>JABTXL010001700.1:728171-763673 GCA_025134845.1 Neodon shergylaensis
TGTGTGTGTGTGTGTGTATTTGAACATATGTTATAATTTCTTTGTTGTCAGAAGCACTACAGAAGCCAAACTAGCAAAACAAATGAAAAAATTTAAAGCAAACTGCTAGGAATGAAAAACAGAAAAAAATAGTTTGAGATTTGTTCAAGGCTATAAGAACACTTTAAGACATAGAACCTACATATTTTATAAGAAACATGAGGAGTTGTGAGTCAGCACAACATGAAACAAACCAATTCCCAAGTTCAAAGGATGTGTTTCTTTTTGTTCTTTCATTTTTCACTTTCATTTATTTTTTATAATATTTTGAAATTATAATTATATCCTGTCTACCCCTTCCTTTCCTGTACTCTCTCCAAGCCTCCTATGTACCCATTTGCTCTTTCTTAAATTCAAGTGTATGTTTGTGTGTGTGTGTCTATATGTACATGTAATTGGCAACGTGCGACACCCGCACAAACACCTGAATGCTGGCATGAAAGGAAGAAAGCTCAAGGGACCTCAACCCTGGGCAAAGAACTGTGTTCAACTATGGGAATACTAAGAGTATAGAATTGGTCTTCCCAAGGAAGGGCATATCACTTGGTTATCTAATACCAAGTGGTCAGCCTGAGGTCACATACAGCCAGGTAACACTATACAGACTTGTACATTTCTTTCTTTAGGATGTTGATTTTCCCACCTCCACTCCTAAATTGTTTTTAATCTTATGCACAGCTATCAAAGTACTGGAGCAGCTACCGCAGAAATGTCTTGAAATATTAAATTCAGCACATTTACAGTGAGCTGAATTCCTTCGATCATAAGCTAGGCCCACTGACTGAACGTCACTCACTGAGCTGCCTGCGTCTTCCTCTGCTGGCTCCTCACATCTGCTCTGCAAACCCCTTGTGTTCAGCGTATGCTTTGGAACGTTCGCTCTTCTCTCTTGGGCCTCTGTCCCTGTCTGAAGTCTCCCCGTAACACTATTCCTAGGTTATAGCGTTGTTTCCAGGAACTCCTACAACAGGGGGAATATCTTCAGGAAGCGTGTGATTGACAGTCATCCTCAGTGAAGAGGGTTGGTGTGCGTCATGAGGGAGCTTTGGGATCCGAGGTTGAGCTTTGCTGGGAGAGCTGATGGAGCCAAAAGCTCAAACTTCCCCTTCTCCAATTTTTGGAATATTTTGCATTTTCTTTACATTTTCAAGAAAATGCCTAAATTTTATTATAAACTTAAGCAGTTACAAAGAAAATGCATCACTATTCTAAAATAAGAACCTCTATCCAGAAATGGTAAAAGTATTAACTTCCATACTAATTTTATAACATATTCAATTTTTCTCAAAACCTTGGGGTTCAGGTCCAGTTGACTGGAGGATGTCCTTGAGGTAGCATAATTAACAAACCAGTCCCTGAGGCCAAACAATCGGTTTGACAGCCTCACTTTTCCGTAGAAAGAGTTGGACCTCACATTCTAGCCCTAATAGATGTATTCATACACATCAGTGTGTCAGCCCCCCTCACTTCGCGTTTAATTCTCAGAGACAAACAGGACACAGAGCTCTGCCAAGTTAAGCTATAAGTATAAAATAAAGTGTGGCTGCCCTCAATGCTTATCTTTGGTCTTCTCGCTCAGAAGCAACGCGTTCTTTGATGAGAAGTGAGGAGGGTGGTGAGAAACAAAATCATTACATTGGAAAGGCATTGCTCTTAATTCAGAGCACGTCCACAAAGCCCTGCATCGTTATGTCCTGACACCATGGATGGTCTGTGACAGGAGGAGCTGTGACTGAGCAGGGAAGACGTGAGCCATGCCGTGCCTAAGTGGCTTGCTCTAGGGATCCCTTCCCAGCTTCCATAAACCATTCAGTTTGTGCCCTGGAGGCCACCACAGCAAGATGTCTGAAGGGGAAAGAGGACTTTCCTTTGCAAAGCAGAAGTCATGCCTGTCAAAGGGTAGAAAGGAGAAAAATCTGCTGGATGCCCGCACGTGGTAGCCACAACTCCTCTCAGGGTGCGGAGGCCAGGAAATGGATTCTCTCACTCTTTGCGGCCATACTCCGTCTTCATCTGGGATCACATGGAACCTAGGGTGCCATCTTCTAGCCTTAGGAATCATGGGAGATGGAAGGCAGCATTAAAATCCTCTCATCTCCACTGGGAGAGATTGAGAGGGGTTGGTTACACTTTGGCCACGGTAAGGTAGAGTAGCCGCTGAAGTCGGTACAGAACACACCCAGACACCAAGTTCTCAGCACGAAGGAGATTTATTACCCTGCAGGAGCAAGTGGGGAACAGAACTGCCTCTGAGTTGGACAAAAGCTGGCAGCAAATAGCAGCAGCAACAGCAGGAGTGAGTTTTAAAAGGGAAAAGGGGCGAGTCCGTGCTAGGGTGAGTTGCTAAGTCCTGATTGGACACACTAGCCGAAGAATGAATTTTGATTGTTGGATCTTGGTGCTCAGCCTCAGGCATGAGTCAATGTCCGACTAAGGGGATGGACCTTGAGGGTTAGCATTAGGAATGCAGTCTAACGGTTTAGCAAGGAAGAGAATGGTAAAGAACAAAACCTGTAGATACTGTGTTTGCCATGCTTGGGCCTGCTAGAGCCCTGCAGCCACGGCGCAAGTTCTCCCAAGGTCAGCCATGCTTCTCAATTTATTACATTACGAAGATAAAACTGTACATCTGCCTTCAACGGTGCACAAAGCCAGTAGAAGCTGGAGCTGGGGAGATGGCTCAGCAGTGAAGAGACTGGTTGTACTTCCAGAGGTTCTAGATTTAATCCCCAGAACTCCAAGGAAGTCCAAAACCATCTGCATTTTCAGTTTCAGGGATTTCCCACACCCTCTTCCGGACTCTGTGGGCACCAGGCACACATGTGGAGCACAGACACACATGCAGGCAAAACACTCATATGCATTAAGTAATTTTTTTAAATAAAATATGGTGACTCTCAATTTCTGGGTGATAGGCATGTTTGTTGCAAATGGTTTCAAGAGGGGAGTGCCTGATATGATCAATAATTTACTCTTACTCCTTTAGCCTTCAGCAGCTCAGACAACTCTACAGCTCATCACACAGTAGGGCCCCACTTCTTTATACTCTGAAAGCAACTCAATATTTCATTATGTTCCCTATGTAGAATTCCTTTTATCTGTACGTCTAACTCCTCTGAGAAGAAAAGCAGCCTTGTTTTCTAACTTAACCTAACTGGTTCTAGGGTGTGATGATCGGAATGTTTAAGGACGTGCCTCTGAGGTTGCCTTCTTTATAAAAGTGGAGTTGATGGTAGATACTGCCCAGAGTTCCTGAATCCCTTTTCGTATGTTTGTATGTGTGTGTATATTTATGTGTGTATGTGTGCACCTGTGGGTGGGTGTGTTTGTATTTGTGTGTGGATGGGTGTGTGTTTTTTTGTATGTGTGAATGGATGTGTGTTTGTTTCTATATGTGTGTGAATGGGTGTGTTTTGGTTTCTACATTTGTGTGGATGGGTGTGTGTCTGCGTGTGTGTGTACCTGTGGGTGAGTGTGTTTGTATGTGTGTGCAGATGGGAGTTTGTTTGTGTGTGTGTGGATGGGTGTGTATTTGTTTGTATGTTGTGTGGATGGGTGTGTGTCTGCGTGTCTGTGTGTGCCTGTGGGTGAGTGTGTTTGTATGTGTGTGTGTATGGGTGTGTGTTTTTTTGTATGTGTGGATGTGTATTTGTTTGTACGTGTGTGTAGATGGGTGTGTGTGTCTGCGCATGTGTGTGTGTGTGTGTGCTGGAAATGAAGAACGGAAAGCTTCTTTATTTTAGGTCAGCAACTGATCTGCCTTCTTCCATCAACAAATGCAAGTTTTCTGTGTCTACTACTGCTATGTTGAGATTCTGTGTGATAGTAGTAACAGGCATTTGGGGGATTCCATATAAGGAACAAAACCACAACATTATGGGTTCATGCAGTTGTGATTTCAAGAAGTGGACAGAATGCCTGGACACTCCTCTAAGAATCAATGTTATCGGCCCAGGAAGAGGCTCATGTGAACCAATCTGCATCAGATATAACTTATTCTGAACAGTGTTCACTGTCTCACTACTTAGAGTCCTGGCATTGTTCACATGCAAGTTTCAGGCACCCCACAAATACACAAGGACAAACTCCCAGATGTTTATTGCTGAATCGAGGTCACACACGAAATAACTTCAGTAGTCATAATCCCCGAATCAAGGTCACCCACAAAGTAACTTCAGTAGTCATCATCTCCTGTAGTAAAGAACTTTCCACACGTACTCCTAACCTCCAGGTTCAGCTAACTAACTGTTCATTGTTTAAGTCCTGAATTTCAATGACACTTTCTGTCTGGGAACCCTGATTACTTAGAGCTCCATGCATGACCAAGCGCTACTCACTGGCCGGTCACTGTGACATCACTAGCCTGAGAGAAACTGTGCGATCAGTGTGGCTCTGTTTCTTATTGTTTACTCAAGAAGTGCTGTGTGACCCTAAGAATCAGATTGCTATTGATCTAGAGGCTTTGCTGTAGAAGGGGAAATATGAGAGACGGAGAGAGGACTGTTATGTAGCTGTGTGTAAAGAGAGGCAGCTGTGTGGAGATGGAGGGAGAGGTTTTTAGGAAAGGAATTTTGAAAGATGAAATAAAAGAGAAAGTTACCAACAGAAAGCATGTGTTTCCTTATCTAGCCCTTAGATAAGAATTCCTGCAAAGTTCTCTAGGCATTCTCTTGGCTATCCTGGGTGCAGTCCTGGGAGCTGGACTCCCAGGTTGCTTTAGGGCTGCTGTAGAAGTGCATTGAATTTCATCAGGTGCTATGATGTGGAAACAATGTTGTTTTCACATTGTTTGTGTTTATCATGTCAATGAACTTTTCTAGTCAAGATGAAAAACAGTATACCAAAGCACAATTCCTTTATGAGCCATGTTCTGTTATTATTAAACTTGGGCTGGGAGTAGGCAGGGGACTCAGTTGGCAGAGTGCTTGTTTAGTATGTTTGAAACACAATGTCCACTTTCAAGTATCATATATCCTGGAATAGTGGTGCACACTTGGAATCTAGCAATTGAAGGAGGAAGCAGAAGGATCAGGAGCCCAAGGTCATCCTTTAACTACATAATGGGTTTGGGACCAACCAACCTTGGATACATTAGACCCCGTCGTAAAACAAAACAAAATAATAAAATAAAATGGTTTATGGCACAACCCAGCAAACAGACAATAAAAATAACAATGCAAATTAGAGGAGCTTGAGGAAGGATCCCCTCTTCTGAAGCGGCATCTCCTAGATGAAGCTCTCTCATTTTGGTATCCCCAGTCTTTGAGCAGAACACGGCTCTGTTAGCTATGAAAAGTCAGCATCTAATGAGTTCCTTTATCTAAAAGTCAGTAACCACTGGAAATTTGTGACAGCAAATGAATTTGGCACCAGACTATTTATAACACTGAATATTAAAAATGCAGCTATGAGACTGTTAAAAATAACATATCTCCAGGGCTAACCCCTCTGGGATTTGGGGCAGAAAGATGTGTTTTTAAATTGCTGTTTTGAAAGTGAGAATGTTGATCATCAACAGAACAATTTTTTGCTCATTTTTGTATCAACAGTCATTTTCCAATTTACTTGCATCTCACATAGCACCATGTCCAAAGTAAACATTGACAGGGTGGCCATAGACACCTTTTACCTAGTGTCTGTTCTCAAGTTATTGTAGACTTGTTTGATGTGAGTGCAAACGATCGTAACCAAGGAGGGGAGGGTCCCAATGCTCTATGACCTCAAAAATTAGCAGTTGTGGCACTGTTGACATCATGAGCCTCATTCACTGTCTCTCAGATTTTGCATCTTCAGTCACCCTGAAGAATTTCTAGCTGCCTGGGTCCCGTCAAGCCAGTTAAATGAGAGTGTGTGGGTTAAATCCTAGTTGCTGGTATTTCTAAAGGTTTTCCAAATGATTCTAATTCTCATTTCCCAAGATGTACGCACTCCAGGAATTCTGGGAGAATTGCCCGAGGCCTCATTAGCAATTTACCATTCCCACTTTTCAGCAGAAGCATCTCTAGACATGAGCTTTTACTACCTCATCCATCTCTACTTCTAAATGCTCCCCAATTCTCCTAGAGGCTGCTTAGTTCATTCATTTACCTATTAACTGCAATTTATCAGGCACTAGGCTTAGGAGCGTGAATAAAATAGTGAACAAAACTAAAGAAGATCTCTGTCTCCGTAGAAGTCAGACTTAAAGGAGAAGACACACAGTAACAGAGTAGCGAGAAGATTATTATAAATAACTTTGATTGGTGTAGGGTAAGAGCATTCATAAGAAATGATTTCTCTAAAGAAGGACGATTAAATGAGATCTGAAGGGTAAGTCAGTGTCTTAGACAAAAGATGAACCAAGAAATGGAAAAGAGGAAGAAGATGAAGAGAAGAGGGGTCAGAGGAAGAGAGAGAAGGCAAGGGAGAGGGTAAGAGGGTAAGAGACAGGGAGCTGGGGTGGCAGTGGGAAAGGGAGATCATCCTTGATCTACTTAGGAGAAAGGTGTGTGCTAAGAGGCAGGGCAACATGGGAGAAGATGAAAAGCTTATGAGTCAGGGAAGTCTTGGGAGATTAACTACACCAACTCTTCACACAAACGCTTGCTTCACAACCTCGTCACTAACACAATGAAATGGACCTCTCTTTGTATCTTAAACATGCAACCACAAGTGAGTGTCGAACAGACAGGAGGTCTTTGTCTGGTCAGGAATCCTCAACCAGGAATGCATTTGCCAATTACTTGGAGACCTTTAGATGTATTGATTCCTTGGTGATATCTCAGACTGATGCCAGTCTTTAAAGGTGAAATCCCATCACTAGTATTTGTTAAAGGTCTCCTGATGGACAGACAAGAGGAACAGTTATTCTAGGCTGAAGGCTTCATTAAGGCAAATACTGGGAGTGAAGGGATAAAGTATATCTGAAGCTGCCACGCTCCAATTTTAAAAATTGCTTCCAGTGGAGGTATCAGTACTTACTATGTAATGAGGATCTCCTCTGTGTTATCACTTCTTCCTAACAACTGGATTAGAATTAAAACTGCAGGGATGCAAGGAAGACCTCTTAAATGTAACATAAGATTATGATTCTCTCTTCCTTGTCTTTACTCATTCCTTTTCTTATTGGTTGTGGTTTTAAATGAAAAAAATCATAGTGAGATCACTGTAGATGGATATGTAGTTGAAAGAAATAACCAAGAAACCTTATTCCCAGGTTTCGCCAATGCTAAGATTGTATATAACTACAATACAGTATTAAATTTTGGATGTTGACATCAATGCATGCAGGATAAAGAGCATTTTGTCACCCCAAGGATGTGTCATATAATCCTTCAGTAGCTCTAAGTCCCTATCCTCCACCTCACCTCTGGCAACCGTAATCTGTTTTCTATTCTATGGCTTTGGCATTTGAAGGATGCTAGAGAAATAAAGTCATACAGGGCACAGTTTCACGAGACTGGCTTTTATTTTCACTCAGCATCACGTTATGAATATGTAGTAGACCTCCCTGACTGAACCTGAGTGGGGAAGGAGTGCTTCGTTTATGCAGGAAGGAATAGACGTCGAGGTTCTTCATACAGTTTCGAGACGCCATCAGTAGAGGAGAGGGTTAGAAGATTCTTCCTGCTTGGCAGTTGCTGGTGTGAGGAAGGGGTTTGTCTGGAGAATAAAATAATTATCCACTGAGCACTGAGAGTATTCTGCCGTGCTAAGCTTCCCTTTTACTGGCCTGTTGCCAGAAATAACAAACAAACAAACAAAAAACTGGCTTCTGTTCATTTCTGTTGTTTTGTCCACGAACATTTTTACATGCCTAGAATTTTTAGGTTCAAGATTGGGAAAACACAGAGAACTTAAATTTTGTCCTTTAAGGCAGGAATTTTCCTCCCTGTCTTCCCTCTTTCCTCCAAAGTCAGTCTGTTTGGGGTTTTTGTTTGCAATGCTGAAGATTAATAGGGGAGACTTCCCAGACATAGAAACAGGCAACATGCTGCAAATGTATACTGTTTCTCTTCTGAAAAATAAAGAGTGTTTCCTTCTTTATTAATATGGTTTTAACTAAGCTAGAATTACACCACTTTCTCTACTCTCTGCTCCCTGCAGCCCCTCCCAGCTACTGCCCTTCAAATCACTACTATCTCAAGTTGATACCTTCTTTTGTTTAATCATTATTGTTTCCTTAGCATACCTTTTAAATGATCATTTACACTTTGGTGCCTTCTATTGGAATACTTTGTCAATTCTTTGGCAATTAATTAGCTGTTTTTGTGACTTCTTGGTAGTTTTAAATTTTCTCTAAATGTCTTTCCTTCTTCTGTCTACTGCCGAGACTGCTCACAGGGACCAACCAGGGTTATCCACAAATCCCACTTTTTTAGCTACATCAAAATGCCGACTGCAGTCAAAATTGTTTAGTTGGTCCTGTTAAAGTTCTATTTCCCTTGATTTTCATGACAAAATGTTTTTAATGACAGCTCTTTCTCCTTGTACAAAAAAAAAAAAAAACAGAAACAAAAAACAAAAAACTTTGAAAACCTCATCTTCTTCACTATACAACCAGGATTGTAATTATTGACCTGTGCTTTTTACGGTTGAACTGAAGCCCAACTAAGATTATATGTATCTAATGGGCACCAATCAGAGTCAGACTTTTAGTATGTAGCAGTGAGTTTAGCAAAACTTCAGTGACTTTTCACAGTCTACAGGTGGAGACCTGTAAGTTGGCAGGCATGGGGACAGTGGGAACACATTAGATACAGCCATGTCGTGAGAATACTGGGACCCGAGAACTGGGGCAAGACTATGCAGAGTCAATCAGCTCCTGAAGAGAGAGCAGCTCAGGCATGGAGCAACAGATGGGGAGTGTTGCACTTGCTGAAGCACCGGAGGGCAGAAAGCCAGTGTTCATGCTACTTCAGTGAGCTGATGACATTCGTTTCCAAGGAGATGTGAATTGTGAGTGATCAAGTCCATTACAGACTCAGTGCCCCTGAAGGAAGAGAGAGCCCAAGGTGTCCTTTCACCGTGTAACTTCTACCCTATAGCTAAAGTGCTCAGAAATGGAGCAGAGTAATTTTTAAAGACTTTTATCCACATATCTGAGAAAACTTAGCTTTTACAAATGCAAGCTGTGGAAATCTTAACAGCGACTAATTCCATTAATTGTTCCATTTGTTCATATCTGAGTGCTCTCTTCTGCTATGATCTTTCATTTGTCACTTTGTGCTTATCTCATTTTGATATATATTCTTTATGTTTATGGTAATTAACTGATTGTGATAGTCCCAACTAGTTAAAATTCTTTCCCTCTCAAAAAGAACACCTCAGCCATCCATCCTCTGACAATTTCTCCCATGCAATGAAGCATAGGCAACACCATCGTTCTGCCTTCTTCATTGGAAGTGCATCGCCAGCTCAGAACTCTCCATCTCTACAGCTCCAGCCTTTCCCTTTCCCATACCCTTCAAGCTCTCCATGCCCAAAGAGAACACAGGGTTGGCCTTTGCAATTATCGTTTGCTTCTAATTGACTCTTCAGCTTCAGCTGTGTGGAAGCTTCTTTTCATTTCTCTATCTCATTTGAATAAGTTTGCTTTTTAAATCGTGCAGAACACATAACATGTTTTCCTCTGCTCATGGCTGAATATAATCATACAGTTAGGGGACAAAAATCCCACTGCTTGCGTTTCCTCTAAAGCTTCTTTTTTGGAATACTGATTTTTGGGGGCCAACACCATGTTGATATAATTATCATGGTTGAAGAAAAGTCCTCCATGGTAAGTTAAAGTGGAATTTCCATCATGCTGCATCTACTGCGTTTAGTTTCATGCTATTGCCACAATAAAACAGAAGTAGAGTGACCTAAGTAATTTATCCTTAGTTCTGGAAAGTTTGATTATGTTATATACAAACATATAACATCAGTTAGGTGCCCAGTGCCAGATGCCACACCAACAGACAGCTAACGGAGGGTGTTTCCTGAGGGAGAGGCGGTGCAGTATGAAAAGAAGCTCTGAGCCTGCAGTATTCATATTCAGCACTCGTGACCCAGAATCAGGAATATGCTCACCAGATCTGCAAAGAATTTTCAATCAAGTGGGTTTACCCTTGATTTTAGTACTACTGATTGAATTCAAATGACTCTGATATTTTTGAGAAAACTTTCTATCCAAAATGTAATTAAAAGCCCTAAAGGTAAGCATATAAATGCAAAAACATTCATGCAAATATCTAATATCAGAAAGTAAAAAAAAATGAAGCAAAATATATGAAGAGAGTTTAGGGAAAAAAATTTTAAAACCTTGAAAAGTTTTAACTGTTTAGAAACATAAGGTGAATACATAATTGACAACGATCAGAGGATGAAGCAGGGTACCCAAGAACATGGCCGAGAGCCAATAAAATGTTTCTTTTATATCTTATAAATTAATAGACATCATTACAGGAAACTTAAAAATGAAAAAAATGGGTGATGTGTGTGTGTGTGTGTGTGCGTGTGTCTGTATGTGTGTTGCCTATAAATAATTCCACAAGCAAAGGTGAACCATTTTCCCTGTCTTTTAACACACACACACACACACACACACACACACACACACACACACACACACCTGGCAAAGCAGAACTGTCTATAAATGTTTTCAGAATTGGAACTTTTAGCTGTTTACAAGGTTGGAGTTCAGATGGCTTAGCCCACATGTAGACATGATTTCTGTGTCATCATTTTCCTGCATGTCCCTTTTCCTTTCACTAAGTAGAGTTATCACTTTCCCACACAGTGCAGCACCACACAGACTTTTCTTACTCATTTAGGAGGAAGTGTAATTCATTTCCAACCCCCAAACATAGGATGATGACAGAAAATTTCAGCCACCTCCCACTTCATGTGATAACAAGTTGACTGCATCGTGCATAAGTGTAAATGCAGAAAGCAACACACTGTGTAGTTGAGAGACTCATGCATAGTTCTTTGGACATAAACAGTTCAGAATTAATTTTCAATAATCATAAAATCTCAATAATTTTATCTGTAAACAATTCATGTCTATTTTCACCAAATCATTTTCTTATACCTATCTTTGCAAACCTGATTTACACCCTTTTGTTCAAATACATTTACAATAAGTGGACTATAATCTGCTCTGAATTTTCTTTCAGTTAATTTGATTCCCAGAAGAACACAGTTGTTCAGATTTATTGCTCAGAAATCTAGTTATTACATCTAAAAGAAAACACACACACATACACACTAACAATCTCACATCAAAGCAACTCTGTCTGATCAATCCAACTGAATAGGAGAATCTTAACTTCAGTAAAAATATATTTGGTTTTATTTAGGGTTATTCTTTTTCTCTCTATTTCAAATTGGAACGTACCATTTCTACAATTCGCTCTTCTTCTTTTTTTTTAACATGATCAAACCCCAGACTATTCCAGTTCAAGTGACCTAGAACTTTTGCATCTGTGACATTGTAAGATGAGCACACGGGATGTCGCTGCTTGGGAGACACAGGTGTGTCCTTAGTTCTATATTTCACTATAAAAACACATGCAAAAAATGTAGTTAGATGGAGCACCTAATTTTACTAACATTTTACTTGCTCTTAACTTCAAAACTAAAAATATCTATCTACCGTTTAAACCGTATTAGCAATTGTACAGAGCACTAACTGCTCCCAAGGACTGTAGCAGTTCAGCTGGCTGGGTTTGAAGGCTTTGACTTACTTAATAGTTTTTAAATTAGAAGAACAAATGTTGAAAGGAAAGTGGCATTGAAAATGTTGTAAGGGGCTGGAGAGATGGCTCAGTGGTTGAGAGCACTGCTTGCTCATCCAGAGGTCCTGAGTTCAATTCCCAGCAACCACATGGTGGCTCACAACCATCTGTATTAAGATCTGGCACCCTCTCCTGACTGACAGGCATTCATGCAGACAGAACATTGTATACATAATAAATCTTTTTTTTTTAAAAAGAAAGTGTTGTAAAGTCTTGGCTGTACTGTAAGGAACCTGTGAAAATATTCCTATGGTAACCAAGGGGACTAATATTGAAAATTCAAAATTATACACCAAACCATGCAGCTTCATCTTTCCTTTGTTTCTTCTTCCTTCAATCAATCAGTATTTATATTAAGCATCTTTTTTTGGCCAGGGACTATAATGAACTGTGGGGATATATTCATGATAAAGATGGAGAGATGAGTTAAGTTCAGCTTTGGGAATACAAAGGATTGAAGCACACGCCAAGAGAGAGCTGCAGACAGGTGAGTTAACTCTGCACACAGAGGAGGAGGGGCAGAGCTCAGAGACCTGTGACACTTGAAGGATGACCAGACTTCTAGAGGTCAGTCAGGATTCTACTTGTGCAGGAAGCCATGAGACATTCAGGAAGGGCTAAGGTCATCTTTGAAGAGAAGTGAGGGTTTGGTCAAGAACTTTAGATGGTGAGTGATCTGATTTGTGTTTAGAAAATTCAATCAGTCTTCTGTAAGAAAGGAAAATAATAGAAGGGAAAAAGTACGGGGCAGAGGATCGAAGGGGCCATGAATTACAGGGGCCTAGGGGAGAGAGTGATAAAAGTTAGAAGTAGCTCAGGGTACTGGGAAGACAAAGGCATGGATATAACACAGCATCATCCATGGGTACTTTATAACTTGTAGGCCCCAAACTCACCCAGTGGTCACGCTATGATTCTTCTCTCTCTCTCCTCTTATTTTCATGAAGCTGAAATGCTCACATTTTCAGCTTTATGAAACAATATTTAGTGATTATTGATAAAATTACAAACTAAGATTTTTTTTTCAGTTTTGTTGTGTGATAGGTTGTGTCAATCACTACTGGGATATTGATACTATCAGCAGGCTGCTGAAATAGTTTCCAAAAGTTTCTGTCCTTCTCAACTGTTTCTGAGAAGGCTAGATCTCAAACGAGCTGAGACACTCAAAACGAAAGCCTTGTGATACCCGCGATGATCCAAGGCGTCGGTATCTACCCGCATCCCAACTCTTCTTAAACTGAAACAGTCATGTAATCAGGAGGGGACATATAATCAGCACACACATGGATCCGTCTACCTACAGCAGGTATCTTTTGTGAATCAACTCTATTTACAAATAACACACTCATTACAGCTGGAAAAATCAAAGTTTAAATCCGTTTAATCTGCTGCCCTAATCTTTATTCTGTTTAATTCTCACAGAATTTTTTTCTTTATTGAAATATGATAGACTCTTCCAAGGCCATTTATCAAGGTTTATATTGTTTGGGGGCTAAGTGTAACTGTAACTGCACGAATTTTGTTAACTTGTATAAAAATATAGATTAGATCATTAGTTTAATGACTTAAACCTCCCAGTAAAAGGAAACTAATGCAATAGATTGAGCTAATTCATCTTATTACCACCCACCAGGCCTCATTGGGAAGGGAAAACACTGTAATTAATGATACAACATCAGTATACCAAAAGCTAATGCAAAAATGCCTTCATTTCCTCTTCAAATCCACACTCCAAAGCCTGGACCAGGACCCTGAAGAGGACCAGGTGTTAGGCTGTCCCTGGTGGCCTAAGGGCACTTTCAGGCTATGATCTCAGCTGATTCTTCACAGCCTTAACCCTTTCTTTCCCATGAATAAATACTTACATAAGTACAAATGATACAAACATAGCATAGTCTTAAATGTTTTTCACGTCAAGGCACCTTGTCATCAATCACTGAGCCACACAGTAAGAAGGCTTACAGGATGGATGAAGAAAGTGTGGCTCATCTACAAATAAAGAAATGGACAAATATGGATGAGGTGGCTTTTCTTGACATTACTCAGCCAAGCTGACAGCAGAGTAAAGACTAGATTTCTAACCTCTCACTTTAGCCATGTTTTTCATTCATCAGAACGCAGATAGGATGACCCACTTGCCCTCAGGAATAAGATCTAGGGCAATTGGTGTCATCATTTCTGAAACAAAAATTATTTTCTGTCGTGTCTTGTTTTCATTGAGTTTAAAAGAGTAACTTTAGTTGGAAAAACTTCTATCTAAAACTTAGATCTATTGTCTTCATGGAAGGAATGTTTACAGAATTTATCAAAGGATGAATGGACATACATTGCTTTCTATTTTGAAATAGAAAATTTTAAATAAAATTTTACTGTTCCAACTTTTAGCTTTGAATTACCGATGGACCCATTTTCATCCAATCAAGTTTCTTACCAAATGGAAAGGAAGTCTCACTATCAATTGTTTCCATATGCAAGCAATGAAGTACAGGAATGAAGACAAAGGTTTCCTTGTGATTTGTTTGGGTCCTGGGGATCTACACGGGGTCCACTTCCATGCCAATGTTTTCTTGCTTCCCCCAAGCTAATGTCTTTGTGCCCCTGGCTTCTCACATTATGTTTGTCAGTCTACGACAGACTAGGACTCTTGTAACTAGAAGTTCATGGCCACAATGGACTCTCCTTTACCTTAAAATATCTGTTGCCTTCCCTAGAGACACTGGAAATCAGACTAAAGGACATCCCAGGAATATGAGTGCCAAAGGTTCCTGACCCTGTGCTAGGCAATTTCCTTTAAAGGGTCCCCACAGTTTGGAAGGTGTGCGTTAAATATTTAAATCTGTGTTGGTAGTCTTGTCCTTTGCTTTCCTCTCCTTTTCTTCTCATTGGTATGTGCAGGGATTCTGTAGGATGGTAACCATAGCAACAGCAGAACAAGAGAAATGAGATTTTTCACCCCCTTAAAATGCATATACAGGCTATTTACTGAAACTGGAAGGTTTGCCAGCTCTCCCAGAGGAAGACAAAGACATCTGATACGGCTTCCACTTGGATTTAATTGTCATTCTGTCCTTACCTTGCTAACATAATGCACAGGTGTATGTCTTTTGTTAATAATGTTTGAAAGGAATTTTTTTTGTGGAGACTTAAAACCACTTTATCGGGTAGAAAGGAACACTTTTAAAATGTGTTTGTTCTCATCGTATTTGTATATATGTGTATGTGAGTATTTTTGTTTACATTGAAAATGTCCGAATGGAAATTTTATTTTGGGGGTGGAACTCTAAGCATAATTATTAATTCGCCATGGTTTGTTCTAGCAAGCAAGCAAACCTTGATGATGCACCAAGCATGCACTGGGAAGAAAGATTTTATGTATTGCTTTATCAATCACATTTTTATGACGATTAATAGCAATCAGACTATCTGCTTGTCCACTGTAGCATCCCCAGCACCTCAGCTACCTTGCAAGTCAACTGTCAGTCAGGAAGCTTAATGCAGAAACAGGTACAGGAGAGGTTGGCAAAGCCAAAAGACACTATCTTCACTTTGAGTATTTCAGTTTCTAGTATATGAAGACAATTGAAGACCAGTTTGGGGCTTTGATAGAGTTTACAAAAGTTTAGATTAAGTTTTTCTTTTCTCTCTTTCTATAGCTTGCCTTCACAACCTGTATGCACTAGTCTATGCCAGGTGCAGGAAGGGTGGCTTCGGTAGCATCTGGAAACAGTGAAATGCGGTAAGTTTGTCTATTACAGACAGGTTAAATCAATTCAGGCTAAGGGCTAAACATAAATTTAGGAACCAGGAAGACTTTGTTTAAAATCCTGGGTTGTCTGTTTACTGTGTTATCTCAATTAGTTATCTAAGTAATGTTTTTTTTTAAATTTTAACATCTTTATTGACTTATAATTTCTATCTATCTATCTATCTATCATCTATCTATCTATCTATCTATCTATCTATCATCTATCTACCTACCTATCTATCTATCTATCTATCTATTTATTTATTTATTTATTTATTTATTTATTTATGATTTCTGTCTCTTCCCCGCCACCGCCTCCCATTTTCCTCCCCCTCCCCCAATCAAGTCCCCCAACCCTGATTATCTAAGTAATGTTAACTAGAGATAGTCGGCACCAAGTTCCCATCCTGCCCGCCCTGTACTAAGAACAAGCCGAGAGAAGGGGTAGAAGTGCAAAGGGTTGCGCCACCTCTGTGAAGTCTCACAGATCACAGAAACTCCCCAGGTGAAGGTACAACGGGAAGGGGCAGCACATTTGAAAGCCAATTGCAGTCTTGCCTTTGATATTGCAAGAGGAGAAGGATTGACAAGGAGGGGTGTGAAAATTAAGTTTGGGCATGCTTTTTTCCAAGGGAGGAATTGCCAGATCAGAAGGCATGAGTACCACAGAGTACTGTTGGGACCCTTGGATACCGAAACCTGCAGCCTGCCTTGGGGGTTGGAGTGCAGAGACCATTTGGCCTTTGTGAGAATGTGCTCTGAAAATCTGAAAACAGGCCCTTTCTGATGTCTCCGAAACCGTATGAGCTCTGGCGTTTTAGTAGCCTCCAGTGAAGTGTGTGGGGGAGGGAGTGAGAACAAGACAAGGAGATGGAATTATCCAGCACACCCGTGGCAGCCACGCTTGCTATGAATTGAAGGACAAGTGAATAAATAAATAAGCAAAATGCATGCTGTCCTGAAGACGGCGGGTCAATTTACACACTCTGTAGTGTTAAAGAATGATGGAGAAGCCTTGTTAGCTATTTATCTTTAAGAGGTGGATCCAAGTTAAGGCTTGGCTTTCTGGGACCGGGAGAAAACGGGTGTACAGTCCAGGTGCACTCTTCTGTGTGATTCCCGCGGGGCACAGCTGAGCTTGGACTTCTCGTTCCTGTTTCGTGAGTTTTCCCCTTATAATAAATAAAAATATAATTGTTTAATCCTTTAGCTAGCCTGATTATTTCCCAAATCGAGCTAATTTCTACAAAAAGAGTGTTGGGAATGAAGAGTTTTTTGTGGCGTGGAGGAGAAAGGCGGTTTTACTCTACAGTGAAGTATCTGTGAGTATATGAGAATAAGCAGAACTCTAAGCAGATGAAGATTATAATCAAAGACAACGATTGGACTGCAAGCCCATGAGAGAGGATTGTGTTGGAGACACAGTTTGGAGATATGCAGAGCATAGGCAAAGTGGTAGAGGATGTGGTACCTATCTACTCAGTGAATGGCATGGTGAGCTGGAATGAGACAGCTCAGGCCACGGAATGTGGAACCAATACCTTTGGAACCGAGACTCCAGGAGGTACATATTGAAAACATTTTGTAAAATAATGTATGTTAACTGTCGCAGCTGTGATCGGTGCTATTTCATGGTAATGAGAAACTGTTCAAGTGTTTGAGGAAAGCAAGAGAGCTTCTCCAGCCTCGGTAGGGTGCATTTAAAGTTCCCGGAGAGTAACTCAGAAGGATCCAGGTGTCACAAAATAAAATCAGTTTATATGAATTGTTCCAACATGTAATCGATGGGAAACTGTGAGATATTTTAAATTATTAATTCCACACTAAGAATCCAGTGCCACTGTGCATTTTACATTGATCCTGCATCTGAATAGCTCTGTATGAGCTAGTACAAGTCTATAGAATGAAGTAGAGTTTGGGAGACTTAGTAGTTTAGGAGGCTAAGAGCGATGACCTAAATTCAGTAGTAGAGGGAACAAAGAACAAAAGAGAATTACAAAAATTACCGCAAAAGTAAAATCGCCAGCACTGGAATGAAGGGCGGCGGAAGAAGATTACACACTAATGCTTCTGACTTCAGGGTTCAGAAAGGAGAGGCCTTCAGTGGCACCAGCAACGGGCTGGAGTGGAGTGGGGGTTGGGGGAGGGGGCTGGAGAGATGGTACCAGGGACAAGCCGAAGTGAGGGTGAGGAGGGAGAGGGGCGACTTGGCTTTGGATTCATTTGTGAAGTTTGGATGGATCCCTAGGTAAAAGAGTCAGTAAGCATAGTGAGGAAAGAGGCTTAGAGAGAGGGTAGGCATTGAAGTTAGGTAAGGAGGTCATCATGCGAAGGAGACACTAGAAAGCTGATACCACGTGATCCTTCAGGGCGGGACCTGTGAGGAAAAAGAGAAAGCACTAAGGAGCCAATGGCTACCTACACATGGAGGTTGGGGTGAAGGAGAAAAAGAAGTCGGGGAGAGAAAGCAATGAAAGAAGTAGAACCATCTTCAGGGGGTCGTGCTTCAAGAGAGTATTGGGTCATGGTATATAGAACGAGTGGGAGGATGAGAGGGATTTTAAAAAGTGATTGACAACCTCTGGGATTTGAGGATGTTGGGCTAGCTAAATAAGACAGGCTTAAAAACCATGCAGTAAGCAGTGAACAATTACTGTTCTTTAGAAACTCAAATAAATATGATGTAAGGGTATTTTTTTTGTTTCAGTGGTTTTTTTTTTTTTGCTTGTTTAATTGGTTTTTATTTTTTTTTTGGACATGTTTTTTGTTTGTTTGTCTGTTTGTTTTTTTTTGAGATAGGGTTCCTTTATGTAACAGCACTGGCTGTCCAGGAACTTCCTCTGTGGACGAGGCTGGCCTCAAACTCACTGAGATCCACCTTCATCTGCCTCTGAAGTACTGGGATTAAAGACATGTGTTATCACTGCCTGGCTAAGATTTTTTTTAAAAGAGAAAGTTCCAAGAACAGAGAGACTGCTTTTGTAAACATTTGGGAGGACAGCCAGGTAGAGTACGAGGGATGTGTTTCAGGAGTGGTGGTGCGTGGCTGCAAGCCTCAATCAACAGTGACAAATCCGATCAAAGGAGCAATGGGAAGAAACAAAGCAAGCATCTACATCCTCTTATAAGGCAGAAAGGAAAAAGAGAGAATGGGTAAAAATACAGATAGTATTCTGAGCTGGAAATCAGGAAACCTTAGCATTCTCATATTTGGTAGGCGTGGCCGTTACAAATGAACGTGGAAGCAGAATATATTTTTGTAGAATTTACATAAAATTCCTGGACCATATGCCTTGAACATTTATTATTACACAACATTTATGAGACTCTCCTGTACAAGGCTCCAGATGGCAACACAAGAACAGAACAGTAAGAATGTGTCAGAGAAAACCAGCAGACATGGTCTCCGAGGCCTCACAGGAAACCATGCTCTACGTGTGTGGATTCAGTCTACATGTAAGGTCTCACCCTCAACACCAGCACCCTCTAAAGAGGTCCATTTGAGACAGCCAACAGAACCTAAACCATTCTCCCTGAAACTACTCAGTAAGAAACTTAAGGGAATGCGTTTCCTCCGTGGGAGAAAAGACAAAGGCCAGAAAGCAGGAGGGGACACGGAGTGGGGAAATTTTGATTCTGCCCTCTATTAACTTCTTATAAGTAGGAAAAGGGGACCAACCATTCCATGGAATAGCAAACTCAAAAAACAAACAAACAAAAAAACCCCAGAAAACTCATAATAATCCCAATTCACAAAACATTGCTATTTGAGCAATTCTGTAATACTTGTCTATTACTGAGAATTTTCCTAGAACAGAAGCTCCGTTAGCAATTTCAAAGTAAAGCAACCTCTAGTAAAGTCAGCACATGCTCTGTGGGAGTGACTCAGGCTGAGTTCACCACACAGACTCTAACACTGGCGTAGGAATGGATGCACATGTGAACACATACATAAACATGTGAATATTACATACATACACATCCACACATGAATACATACATATACATGCACATGTGAATACATATATATGCACACACATGAATACATACGTACACTTGCGCACATGAGCACATACATACACAGGTGAATATTACATACATACACATGCACACATGAATGTATACACACATTTTCTTGAAACAGAAACCTACCTTTTCGTGACTCTTCAGTGATAATTTTGAGATAAAAACAGGATAGGATGGAACCGAGGCTTGTAAATTAAGCAGCATAAGACCAAGTCTAATTGGTAAATGTGTATTAATTTTTGTGTTGGCCACTGTAATTTGGATAGGAAATTTTGTATTGGAGATATGTTAAATGTTTAATTTGAAGAATGGAAAGCCAAATAGAAGGTTTCCACATTGGCAATCATTTTCTAATGTGAAGGATTGCAAGTCTGCACTTGGGGAGTGTGTTCTTTATGTCTCCTCTCACCCCATGGCTTAGCAGTTACAATGAGAAGCAGGATTGAAGGAGAACCCAGTGCATCTGACCAATTGATCTTCGCCACTGATCTGATTTGCTCTCCAGCATCTAGTTCAGCCCTGATATTCCTGCCACCTACCATGAGACGGGAGGGATGTTGTTTCTATGCTCAGAACTTAACACCATCTATAGCTTTGTTTTACAACATGGGAAATTTCTTGGTATTTCACCAAAGATGATGGAGCTGTTCCTTCACTTCTACCAGTAAACAAAGGTACAGAAAGGAATGTGAGTGTGTGTATTGGGTGGTTTTGTGTGCCAACTTGACACAAGCTAGAGTCATCAGAGAAAGGAGCCTCAGCTAAGGAAATGCCTCTTTGAGATCAAGCTGTAAGGAATTTTCTCATTTAGTGCTCAATGAGGGAGGGCCCAGCCCACAGTGGGTGGTGCCATCCCTGGGCTGCTGGTCCTGGGTTCTGTAAGGTGGACTGAGCAAGCCAGGGGAAACAAGCCAGAAAGCAGCTCCCTTCCGTGGCCTCTGCATTAGCTCCTGCCCCTGGGATCCTGCTCTGTGTGAGTTCCTGCCCTCACTTCCTTCAGTGTTGAACATCAGTGCTGAGTGTAAGCCAAATAAACCCCTTGCTCCCCAACTTGCTCTTTGGTCCTGGTGTTTGGTTGCAGCAATAGAAACTCTAAGACAGTGTGACACTTCAGTTAGAATCTGTCGGGGTGAGAGGGTAATACATGCCCGCATGATGCAACTCCCCAAGTCTTGATCAAAACTTATTTCCCATTTTATTTTCCCCAAACTGTGTATCTTATAGGAACATCAAGTTCACACAGAATTCCTGTTCATCTGGTTTCTGGTGCGCTTGACAGGAGGGTCAAGGCAGAAACTAGTAAGAGTGTGTGACCCAATAGAAACTCTAATTTATATCCCAAAGCCATGGTTTGTATGAGGCCCATGACTCCTGGCCTCTGCAGGCTGCTTTTCTGTACCTGAGCACCCCAGGGTACGCCTAGTGATGTAATGTAAGCTTTCTCACACGCCCTCAGATTTGATTTGCTAGCATTCTGCTACAATGTATCTATGTATCTTTTGTATCTATGTTCATTGGAGATTTTTATCTATGATTTTATTTGTTGTGTCCTTGTTGATAATGGTTGAACAAGAAAGAGCACATTCTAATAAACATGAAATCCAGACTGCATACTAAGGGGAAAAGTGGAGTTAATGGTAAAACCCCAGAAACTGCTTTAAAATTATTCCCAGCATAACAATGAGGCAGGCTTAGCGTTCTAGTTGAAGGTCCCGTCTGGTCCTTCTGCTGTCATTCTGGATGGTTGGTATATACAGACAGATTCTCTCATGGGTACCTACAGCAGACCTGCGGTGGGCTGGGGAGGTTTACTGAGGCAACTGTGAGGGGTAAGAAAAGTGGCAAAGCTGTTTATATCGAATCACACAAAACTGAATCCTAGCCTATTCTCTCCGAAGTCTGCTTGTTTTTACATTATTGCCATGAACCTGTGGGATATAGCTCCCTAGATTTAGGGTGGCCAGAGGAGTCATGCTACTGGCATCTTCCATGAGTGGTTTTTTGGCATGTCCGTGTCTACTTCTGTACCTAGAGTTGAGAAACCTGTGGTTCACTCAACCTCACAGTTTGCTTTGCTCTCATTCCTGACAGGAGAACTCGAAGAACTCAAGGTTAATTCCTTGGACGCTGCCCTCTTCTTCTGGTGATGTGCATTAATTTATAAAATGAATACATCCTGAGTTGCCCTAAGTGATGAGCGTGGAAAGGAGACATGTCATGAGCATATTTAAACATAAATGTAAAGGAAGAACATGACTTCCTTGGGCTATGTCCTGAGTTATACACATTACCTGCAATAAAGTTATTCGGACTCTGCAAATGGAAATGCAGCATCCCTACTTAGAAAATGAGGCACAGTAAAGCAGCTCCTAGGCAGCAGTTCCCTCTGAGGGTGGGGTGCTGTCGCTGCCCAGGTTGGGTGCCCACGGAGGCTGCCCTGTGTTAAAAGTCAGTCTACTGAAAACTTAGAACCCAGTTTCTTCCACTATCTTTCTGTTCATTATTAGTGTCAGAACCTGGATTTCACCCAATGCTGGCTGACTTTATCTCCTGCAGAGAACAGTATCAAATGCCTAGTTCTCTCAGTGTGGAATATCATTGTTACCTGACCTTCATGTTGTCTGTTGAGATGCTCTAGATGCCAGACTGTCCTGACCTCTCATGACCATGAGCACTTTGTTCTGTCCTTGGACCAGCAGACAAGGAGGGCAGGAGACTAGATATAATTCAAGTAGGATGCCTTTAATTTCCTAGGCTCTGGAGATGAAGGTGACCGCAGGGGGGCAGGGGAGGGCATTGCATAACCATAGCCCTAGAAAAGAAAAATCCTAAGATTATAACTGCATGTGGACCAGATGAAAAGCAGTGTGGCTGCCTTGCTGGCCTTTTCATCTTAAACAGCTTATCACTACCCAAGGTAAATGGAATCCATGAAAAGAAAATTGTTCCCTAAGGAACAACAAAGAATTCTCATATATACATGATTTTATAACGCAGTATAACCCTGTCTCTTGGAAACCACCCAAGAGTGCACCTTTTTTGGGATTCTTGTTTGTTTGTTTGCAAAACTAAGAGGAAAACTTCCAAAATATTTGTAAGCACTTCCAAAATTAACTGGGCTTACTCAGAAGTTGCATGGAGGAACTGGAGAGGATCCAAGTTCAGATCTCTATGGCAAGAACTCAGCTGTGGGAGGTCTCCAAAAGGAAGATACATTTCCTGATGTTCAAAGGTCCATGTGTAGCATGGAGGTGAGAATGGCAATAGACTGATCAATTTAATCCTGAGAACCAGAGAGGGACTGGACATGTCTTACACAATCCACCAGACAGACAAGCCACACTTGTAGGGAGCAGAATGTTTTGGTGGCAGCCAAGAAAAAAGTCTTTAGTGAAAAAAATTAGTGAAAATAGCTACTTTTAAAAGTTTATAGATGGTCAATTTGAAAACCCCACTCTTTAGGCGAGACAGAAAAGGAAATTACAATAGAACTTAAAACTTATGAAATGGTTAGAGCTAGCATACTGATTTACACTTTTCCTGTTTAAGCTCAGTATCCTAAACAGTTAACCTAGCGTCATTAATTGCTGAGAATTCTTTCCATGTCACTTTGAGAAGAACAGATCGGAACTGTGGAACCAATGGAGAGTAAGCTCACAGGAAGCGACGGGGTCTTTTGCTTTGACCCATTGCTTCAGTATCACTCAAATGTGAGACTTCAAAAAACAAACCATGCTGAAAAACTCTTGACAGCCTCTGGCCGTCTATTATAGAGTCAGCACTTCAATTCTTCAATCACACCCAACTCTGCAAAACTGGGGTCATGAGCAGCCAAAGGCCATGAGTAGCCCTCAGAATGGTACTACAAGTATGTGTTTAACAAGGACCCAAAGTTTGCCCAACAACATACTTCCCACAATTATGTGTGGGTGGATGATAATCACTACCCTATCAACTAAACCCATATGCAGATTTCACCGCATGAAGAATTATACTGAGTGCATCTTCCCAGGCTTCTCTCTTCCTCAGACTGGACCATTGCCAGTCTATGAGCTGCCAGTCAAGAGGTAGAACACCTGCAATAGATAAATGTGACATATGGCACGCTGGGTGGCTTGCCAGTTGCCTTTCAGGTGCTAAATCTGTTTGATGTTCATGAGATGTAAGCAATTGCTGCTTTGGAATTTGAGGAGGTGGCAGGGAGAAAAACAACAAGGATTTTAGAGTTCAGAGAGACAGTTTGTGGCTAATGCTGTTCTCATTCCAGCTACTA
This sequence comes from Neodon shergylaensis, assembly GCA_025134845.1. Taxonomy (NCBI): domain Eukaryota; kingdom Metazoa; phylum Chordata; class Mammalia; order Rodentia; family Cricetidae; genus Neodon; species Neodon shergylaensis. The sequence goes on from JABTXL010001700.1 coordinate 752,014, forward strand.
TGAACACTGAAAAGGGTAGGGAAATCCCAAGGACTGTACAAGTAGTCCTGAAAGACAGGCACAAAGAAGAGCCTTCCTAACTACGTCATGGATAAGACTGTTTAGGGCAAAAACAATGGCTAGGAAACAGCTCTATCTAGGGAAGCAAATATTGGACAGCATCCCTCTCTAAATCCTTTAATGTTTGCTATCACAAGAGGTTTCCAAACCACCAGCATGTCTTAGACTGCACTCCTAGAAGGGGAGTTCAGGCAGAGTGATTTTGGAAGTGGTTTATGAAGGAAGAGACAAGGTTGGCAGGGAGACAAGATAATTTCCTGAGCTCTGACGCCAGTGTGGTTACCAGGAGAGCGTGTGAGGAGCAAGCAATGTGTTGTTTTACCCCTAGGAGAAAGATCTGGACTTTGAGACGTGCCTGTATCAATGAACTGTTACTCACAGGCCACTTCCATCCCTAAATGAATGAAGTAGAATCATCCAGGCAAGGTCATTCGCCTTCAACAAGGGCCATCCACCAGTGAAGCACAGCTATGAACCCTTACCAGGCAACATATATGAAGTAGGACTGGGGGTGGCATCAGAGGTACCATTGAGGTTCTAGTAACCACCACTAGACATTGGCATTTGATGGACTTCAGAGTCCACCACTTAGACCCCGAGTCTATATCCTTTCTTAAACAGCTGTGCTAGCAATGTCTTGTATTAACTCTCAGATATGCTCTCTAGTGTCTCAAAGAAGCTTAAAAGTTTCCACTTCTATACAGCAATATCCTCCATTAAAACACTTATATGACTGCTCTAGATTCTTCAGTGTGTTCCAAAGCCTCGTCATCTTCTTTTTGTATTTTAAATTATCATGCAAGGTATTAGAAAACATTATGGCATTTTAAAGCGAAGTGTGTTTAGTAAATTCCCCTCCCTCCTCCACCCCTTTGTAATTTTCCCCCAGTCTCTTTTCCTCTTTCATGCCCAGTCTGTTCTTCTGATCACCACCCTTGTCCCTCCTCATCACCTATTTTTATCATCTGTTAGTTTCTTTTACAGTTTACAGGTTACACACACACACACACATATACACATACACACGTATGCACGTATATATTACAGGCTAGGATCTGCATATGATAAAGAATATGCAGGTTTTTCTTCCTGAGTTTGGATTCCATAACACTGTACTTTACAGATCCAACCATTTTCCTGCAAAATTCATAATTTACTTTTCTTGCAGATGAATAGAATTCCACTGGGTATATGAACCTTATTTTCATTATCTATTTGATAGTAGACTTCTAGGTTGTATTTCCTTCTTAGTATGTTTACAGTGGCAATGTACATGGATATATGAGTAGCTCTGTGATAGAACATACAGTCCTTTGAGTACATGCCCAGCAGTGGTATTGCCATATGATACAGTAGTTCTATTTTTAATTTCTTAGGAACTTCCACACTGATTTCCATAATGTCCATATAAGTTTGCACTCCCACCCACGGTGAGTAAAGATTTTTCTCACTTTCATCAGCTTCTTTTCTGATACCCAGTTTTCAGCAGGGCTTCCCTTTTCTGTATACACTAGGCTTCCAGTGCCCTGCAATTATAGCTCCCAGTAACGGCATCTACTACTTTATAGAAAGAAGTGCACACAAGAGCTTAGAATTCTCCCCACAAGAGAAGAATGTGGTCAGAGGAAGCTTCCTCTCGGTACAAGTGATCTCAACAAAACCTGGGTTTTGAATTGTTGATAAAACCTCAAGTAGAACTATCTTTCTGTGTGAGTAGTCTATGGGTGTAACATAAAACCATTGGCAAAGGTTGAGTTTGCAACTGGAACTACAATCATTCTTTCTATATAGTGAAAAGCATTTGTTTTTCACTATATAATGGGTTTTGTTATGTGAGACATAGCACCTACCACTGGAGACAGAGGTATTTATTAGATAGTGTTCTTGTCTTTGGGGGTTTAGTCTAGGAAAACACGCACAAGCAGAAGGTCCAGGCAGAAAGAGACATAAGCAAAGGTCCTTAGAGGCAGGAAGGAATTATCTGGGTGTGTTGAAGACCTGTAGGTAATTCTGTGCGATTAAAACTATAGGTACGGAAAAGATGAAGCAGGAAAGAGAATGAAGACCTTAAACACCATCTACATACTTCATGTTGGGAACAACAAAGTCTTGAAATCAGAAAGAGACTTGATGAACTTGGCACTTTTTAAAGCCTTCTCTACTGTAAGCAGATCTGAGAGAGTGACATGGGAGAGAAGGAATTCAATCAGGACATGGTAATAAGCTCAGTGAGTAAGGACAAGTCTATGAATTAAGGGTTTTTTTTTTTATTGACAGACAGTGAACACACACAGTTTCTGCAGCACCGAGTTACAGTGGAGTTTGTAGTGCCCCAAGTCCCCAAAGTAGCTACTATACAACCCTTTGTCTCTCCATCTGCAGTGATGCTTGATGGGACTATAAAAACCACTTCTAGCTGTCTGATCTGGTATAAGACTGTGAGGCATGGATAGTGCTTAAAACATGATAGCTTGGTCCTAAAGTGATCCCCTTTATTTTTCTAAAAATAATAAAAAGTGCCTTATGAATAGCACATACAAATTGTGAAGATCAAATGCCATGACTGGGAAAGCTCTGGGTGTCAGGAGGAAAACCCTGTACCACAAACAGGACATGTTATCTTATAAAGAAATGGGGTCCAGAGTTGTATAATTCAAAGGAAAAGTGCTGGTCTTGGCTAAGCTCTGCAGAGATCTCATAGTAAATGGCACATCACGCAGAAAAGCAAGGGACAAGAAAAGCTGGCATCCTATAGGCTCTTCTTAGTGCTAGTCTCCAATTTACCTGAGGACTTCTTAAAGATTCCATATCCCCCAGTATGTGGAAGGCTAGGGAATGAGCACATTTCCCACACTGGACTATTTAACATCAGCCGGGGAGGAAGAGCTGCAACCTATGTTCTTGTTTTCTTGATACCTCATGGTCATCAGTGAATAGCAGAGAGGTAGTAGGATTAAGAAGCCCCATTTGCTCCTTCAGAGAGTTAGTGTTGGAAAAAACAACTCCTTAGTAAGTTATATGTTATATGCTGCTCTTCCAGGAGGGATGCACAGTGACTGCATTGAAGAATATTGAACTACATCTCTCTCCTTTTCAGATAAGAGACCACTGCTGCAGGACAATGATCTGTACCCTGTCACTTATATTTTAAATAAATTCTGATTGGCCAGTAGCCAGGCAGGAAGTATAGGCAGGGCAACCAGGCAAGAAGTAGAGGCAGGGCAACAAGAATTCTGAAAGAGGGAAGCACATTCTGCAGTCGTGACTCAGCCTCAGAGGAAGCAAAATGTAACTGCCTCACCAAAAAAGGTACCAAGCCACATGGCTAACACAGACAAGAATTATGGGTTAATGTAAGTTATAAGAATTAGTTAATAAGAAGCCTGAGCTAATGGGCCCATTAGTTTATAACTAATGTAGACCTCTGTGTGATTCTTTGGGACTTAACGGCTGCAGGAATGGACAGGACAGAAATCTTGGTCAACAGACCAGGCTGAGGGCCACCTCGGGTATGAGGTCAGTTTCCACTGTGTCAGGCAGAGACAACAGCCAGCCTAGATTCTTCCAGCCCCAACACCCAACAGACTAGTCAAATCTATGTTTTCCTGGTACTGGTTCCACTCAAGCTTGAAAGGAAGTCTCTTGTCACAGTACACATATGCGGTTCTTCTCATTTCACACAGCCCTCAGAAAGACGACTTGACCATAGTTTGTCCTCTACCATGTGTTCTGAGGCAGCATCACCCCGCTGCTGTCCCGCCTCCAGATAGGACCCCAACTGCACAGGATGTTCTCGTATACCCCAGAATCCTTCATTTGTTTATTGGAGTTGGGATCTAAACATTGAGAGCTGGATGTGCAGATCCACACCGGTGTGTGTCTGAAACTTGGTAATGTATTCAGTTAGTAGCTTTTAAGTGTTTATCTGCCTTAAGATGAGGCAACAGAACACAGAGAGCACACCTGTAAAGTATCTCTTAGACAGTGTCAAGTCCCTGTCCCTGGGACCCTCACATTTGTGATAGGGTGTTAAACAACAGTGACAGGATGAACTACTGGCCACAGATGTATACAGATATACGGCGATGCCTTGGTTATTCCCTTACCCCTTGTTGCCATTTTGTCTTTGGAGGGCTATACTCTGTGCCTACTTAATACTTCATAAATTCAAGTGAGTGGCAAAATGGAGAAGGGAAGAGAAGGGACCAGCACTCCCACCCAGGAGCTGAAGCACATAGGAGTCATGGGGGTCTGAAGCCACAGACCTTTTCCATTCTGTAAAAGTAATTCTGTAGAAGAGCAAAACAACTCTTAGCCAATCAAGAGTTTATGAGCATTAGACTTTTAAGATGTTAAGAAACTCACAAAAAGGTTCCTAAGAGACAAGCTAATAGAAGTTCTTGATTTGTGGAGTTTCTCTTAAGGTTTTAATTTGTAAAACATTACAAGATAAAGGCTAAGAAAATATGAAGCACGTTTGATATCGTTGTCCTGATTCTTCTATCTTTTCTCCATTTGAAGTATAGACAACACTTCAGGGATTTCAGTAAATACTCTTCCAGGACAAGCTTCCACGTGCATCAATCTTTACGACTCTTTAAAAGCTATCCCTCCTTCTTGAGTAATTTCCCCCTTCTCTGGCTCCACATTGTTGTTACTTCCCCCTCTTATTTGAGTTCGGCTTCCTGTGAGAAGCCCTCTTTGATTCATCAGGTCAACATTACACTTGCAGCATGACTCTCTTTTCCTTGAATCACACGACTATGCCCATTACCATCAACTTATTCCTGTGATTTGATTAATGATCTTCTTTCCCTCTTAACAAGGGTAGACCGCATAAGAGCAGATAATGTATTGGATTTGCTCATAGTTGAGGACCATTATGCCCAGTGCCTGCCATGTACCAAACACTTGGTAAATACTTCCTGAAGGAATGAAATAATAATAATAATTTCTGTCTACTGTATTCTGTAGACAATGGCATCACAATGAAATATTCAACACAGATCAACAGCAATTCATCAAATAATCACATCAGGCATGTCTAGTCTGAGGCCTGCCAGCTGTACAAAGCTGAGGACAGCTGTAATGCAAAACCAAAAGCTTACTTAAACCACCAGGACATTTTGTGAATATCTCGGCGAGCTGAGTGCATGAGCCTTAAGCATGAACTTTGTAGGTTCTATCACGTCACAAGGTCAAAATGCTTGATTTGCAAGAAAGTTAAAAAAAAGGTTTCAGATTTGCAGACACATTATGCTCAAATCTCAAAGCAGACAATATTTCTCAGGCTGCATGTGCCTAGGAAGTGCACTATTAGGAAAGTTTATACCTTATTTAATGTAAATATTTGAGTCATAAATTTCTTCATCGTTCCTCATTTAATAATAAAAAGAAGTGATGGCACATTGACCTCTTAGAAGTCTGTCATCCTAGAAGGAGGCTTTTATGATTTCCCATTTTTTCCAGTATCTGGGTCGTCTATTAGTGAAAGTGTAACAAAATTCAGGCACAAATCAACAGTTGATTTGTGCAGCTTGGTCCTCCAACCTTTTCACAAGGATGGTTCACCACTGACATTGTTTTACTGTTTTACATTTATTAAACTGTGTCCATCAATTAGACAAACCTGTGATGAGAGTCTGTGCTCATTTCACTTTTCCTATAATGTCTGATAAGTAATATTCTTTGAGTGAGTCAATTTTAGATAGAGGTAGGTAGACATATGCCAATGAAAAATGTTTGGGTCAACAGCTGAGAAGTGTTTTCAACAATAAACAAACAATGTCACAGCAGTTTCTCTAAGCTCAGTAAGCATGAATTTAAGACATACTACATACAAATAAAAAGATTACTTCTGAGATAAAGCATGTCGGAAACAAAATCTGTTAAAAAGCTTTTCACTGAAGATTAGGAGACCAAATAATGCTAGCAAAAAGCTTTGCTTGATGATCTTCCTCTCATTCTGTTCAAGAAAGAGTAGAAGACAGACACCAACATCGTCCTCTAGCCATGGCCTACATGAGCATCTCGTAAGGTGATTTTGGGGGAAATGAAGATGTCTTGATCTGTTACTGCTGCTTTTGGAAATTCAGCTATGAGCAAAGTTAAAGGGTTTTGCTTATTGCAAGGCTTGGCAAAGCTTCTGTGAGCTGCTAATCACCAAAATGGAATTATCAGTAGGAATTTTTCACAGATACAGTTGACCAGAAAATCTTTCCCATAAGACATGTCTTTTTACAGATTTTATTATTATTATTATTATCATTATTATTAGTGGGAGTGTTTTCCTTGCATGTACACCTGTGACCATGTGTGTGCCTGATACCTAAGAAGGTCAGAAGAAGAAGGTGATGGATCCCCTAAAACTGGAGTTACAGAAAATTGTTAGCCAACAAATAGGCATTGGGAATTGAACTCAGGGCTTCTGAAAGAGCAGTCAATGCTCTGGGGTTTTTGTTTTGCTTTTGTTTGTCTATTTTTGTTTTCTTTTTTCAAGTCAGTGTTTCTCTGTAGCTTTGGAGCCTGTCCTGGAACTAGCTCTTGTAGACCAGGCTGGTCTCGAACTCACAGAGATCTGACTCCCTCTGCCTCCCGAGTGCTGGGACTGAAGGCGTACGCCACCACTGCCCAGCTGTAGCCAAGTCTCTTAACCTCCAAGCCATCTCTCCAATCCAAAGATACCTTTATTTATAATAAAAGTAAAAATAAATAAATAAATAAATAAATAAATAAATAAATAAATGAGGACTTAGCATCTCAACCATTTCCAAAACCCAGGTCAGTGGTTTTAAGTATACCCACATTAATGCAACAGATATCCAGATATTTTAAAATCTGTAATTCTGAAATTCTGTGCCTCCTGAATGGCCACTGTCCAGTCGCTCACTCCACCCACAACTCTCAGTCCTTAGCGAAAACTTTGCTACCTTCTCAGACACAACTTTTATCATACCGAAGAACCAGAGTCTTTAAGCACTAGTGTGACAATATTTAAGAGATGGTTCGTGAGAAATATTTAACATTTTTCTTTTTTGCTAATGGGCCCCAACTTTTTAAATTCTATCTACACCATTACCCTCATGAGCATCTATTTTTAATCAGAAAATAAAAACTTGGAAATAATATTTAAATGTTATTGAAAACAACAGATTTGCCATGTGTATTAAGAACTTAAAGATACAAAATTTACAGCCCTTAGAGCCTGACAGAGAGGTGTGTGTGTGTGTGTGTGTGTGTGTGTGTTAAGAATTCTTAGAGAAAACTATTGGTAAATGGATTCTCTTTCATCTCTCTTCATTGCAGCAACCTACAAAAGATCCCAGGACTTGTTGCACAGTGGATGGAGATATTGCACTAACCATCTGTCCTTTGTGGCTGTGTACTTCTTTTTTCTTATTAAAGACCAGTACCCAACTATTCATGAGTTCCAGTATAATATATACACCGTGTTTACCTCCCTGGCCTCTCATCTCTCCCCTGCTTTTATCTCTGGAATGTGCTTCCTCCTCATTCTTCACGAAGAAGAAAACACCCCTCTGCAGTCCTGAAGCCAGCCTGGTATCTACATCCCCACTCTGTAGCTCTGACAGGGTTGAGGTCAAAGATTACATGTCCTTAATCTTTTTGTTTACCCTGGGCCCAACACAATATTTTCATAAGAACAAACAGACAAACAAAAACAACACACACACACACACAATAGTTTTCCAGTTGACTAGAACTAGACTTCCAAACATACCTTTGAAGTGCTTTAGACCAAAGGCTAGTGCTTAGGGTTCACTTAACTCTTACTCCCAGAAGGCAGAGGGAGGATTAAACTGGGGTCTAAGTCATTATCTTATTCTGTAAAGGCAGGAGAATTTTGGATTTGCTCTCCTGGCTCTGCAGAACACAGGTGTGGCCCTGGCCCTAGCCCCAGCTTGAGGAGTTTCCTGCACCAGGGGAATGACAGCTTCAAGGGCAAGGAGGTGAATGTCAGGGTCAGGGGCACACAACTAGAGTGTGAGAACAAGCTTTTTTTCTAATACCAAATGTACCAGCACCTACTTAGGAGAAAAGGGCATGTCAGACAGCAACATAAAACTCAACCCTAAGCAGGTGTTTTACTTGTTACTTCGATTATATTTCATAATGAAGAGAAAATATCAAAAAACATTTGTAGACCAATGCTTTCAGAGGCAGTTTGTCAAACTCCATTTTTAAAAACAAATTTATTCTAAAATCAATCTACTGATTACCTAAATATCTAAATGCTAAATACTAATACCTAAATATCTAACGTAATATCTAAATACTTTATATGATCTTACATCTAACTCTCACAACATGAAAATGAAGTTATTTTACTCAAATTTTTACAGCCGGGGAAAAAATTAGAGATTTGGTGGGAGTGGGACTTGATCAAGATCACAGTAGAGAAGGGACTGAAAGCCATGTTCCTCTGATTTCCAAGCCCAAGATCAGCACAGCTGATTGGCAGAGAGGCCAGTGGTTATCTTGAACACATATCTATTTTCTTGACAAGTAATAGAATAATACTCTTGTGATGGAAAGGGGATTACAAGAACCAGGCATAACTGTGCAGAAGGTGATGTTGTTAGGTCGCTTGCCTGCCATTTGCTGCTCATTCAGTGGTAAATGCAAGTGAAACACTGTAGTGTGCTCAGGTGTTCTACAAACACTGTAGTGTGCTCAGGTGTTCTACAAACACTGTAGTGTGCTCAGGTGTTCTACAAACACTGTAGTGTGCTCAGGTGTTCTACAAACACTGTAGTGTGCTCAGGTGTCCTATCTGAAGTCCAACAGAGAGAATCTGTGAGAGCAGAAGTTAGAGAGGCCAACTGCATAGGAAAATATTTTTAATGAGTTACAAAGCACACGAAAGAAGTATTTCTTCCTTGAAGGTTCAGGGAGTTGTTCTCACAGACAGTATGAAAGTAGAACATGTAAGTCAGAGGCTGGACCCAGGGACTCTATTCCCTGTCTCATTGCTTCTGCTTTCACAAGTAATACCACCTTAACTTCGCTCGGTTTAAGGACACTGAACATGAAATACCACCTTAACTTCGCTCGGTTTAAGGACGCTGAACATGATTATTTGAAGTCTCCTGGAAGGTTTAATGAAGGAGGTTTCTCTACTTTCATATCAGATTTTTTTTAAATATTTATTTATTTATTTATTATTTATACAGTATTCTGTCTGCTTGTATGCCTGGAGGCCAGAAGAGGGCACCAGACCTCATTACAGATGGTTGTGAGCCACCATGTGGTTGCTGGGAATTGAACTCAGGACCTTTGGAAGAGCAAGCAGTGCTCTTAACCGCTGAGCCATCTCTCCAGCCCTCATATCAGATTTTACTTGATAAGTTTGAACTTCTTAGTCATGGATGAGGCTGTAACATTTTACAATAAAATATTTTTCTACTCCTTGTTTGGTGATGCTCTCTGACTCAAGGTCTTATACTATACTAGGAAAGTGTTCTCCCACAAAGCTGTGACCTCATCTGAAATTGTATTTACTAATTTATTATTTATGCAATTATTTATTCTATATTACAGCCCGACTGCAGTTTCTGCTCCCTCCAATTCCCCCAGTAACCCCCCACCACCACCACTCTCCTCCAGGTCCACTCCTCCTCCATTGTCCTTAAGGAAAGAGTAGGCTTCCCAGGGATATTAAACAACCAAACACAGCATAACAAGTTAAATAAGTCTAGGCATATAGCCTCATATTAAGACAGGATAAGGCAACCAGGGCAGAGGACTTCATGTCATTCTGATGGGACTTCAACATGTTTGGGGACATAGCCTGGCAATCAGTGTGTCTGGATTTTGGTTTCTACCTGGCTCTCCTGAGCCTTGTAACTGAAGAGCCAAAGTTCCTCCATTTTGTTCTCCGCCTTCATCTTGTGTCTTGTGTAAGCTGTTTCCTGTAAAACTTTCCAGTCCTCAGAATTGGCTAGGGGCAAAAATAATAGGGTAGCCATCTAGAGAGTACAGATAACCATAGAATGTCCCTGCCCGAAGGTCAGTAGATAAGAAAACTGGACAAGCTACAGGTGAGGTACGAAAATAAAATTTCTGAAAAGCCCCTAGACACGAGCCAATCAGGACTGAACCCACCACCCCACACCCTGCTAATGTAACTTTTCTGGTTGTTGCCTTTAAATAGTGCCCTCTAGAAGGGTGGGGTACCTCCTTTCTACACTGTGCTGAGGAGGAAGGACCCTGCTGGCTTGTGTCATGCACAAAATAAACCTTGCTTTTGCATTTTGGTGAGTCTGTCTCCCTAGTGGTCTTTTGGGGTCCTCATGGACTGGGCATAAAAGTAACCTCATTGAGTTTTCTATGCTCTTTTTCTCCTAGTTACAAACTGTATAGCAGGGAGAAGTGGGGTGGCTGTTAGAGTCCATGAATTTGTGTTTGTATTTTTCAAGCCATTAGTGTTTGTAGACTGAGTGTTCAAAAATTGGTTAAATATGTGTTAAGCTTTTTCTGGCCTGGTAATCCTCTCCGCTGGTGCAATAATCCAAATTAGACCAAATCACAAATCACACCAAATTAGAAAAAGCCCGGGTCTAATGGATGCCAGTGCTCCCGAGCATCCCCCCCACCCCTGAAAAGCAAGGAGAGGGAAAAGGGGAGACCACGTGTTAGTTCTTTGGGGGGAAGTTTAAATAGCCTGTGTGAGTGGTCTTGACCCTCCCTGGGAAGGGGTCACCTTTTGGCAGGCTTTCTTAGAGGTGGAGTTTGGACTGAGGCAACTCCCACAGGAGGAAGCTTTGAAATGGAACTTTCCACCCAACATTCCAAAGTGGATACCAAGGGGTTGTGGTGAAGCCCCCAACCCAACAATATGCTGCTACTCTTCCTGGCCCAGGCACAGGCAGTAGACACATCTTTCTGTCTCTTAGCCAAATTAGGTTTGAATTGAGATCTTACAAATATCTTGAAACCCTGTTACATACAGTGTGTGAACGGGACTACAGGGGACATGGGCTCATGTAGAATGAGCAGTTACTGAAAATAGAAGGGTGAGTGGAGATTAACATCTTCTGGTTAAATAGCTCACTCCCTCATATTCAGAATTATCCCCAAAGAAAGAGGAATGGGATTTTCAAGAAAAGGGAACTCTAGGTAAGGCTATTTAGCTGATTCTTTTTTCCTTTTTGTTTTTGAAAATATGGGACCAGTTACTAATGAACACAGAGAAAAAAAGACCTCTACCAATAACATATTCTCCCTTTCCTCATCCTCGTGTGGCTAGCTGTTCCTGCCTTCAGAATGAAGCACCAGGCAGTGCCTGTTGTGAGCACAGCACTCCACCGGGCATTTTAGCATTCTCAGAGAGTAGTGTTTCAAATCATCTACTTCCTCTCACTTTTCTGAAATTGTGTTTAATTGTGCTCAGAAGTGAAGTTAAATTAGGTCAAGATGTCAGCCCACAATTGTAATGCTCTGCCTCTTTGAGGGATAAGCCATGCCCACTCCCTTCCTGCTTGCAGCCTCAACCTCCTTCCTCTCTCTCTGTCCCCCTCTTGGAGAGGCAGCCTCTCTCTCTCTCTCTCTCTCTCTCTCTCTCTCTCTCTCTCTCTCTC
>JABTXL010001700.1:781901-825437 GCA_025134845.1 Neodon shergylaensis
CTTGTGTGTGGTGTGTGTGTGTTTTAATATTCTAACAGTGCTCATGACCTAGCTGGGTTATGATGAAGACTTTCTCTCAGGGGTGTATAAGCGTGCAGAGAACATGCGCAGTCTGCAGGATCTGGAAGCACCATCTCTGGGACCATTTGGATTTTTGATTTTCTACCTGCCCCTTCCCTCCTGAGATAACAGTTCCTCCTGTAAGAGACCATTCCAGATGAGCAAAGGGCAAAAAATCACACAGGTAACTTACCTCCTTACTCCACAGAATGTTTTCCTCCTTACCACATGGGGAACTTACCCCTTAAGTCAATTCAACTCAAGTTACTTTTTTTTTTTTACTGAAAATGACTTCTCAATACAATGATTTCTTTCTCATTTATTTTTAGGATATTTCCCTGCTAGGTAAAATTCATAGAAACTGACCCACAAGGCACTCTAGAGTCAAACCCATATCTAGTTTTGAACAATAGTTCTGTAAGCCTTCCTAACTATGAGAGCAGTGTCTTCTGACACTTCTGCAGAAGATGAAACACATCAGGGACAAGAGCCTTGCACTGAATCACTCTGCTCTGCTATGTAAGATACGAGAGGGATACCCAGAAAAATACTTAAGGAGTTGCAGCTTTACTCAGCGTAAAGCCCTCTTAAAACTCGTGTGAGAGAAGACAATCAACTTCCCATGCCTTGCCTTCAGCTTTGCCTAGACACAAGTTTGCTGGATATCAATGAAGAAAAAGAGGCACCCACTTAGAAATCTGGACATTTTCTTATTCTTCTTTCACATAAATTCAGTAGTCAGACAAGGTAGAAATAGCCAGATGGTTACACACCTCCTCTCAGGACTGTCAATATGTACACAGATGAGATGCTGAAGGGCGATTTAACACTGACTTGTATACTAGGTTCCGTGTTAAGTGGATTACTTCCCTTGATCTTCACAAAAACCCTAACGGCAGAGATTCTCAGTGTACTACTAAAACAATAAAGAACGCTGGGTTTGGTGGTGCATGCCTTTAATCCCAGCACGTTGGAGGCAGAGGTAGGTGAATCTCTGTGAACTCAAGGTCAGCCTGGTCTCCAAAGCAAGTTCAGGACAGGTAGGGTTACCTAACAGAGAGATCCTATCTCAAAACAAGCAAGCAAGCAAATAAAAATAATGAAGAAAACAAAAAATGATGTGGCTCCCCCAAAGCACATGTTTAAAAAGGAAGTTGTGGTTGAACACAGGAACTCAGATTTCAAAACGCATGGTCTTAACTGTTACGTTAAAGATGGAAGCTTGATTATCTTAAATTCCACAAAAAAACAACCTGTGTTTGACTAATATAAGACACGTGCATGTGATTGAGAATAAATACACATGTAAGACAACTACGTACATACAGCTTGGCATGCATGAATAACGAGGCATTAAAGACAGCAAGAACCACCATCACAAGCAACTCCACAATATTCTGAGCTATAAATCTCAGGGCTAGCATTAGAGTGTATTCAAATAAACAGAGAGTTCATCACACTCATGACAAATAGTCCTTCGAAAAGTTACCAAGTTACCCGCAAACCAAGCCCAGACAGAGTATGGCAAGTTAAAATCTGCCAGTACATATTGTAGCCCAATAACCGTGGCTACTGCTAGTATCCAGGCATCTGTGCTGGCCTCCCCTTGGGTTTCTGACAGGATACATCCTCAGCTGCAGTCACTAAGAGCACCTTCTGTGCACATTCACTTTTAAAAGGGCCCTGACCACCTCTCATTTGTTGGCTCTTTAGACGAACAGCAGGAAGAACCAATTATAGAGTATTTAACTGTGGATTAGATGACAGTTTTCTTCCCTACCTAAAATGGCCAAACAATCTAGAGTGCATGGTGATGATCAATTGACTTTTGGGAGATGGCTCCTGTATTACTCTTCTCAGTTCAATAAGTCTATGATGATGCTACAATAAATACTCCTTTTATTACTAGACTTTCTGTCTTGTTCTCTGTGTGTTCCTCCATTACTGTCAGCATCTGAAATAAATGCTGGTGTTCTGCTTTTTATGGCCCCTGAAAAACATCTCTAGGTTTACTTTCATGACCAACATGCAGGAAGTGTAAGCCACCAGCACTTAGAAAACATTGGGATGCAGTTTCACTCTGAAATGGGAAGGGGCTCCACAGACCCCTTGTTTCAACCACTTCCCAGCCACCAAGACTCAGATGCCCTTGGAGAGGAAATGTCATAGCCCATGTTAGAACCACTTGCTCTGATTTTGTCTAAAGTCTTTTGGTTTTCCTGTTAGATGGTGAGGAGGTCTTTATTTTATTTTTTAAAGATTTTATTTATTATGTATACAGTGTTCTGTCTACATGTATGCCTGCAGGTGTCCACGCAGGCCAGAAGAGGGCACCAGATCCCACTACAGATGGTAGTGAGCCACCATGTGGTTGCTGGGAATTGAACTCAGAACCTGTGGAAGAGCAACCAGTGCTCTTAACCTCTGAGCCATCTCTCCAGTCCCTCAGGAAGTCTTTATAACTCTGGATATTTCTGATATAAGTGTGTGATCTTTGGTGGTAGACGTGGCAGGGTGGTGGTAATAAACAGAGTTTTCATGTCAAAAAAATTAAGTATTTGGCCCGGTGGTGGTGGTGCACGCCTTTAATACCAGTACTCAAGAGAGGCAGGCGGATCTCTGTGAGTTTGAGGCCAGCCTGGTCTACAAAGCAAGTTCCAGGACAGGCTCCAAAGCTACAGAGAATCCCTGTCTTGGAAAAAAAAAAAAATGTGATCAGGTTCCCAGGAGAACACAAACCTTGAGGGCCAAACATCCATGCACTGGAGGTAACGTTCATTGACTCCTACGTCTTCTGACATTTCATTCTCTCTGACCTTTGCTCCCGGTGTTGATCCTGGGGTGCTGGTGGATGATGATTATAGGTTTCCTTCAGTGGGTTATAGGACCATAAAAGTTCCCATTCCTACCAATCACATTGACCTATCTCTTCTGAGTTAAGACAGATGTGTTTTCCGGAAATGGAATCATGATTACCTGGCGTCAGGCACAGCTTGATCGGTGCTACTCACCTGAGATAAGTCAAAGAGTGGACCCCGGACACGGTCAGTCACTCACTTCACGGTCACTGCTGATCATTACCACAAGATTACCTCTCAATGCTGTGTCAATTCAGGCATAGGCTTAAAGATCACAAGCAGCTACGTTGATGTAAAAGGTGGCGTGTGTGGCAAAGCAACAGAAGCCCAATGATGCTTGCCTCCCTCTACAGGCTGGGAGAAGGTGGAGCGCTCTCTGGAATCCATAGTGAACTACTTTAAAAGTCAGTCGCTATCCAAATCTCAGCAGTTTGCCAAGGGATGCTTTAAAAAGGTATGGTAAGTTGCCAGAGAGAACAAGCTTTAATAAACACAGAATTAAATAGTATAACTAAACATTGCCTGGTCAGATGGTACCTCATCTGCAGAACCATCTGGCTGGAGACATGTTCAGGGAATTATCAACCTCAAAACCCAGATTCTACCCAGTAGGCCACAAATATGGATTCTCAGATATAAATCGCCCCGTTTTCATGATAACAGTTGATAAAACGTCAGAGTTCTAACCCTTTGTATATTTTCTCTTCCAGATTTCCTTTGCTTCTGTAAGATTTCCACTCCATTCAGTTACACATGTAGCATACCAGTTCATTTATCATTAAAAAAAAATCAAGCTAAACAAAACAAAAATCACCACCTACAACAACGTCCTGTCCCAAATGTGATTGGTGGCACCCAGCTAGAGTTCCCACTTCACTCAGAAAGCCAAAGGGAGGCTGAAAAGGAGAATCGCAGTGGAGCTAGAATTTTGTAAGAAGGATTGAAATAGATATTGAGCTACTGTCTAAAATATATAAATAACTCATACAATTGAAATTCAATAGCAAAAAAAATGCCCACAAGATTATCAATCATCAAGGAAATCCAAATCAAAAGTTCAGAGCTTACACATGTGTATCTATATATGCCTGCATCCTCGCTAGGCTGGCTACCATTAGTAATATTCAAGGAATAAAACAAGGAGTTCTGAAGGCACAAAAAACCAGGATACTTGCTCATTGGGGATGGGAATGTGAAACATTATTGCTGTGGAAAACAGTGTAAATTATTTTAAAAGGAGAATTTTCATAGGATCTGACAGTTCTGCTATTAGGTGTACTGGCTGGTTTTGTTTGTCAACTTGACGCAAGCTGGAGCCATCAGAAAACAAGGAACCTCAGCTGAAGAACTGCCTCCATGAGATCCAGCTATAAGGCATTTTCTCAATTAGTGATCAACGGGAGAGGGCCCAGACCATGGTGGGTGCTTCCATCCCTGGGCTGGTGGTCCTGCATTCTAGAAGAACGCAGATTGAGCAAGCCAAGGGAAACAAGCCAGTAAGCAGTACCCTCCATGGTCTCTCTATCAGCCCCTGCCTCCAGAACCCTGACCCCAGTTTCTGTCCTGACTTCCTTTAGTGATGAACAGCAATGTTCAGTATAAGCCAAATAATCCCTTTCCTCCCCAACTTGCTTTTTGGTCACAATGTTTCATCACAGCAACAGAAACCCTAACTAATACACTGGGCGTATGTTAAAACAATTGAAATGAGGGTCTTGAAGAGATGGCTGCTGTCTGCATTCACTATAGCGTTATTTCCAGTAGCGAAAGAACAAGCTATGTCCACAGTAGATGTGTATACAAAAGAATGTGGTTTGGCTCTAAAGCAGAAGGAAATCCCACCATTTGCAGCAATATGAGAGAACCCAGATGTTATTTTGCTAAATGAGTCGAGCCAGTGACAGAAGGACAAATACTGCATAGTTCCTACTTCGTGAGGTAAGTAAAATTGTCAAAATCATAGAAGAGGATGGTGTGGGGTTACCAAGGACCATAAGGACAGGTAAACATATAAAGTCATTACAAGAGACATTGAAGAGACCTACTGCACTACATACGGCCTCTGCTAATGCTACGGCTTATATGTATTTAGTATTTATGTATTCTATATATTCCTTTTAAAAACGGTTTACCTATGTATTATGTACACAGTGTTCGGTCTGCATGTGCGCCTGCAGGCCAGATCTCATTACAGATTCTTGTGAGCCACCATCATGTGGTTGCTGGGAATTGAACTCAGGACCTTTGGAAGAGCAGTCAGTGCTCTTAACCTCTGAGCCATCTCTCCAGCCCCTTTTATATTCTTTACATATATTTCTACAGTTTACTGTAGAGTGGACGATGACGTTTATATTAGATTTAGGAAGAATAATATACTAATCCACAAGGCTAACTTGGAAATTTGCAAAGGTTTCATTTGAGAACTAGATTGGCCTCCTTGAAGCCAGTAAAGAATATGGTATGATTGCTCCCTCCCTTCTTCCAAACCTTCTTCTATGCCTTCATAGCCTTCACTGAGTGCAGACAAAGCTCACATTTCCGGGTGTTGATGATATTCTGTATTCAGCAGACTGAACATCTTTGAGAGACTCTTTTACTCTTCAGAACCCAGTGTAATAATTATTCATTAGTCCCATTACAGTTATTAAATGTTTTGAGTATTTACTATGTACCATAAATTATGCTATGTGGGGGTGACAGGAGACTACTAATAAAACGCAGCTCCCCCTCTTTCAAGGAACTGCATCTAAAAGAGAGATGAATCATACATAGCTCACAGCTATGGGGCCAAATAGAGATTCAGTCCCAAACTGGACATTAATAAGAGTTTTTTTTAACTTTCATTAGAAATTAAACTAGACTTGTTCAAAGACTAGAATATGCCTTGAGGAAATAAATCTTCAGAAAATAAATACAAGGTGGGGCTGTAGGCAAAAGCTACCTGTAGCACACACCTGTTTTCACACCCTCTGATCTGCTCTCAATCTGGGCCTTTCTGCAACACCAATTTTCTTTTCTTCAGGAGCTTCACTGTGCTTTGAAACTGGTTTGGGAACACTGTATAGATCACGAGGTCAAAATTTTATTTAGAATAATCTCCAGAAATACTAATTCTACGATATACCAGAACCAGATACTTTAACAACAGGCTCAAATGACAGTGTAGAAAATCGCACACAATAAACTTGCAAATACCCTGAAACTACCACATCCTTGGAGGGATGCTAATGGTTTGTACTCCATTGCAGGGGTGAAGCTATAATTTTGCCATCATGAACAGAAGCAATAGGTAGTATTGATGGAACAGCAGTAAGAGACTCTGAAATTTTATCTTCCATATGTAGCTTCAGATGCTCAGGGCAATATGATTGACAGCTGGAAGGCGATGGGAGCCTGTTTATTTTGTAAATGAAAATTAAAAGATAAAACCCCTCCGTTAGTTCTCTCTGTGTGTCTGTCTCTCTGTCTGTTTCTCTCCCTTCCTCCCTCTCTCTGTCTCTCCTCTCTCTATCCCTCCCTCTCTTTCTCTCTCTATATATGTACATACACACACACAAACACACACACACACACACACACACACACACACGTGAGCGTCTTCTAGGAAATCATCCCATCAATTAATCTTCTATTAGAGTTAAAAGAGCTCCTTAAATATTCTTGAATTTGGAAATATAAGTACAACTGGATCATCAATGCCAGAAAACTAGCAATACAGTTAATGCCGATCAAGAAGCTGTATCTCTAAGAAAAGCATTTAAAATAAATTTTGCTATTTTTCTTTCATTTGTTGACCCTGTCTTACACTTGAGTATCAAAGCGGCAGACCACTAAAGTTGTTTGTCTTGTCCTTACCTAGCTAGTGATAAATACATCCAGGATTTGTTGAGCAAAGGGGAGGCGCATTGAGCAGCAGTATTTGAAGACACTAACCCCTTCAACCTTTCTAGTAGACATGGGAAGAAATTCCTAATTCTTAAAACGAGAAAACAAGATTAGCACTAAAATCCGGATGTAAATGGTCTTCCGCTGGCTCAGGCTTCACCAGTTGGTGTCCCCAGTTGGTGGATCTGTTTTGGGAGGCTGGGGAGCCTTTTCAACATTGCATCCAGCTAGAGGAAGTTGGGTTTGTGGCTTATGGGTTTCAGTCCACCCTGGGTCTGGCCAACACTTCTTCCTCTGCACCTGTGTTTCCCACTTTACAATCCCACAAGCATGAGGCTGCACGTGTCATGCCTGTCTACCATGATGGGCTGTACACCTCAAACTATGAACCCAGATATATCCTCCCTCCGCAAGCTGCCTCTCATCAGTTACAGCCTCAGATATGAAAAAATCACTAATATATTTAGGTTAGCAAAGGTCACAAGACTACACATGAAAACCCTCAAGTCATGTCTGTGTGGATCTGTGTAAACATACTCCATCAGTACAATCCTCTATGCCAAATCCCAACTCCAGGCATGCTTGCTGTCTGCTCCTAACCCCATTTTCTATTGTTTCTACCAGGTTAAAAGCATTGCCTTTCCCTTAAGACCTTCAGTGCCTTAAGGGAACTGTTATCTACTGTTTGTACCAGTTTTCTCTGTCTCTTATCTACTCTATGTTTGTACCTCTCTTTTTGCAGATACAATTCTGTGCAATACATAGCATTTCTTAACCTCAGCAAAATGGACTTTTGGGACCTTATAATTCTTGTAGGGGGTAGCCCTGTGTATTTTAGATAGGTCAGCAGCTTCTCTGTCCCCTCCTCCAGCCAGCTGAACAACTAAAAATGTAACAACAAAAAATGGTCTGGTTGCCGGGCGATGGTGGCGCACGCCTTTAATCCCAGCACTCGGGAGGCAGAGGCAGGTGGATCTCTGTGAGTTCGAGACCAGCCTGGTCTACAGAGCTAGTTCCAGGACAGGCTCCAAGGCCACAGAGAAACCCTGTCTTGAAAAACCAAAATAAAATAAAATAAAATAAAATAAAATAAAAAAAATAAAAATGGTCTGGTTGGTTAACATTTCTGGATAAAGCAATATTTGGATATATTGTATGTGGGGGGAGGGGAAACACAGTATACGTATTCAGTTAATCATCTTTTGCAGGCCTTCTGTGGTCGTCCTATTCAACCGTCTCTGTGATAGAAATCTGTGAACATTTTGAAACAAATTTCAAAGCTGCCTAGTTGTGGAACAGATCCCATAAGAGCCCCTCTGTACCTCAGTGGAAAGCCTTTCTTCTTTCTGTGCCTCACACAGTAACACTCTTGTGAATTACAACAGACAGCCCTCTGATTCCCCAGCAAAAGATCCTTGAGCCAACTGGGGCTCTGCTCTCTCTTGCACAGCAAGTGTCTATAAAAAGTTGACTCAATCAGAAAGCCAATTTCTGCACAACACTGATGTATCACACACTTGGTAAAGCAACCATGGTTTTAAGACACTGAATATAAAAAAAATATTGATTTCTTATCCAAACCACCAGTTCCTTTTTGTTGTTGTTTGCGATTTTTGCCTATCTTTTTTTAAAAATGAGGTTTTGTTTTAGGAGAGTGTGTTAGAGAACACAATAGCTCCTTTCTTAAAAAAAAAAAAAACGCTAAAGCCCTACACTGGCCATTCTCTCTACATTCTAGTTTTTTTTCTTCTTTTTTTGTGGATTTTTTTTAAATGACTGCTGTCTCTTTTAAATTCTGTTAGCAGGTCTGTGAAGCCTGAAGAAGTTGGCCAGTCCATGTCAAGGAAACATTGGATGTGTTACCTCTGTGTTGCTACAGCAGTTCTTCTGATGACTTCACAACCCAAGCATCTCATTCAGGGGCTTATGTGAATGGCTCTATTCAACACACATCCCTCCACCTCACCATCTGGGCAAGCATTCCTTCATTTCATAGCTGTTCTCTATTCTTGTCCTAACAGGTATCACCACTGGAGAGACTACACCTACTTTCTTTATCCCTTATTTTTTCTCTTCTTTCACTAGACTCTGAGTTCCATGAAGGCAGGGTATCTCTTTACTTTCTCATTTAATTTGTTCCCTTTGTCTAAGATAGTGTATGAGGAACAGTAACTAATTTTCAAATAGTAAATTTTATTTTGTGTTAGTTTTCTCGAATGTATTAATATCCATCATAACACCCTGTGAGTTCCTTGAGAATACACACTTTATCTTATTCACCTGTGAATTTCCAATATATTACATTACTAGCATCATCATTGCCATAATTAAGAATATTTAGCAAATGGGTACTAGCTGTCATTCCATGACCCTTCTTGATGAAATATACTTAATCGCCATTAGTTACAAAGTTGGGGTTATATTACTAATATGCATTGTACAGACAAAGCATCTGCAGCCAAAGGACAATAAGAATAATTTGCCTCTATAACAAAGATTGTGCACAGTAGGCCTGGGACTTGAGTTCAAACAGTAAAGTACCAGAACTCACACGTAGCCATTGTGTAACAGAAGTTAATCAAAGTAAGCTGATCGCTATAAGCCATGCACATTCTAATGTAATTTACTTGGGGGTAGATGGCTATGAAGACGGCAAAAACAGTCATTTTAGTCAGTTAAAGCTACACTGGAAACCATAGAGTGGGTGGAGTATAAACAACAAAAGCATTTCTCTCGGTTCTGAAGCTTGGATGTCTGTTGTAGGAGGAAGCATGGTTAGGTTTTGGTGAGTTTTCTTCTAGGCTTCAGTCTGCCATTGTTTTATAAGCTTTCATAGCAGAAGGCTGACTGGAGAGCTCACTAGGACCTCATGTAAAGCTATTAGTCCTATTTGAAGGGCCCTGTTCTTATGACTTAATCACTTCTTATGGTTCCGCCTCCTAAAACTATCACATTGGAGTCAAAGAGTTCAATGTATCAGTTTGGAAGCAGAGGAAGATACAAACCATCAGACTTTTACAGCCATTTCCTATCTATCTCTTTCTACTTTGGCAAATAATTCTTATTCTTTCTTTTTTATTGATTTTTTTGTGTGTGGGGGGTTTCCATTTACTGTTCTGTAAATAGTTTCCAGTGACGGCAGCTGTGATTGTCTCTTTCTCTCCTTGCTAAGGCTTTCCAGCACTCACAAAGGACTTCAATTCCTCTGCTCGATATTCTATGAGTAAAATCATCTTCGGGGCCTTCTCAAAGACATTCTCCCATCCCATGGGATGCTCCATCATAGAGCACACTTTGAATCCATTCCCTCTATTCCAATGAGTTCATTTGGACCTTTAATTATTGTGCACCATTTCCTAAAAATCAGCGGCAACATGATAAGACTTTTCTGTCATACATTTCCTCATCTGGCCAGAACCTTTTGTCTGTGCTACCTTCAATCTGCCTATGTCTTGCCTTTCTACCCTTAAATCTATAGGAGTAGAGCTGTCCTTCCAGGTTATAGTTATGCTTATTTTGTTTTAGCATTTCTCCTTTTTTGAAAAATTTGGTGATGGATTATTTCTTAATACCATCCTGTCTTTTGACCTTCAGATTCTTCCTTCATTGAGTCTGTGATTTTCCTCTTTTGCGTGGATACTAGGTTGACTACACCCTTTTCTCTCAGTTTCTTTGTCTTCAAATAAATGGATTATAGAAACTATAAACTTCTCAGCCTCAATATGCCCATGAAGTTTGGCACATCTTTCTAATTTCTTTCAACCCAAGTCATCAAAGAGTGTAATCTATACTACTCCTTTGCCTTCTGCTTCATCTTTGATCTTATCAACTAGCTTTAAGTTTAATACTCTACTAGACTCACCCTCCGGAAAGTCATCACAGCCATCCAAAACCTAATTAAAATTGGCATTCTCCATTTTCACCTTTACAATGAATTTAGAACCTATAGCCACCTTTCTTTCCAATTCCTCCTTTAAATAAGATTCCTTGTTGCCCACCTTTCTATCTATCCTGACTCTTATTTAAATGCAGGGCAGTTGACAGTTACTTTGGTTTAAATCTGAATGTCTCCAAACGTGGTTGTATTTCAGTATTTGGTCCACTGGCACTGTTTTGGGAGGACGTGAAGCCTTTAGAGCATGACCAACAGAAGTAAGTCAGTAGATGTTAAACTTTGGAGGTTATTGCCCAATTTCTCCTTCTAACCACTGTCTGCTTCCTGGTCTGTGATGATGTCAAGAAACTCCACCACATAATCTTGCTGCCACACATTCTGCCAGGTCTTCCCTGCCAAATTGATTGAGACCCTCTGAAACTGTGAATCCAAAATAAATCATCCTTTTCCCATAAATTCTTCTTCTCATAATGAAACAAAAGCAACTAGTCAACAGTTATAACCTTTCTATATCCCAGTTTCTCATTCCTCCAATGAGAGGAGAGAAGGTTGCTATGTCTATTTCTATGCCTATAGATAGGGTCCTATGGATAGGATCCCCCTGCAGCTTTCTGGCCCTCTACCTTCTGTATAATAGAATCACTAGGATCACCTGATTGTCAGTCTTAAAAGACAACACAAACGCCTCTACTATGTATTGGCTCTTGGCTGCTTAGCTAATCCAGCTGAGGAAGGCAAGAGTCATCCACAGACCTGGTCCTGGCCTCGTGGAATTTGTGGTATTAGAGCCAAAGCTTTAAGGAGTGAACTGTTCCTCTCCCTTGCGTTGATCCTTTGGTATATTATTTCACACTTGTCATCTGCAGATGGGAATACATTTGTCTGGGACAGAATTAATCATTTCTGAGTCCCTTCTTTTAGTCTTACACCAGTAAGCCACTGGAACACAATACTACTCCTTTGTATAACTCCCTGCCCAGTTCCCTTCCCATTTGCAGGACCCATCTCATCCTGATGTTTTTGGATATGCATGTATCTAAGACTTCAACTATTATTTCCACTTAGGAGAACATCAAATCAATGTTAACTTCATTCTTCTCTTGGTTCCTTAAGAAATTTGATTCAAATCTCAAAATTAATATCTAAAATCAACTTTATAATCTCTTTTAATCTACTCTAATACTATTCATATTATGTCACAATTCTTAGCCATTCAATCTAAGATGTAGATATATCTTTTATTTCCTTCTCTCAATTTCTCATGGACAATAAATTCTGGATATATTTCTTTGAAATAGCCAAAGTCACAGCTAACTTTCTTTGATTTGTTGATTCCAGATTCTTTCTACCTTAGCATGGCACCAGTGTCTCTTTCAATGCAAAATTATTCTTCCAAAGAAGTCCTTTGAATTTGCCCTTCTTCTGCTCAGAACACAAATGCACCACTGCCTCTACTAAATGAACTTCAATTTTCTTGCCCCAACAGCTAAGTACTTCTATATCTTTTAATAAATATTATCCTTTTCCTAGTTTAACATTCAAGTTGTAACTTAAACTGCAACAACATTAGATCTGCCAATTTTAATGTATCAGACAGTTTCCTCACATCTGAATAATATTCAACTGTAAACTCTACCCCTTTGAGCTCTATGAGTTTGGGTAAAGTGTGTGACCTCTTGCAGCCTATTTTCTTACCAATGAAGTGAAATCACATGGTTCCTATTTTCCAGGCCTGCTTTCAGCTGTTGACAATGAACACACAGGGTTAGTACAGCCCTGACACACCAGAAGGGCTAACTTCTTTAACTAGAATATTAGCTATGAACATTCACGGTTCTGTGAATACAATTCATGCTTCTTGACCTGTCCTTTTCTCATGCTTTTTCTGCTTTCTGGAGTAACTCTGCTCCATTTCTGTTCTTGGAAATCTTACCTTTCCTTGAAGGCTATGTGAGTCTCCTGCATCCAACAACCTCTAAAGTGGCTTAATTCTTCTCCTAAATTCTCAAAAACCCGCCTTACTTTTAGGAAGCTGATCTCACTGTATCTCAGTTCTCTGCAAACTTTCCGTTTCTTCACTTGATGTAAAGCCCTTGATTCACAGGTTATCTGCTGCTCTTGGTACAGCCTCTTGTCTTCAAGAAATACTGAAATAACGGAGCTTTGATTTCACGTTCTTAAGCAGAACAATAGAAAATACTAATAAAATAAAAGATAGCAATGAAAGGTTAACATTGATTTTGTTGAATTCATCAATGTTCTCACCATGGGCTACTACATATTAGTCATGCCCGAGGATGGAACTGCCTCAGATAGCTTCTCAATTGATGTAACTTAGGAAACTATTTTGAAGGGATGAAATATTTTACAAGGATTATTTTTCTGGATGTTTCATTTTCTTTATTGATCTTTGGTGGCAATGGTAATGGTGACTTAGTGCCTTTAAAGATAGCCAGAAATACTTGGTTAATTATGTCTCCTTTAATAGACACAGTGAGACTCTCAAACAAAACAGAACAAGAAAATGAATGTTATGAACCACTGTTGGAAAAATAGTATTTTCTTCTAAAAATCAAACAAATGTCAATCAAATAAACCCAAATGTTACAATTTTATACTTATTTAATTCATCAAATTACAAATAGACTTTAAAAAGTCACCTGACACAGGGGTTATGGTGGTTTGAGCATGACTCACATGGGCTTTCTGGGAAATTGTAACCTGAGCAAAATATTTGGAATTCTGTGAACAGGAAGCTGGAAGTATAAAGCCTGTAATAGTTGGGTTGAAACATGAGTCATGGCTTAATAAGTCCGTGAAGGGTTAAATTTGTAGGTCTATATATGTCACCATACAATACAAAACCAATTTGTTCATTAAATGCCTTAAAAATAGAAAACAGCATGAATTGTGATATTGATGTAATGGATTTTTATGCCTCTCTTAATGTTTATTGTTATGCCCAAATCCGTGAAGTCCCCCAAAAGCCAACAAGAACATTGAGTCCTGTATGTAAAAGCAAAGAGCCTTTATTTTATGCAAGTTCGCAAACTTGGTCTCTCCGCGTGTCCAGCGTATTGGAATAAACGGAGAGCCCTGAGCTCAGTTAGAGTTGGGTTTTATAGTAGTAAAGGTGGGGGTGAGGGGTTTCTGAGGATCAGGACCCCTGAATGGCTGACATTTGTCCAGGGGTGTCTTGGTGAGTGTGCTGGCAGGTGATCCTACCTACAATGGTTGGAACATTAGGCATTTCCTTTGGATGGTCTGTTCTTGGGTGGTGCCCAGGTAATCTCAGTTTATGGTTCTTTCTGCAACCAGGTATTGCTTCAGGATAAACTACTGAGACTCAGGCCTCCATTAAATTTATCGATGGCTGAGTCCTACTCTGGCAGGTGATAATGGTTAGAAGTAAAGAACTTCCTTTGGGTGATCTGTTCATATTTAGCTTATCATGGCTGGCTCCTACATTGATAAATTCAACATTGAATTCATTGGACATGTACGACTCCTTTTGTTTGCCCAGCATGTGAGCTTCCTTCTCATCTATGAAAATTCCCTATCTTATAAACTTTGTGAAATGCCATATCCTTCCTCCCCAGCCTTCCTTTTAGCTGGGACAGGGACATGTACATCAGATTCACCTTTCAAATGATTCTCCACACTTTCACGGGAGTACTGGTGATTCAGAAGGAGGGGCCAGGGAAAGTTTCTCTTTATAGTGGTTGGAGTAAGTAATATGGTAGCAGGTTGGATATTCATTTCCTTTGGTCACCTTAATGAGGTCCTACAAACTCAGTGGCCTGAACAACACAGATTCGTTGCCATCCAGTTGTGTTGCGTAGATGATCACAGTCAAGCTTTAATAGAACTAGTACCTGTTGAGACCTGTAGGAAAGACTTCATTTCCTAACTTTTCTAGATTCTGGTATTTGCAAGCATTCTTCGGACTTCCTTGGCTAAAGACTATCTCTCTATGCTTTGTCTCTGTTGTCCTCAAATTCATTATGTAGACCAGGCTGGCCTTAAACTCATAGAGAACTGCCTGCCCCTGCCTACTGAGTGATAAAAGATATGTGCCACCATGCACAGCTCTCTCTACTTCATAAGAGAATACTAGTCAATATTGGGTCAAGAACTACCTGAGTCTGAAGATACAAGATAATCCCACACTAGTTCAGAATTACATATAATAAAGGGCTATTTGTTTAGGGAAGACTTACAGATCACTCTCCTAAATCACAATCCTCTTCATGAATGGGGAACAGAAACAGAGTCTAACAGCCAGAAGTGAGAGCCAGAATCAAGAGAGCAAGCGCATGCTTTACAGCTGCATTTATAGTATAAGAGACCACGCCCAAGTGGACTGCTATCTTAAAGGCTGTTGGCTGAAGGAGTAGAAGGAGCTCCCACAGCATGAGTCTGGGAGTAGAGAGTTGATTCCATGGTTCAGAGCACTTGTTCTTACAAAAGAAACAGGTTCAATCCCCAACACGTATGTGGAGTCTCACCTCTTCCTCGGGTACCAGGCATTTAGTGCACAGGCATATCAACAGACAAAACGTTCATACACACAAAATAAAACAAATCAAAGGAAAGAAGAACTACCTACTCAAATGCAGAATGGTTTCATCTGCATCTAATTTCAAATGAGGTCACCTTCTTAGATGCTGGTATTGGGACTTCAACGTTCTTTATGTTGTACTCAAATGCCAATGCATAGCAGATGGCATCTACTGACCTGGGTCCCTAAGTCCACTGCGGGATGCAATGTCACTGTTTGGTCTTGGGGACAGTGGTGGGATGTCCACAGTCTTCATGCTCTGGCATGTTTGTTTGCCCTCACAGAAACGCTAGAAGTGAATCTAATTTGTTATCAGTTTTCATACTTACACTGAATATATCTCCATTTCTTTCAACCAGAAATGTTACACAGCCTTGAGAAGCATAAAAACAGCTGTTACAGCAAATGAAAACACAAACTAGAAGTTGGAGGATATTTTATGATTGGTGGTAATTTTCTTAAAAGGAATGTGAAAACTGGTATTTCAAGACAGAGGATTCATGTAATATTTTGGTGTAAGAAAGAAAAAGAATCAAGCATCATTGATAATGTTGTTAAGAGTTCCAGCCACTTATCCAAGCTCTCAAGGAAAAAATTACATCTGAATACTTTCTGCTGTTAGTACCAAGCACAGGCATCACAAACCGAACATGCTCAACAGGCAGGTACTCGTTGAGCAGTTAAATGATCAACCATTCTTTGAAAAAGCCGGTGTCCTTCAGGTAGGCTAAAAAAATTCATTTTCTCATCCTACTGTTTTTATTTCCACATCCTTGGCTCTGCTCAGATGGACATCAATTGATGATTTTTTTTATGCTCTTAAATCCATTTGTGTACTTACTGTTTCCAGCATGATCTCAATTATATGCTAATTGGTGATAACATTTACTAGCAGTGTAATACAGGGCAATTTATTTTCTTCTCAGGATGACCGTGGGGAAAAAAAAACAAATGCTAACTAGCATTGCATTCTAAGCAATGCCAGCATTAAACATTAGATCCACACCCATTTAAGTGCTGGCTAAATTTTCTAGAGGGAGATATAATCCGTATTTCTCAAAGTTTTTTTTTTTTTTTGAAATCAGTAAGAGATTCAACCCTCAAAAGTGAAATGGTAAGACTGCTGGGTGGCAGCATGAAATTGAATGCAATGAGCTTGTTTTGGATCACTGCTTAGCTGCTGAGGTCAATAAGACCTTGTTTGTGCATCTACAGTTTATGCATAAATCTAAAAGAGTAAACAGATTCTCTAGCCAATTTACATTCTGAACACCAACTCCACATTTACAAATTGTTTCTGTCTTCTGAAACAGAGTAAGAAAAAGAACAATCTTACTGATTGCACATAGTGTCTCCCTAACAATTTTCTTAAAAATATCAGGACAGCTGTGTTTCACTTCAGAATTCCCTGGCCTCAGATCTGGACATGATCATGTGGCACTCAGAATATAGCAGCTCCGAAGAAACTCTAGGAAGAGCCTAACAATATTCCCCTTTTCTAGAGTACATTTAGGAGTGCACACTGAAATCGCTCTTGTGGAGATCTTGAACAACTCAACTGCAACTTCTTCTTACCCCTGAAACACTGCACGTTTGTTAAAAAGCAAAGGGGAATTCTAATTATGACACTGTTTCTAATAGCAACTGACCAACTCATTTTCCGCACGACTTTGACTCCCTGCTATTCACAGCAAATGTCAATGTTTAGGTTTCAAAGGGAAAAGAACTCTTCTGTGTGGTGCGGTTCTCTTTCGCTGAAATAGCAGCAAATACAGTGTGACATTTTGAAGAGGCGATGAGATTAATATTAAATGTTCGGTCTCGATTATAACATAATATTTATTGAGAAGCCTGTTTTTTCTGGTGTGTGAGAGACTCACATGTTGAGTCATATTTTCTGCTGAAAACAAAGTAGTCTGGCCAGGTGGTCAAGTGGAAAGAGGAGATACAGTTTCTGCAAAAGGTTAACAAAACTCTCAGGTCATTCTATATGTAGGAAGTTTAATCAGTTGTTTGACTCTTACAAGAATATGTAAGGATCATAAATAATGACTCTGTTTGCTAAAAACACAATGATTAGCTGTATTCCTGTATATAAATGACCGAGTTTATAATTCACAGTTAAGTTTCCTCACCTCATGGCAGAGAATAAAAACAAAAAAAGGAGAATCTCAAAATCTCCATCAGAGGTACATTCCCAGTGACTTGAAGAACTCCTTTTAGGCCCCATTTCCTCCTACAGGCTCTACCACCTGCAAAGGTTCTAGGGTCCTAGACTCTAACACATGAGCATATAGGAACATCAATGCTCCAAGCTCTATCAGGGCCATTCTAGGGATAAAATGAGCCAAACTATATTCAGCAAAAAATTTTGAGGAGTATCTGAAAATAAAATCCTTAAAATACAAATTAAAACTGTTTTGGGATTTCATCTTATCCCAGCCAGTATGACTAAGATCAAGAATAAACAAACAAATGATATGAGATATCCTTCTGTATATGTGTTGCTTTTATTGGTTAATGAGTAAAGCTGCTTTGACCTATGGCAGGGCAAAATATAGCCAGGCTGGAAAAGATATAGAGAGACAGTAGACAGAGTCAGGGAGAAGCCAAGTAGCTGCCAAAGGAGACAGACGCCAGACCCTTACTAGTAAGACAAAGCCTCATGCTGATACACAGATTAATAGAAAAAGATTAAGATGTAAGCATTAGCTAATAAAAATCCTGAGCTAATAGACCAAGCAGTGTTGTAATTAATATAGTTTCGGTGTGATTATTTGGGTCTGGGCAGCTGGGAAAGAATAAACTGCCTCCAAATACAAAATGGTGCCCAACATTGGGCTAACACGCTTGACCTGCCACCCACTTTGGGTCTGGGTATTTGTATGTCTACCTGAGGTTATGAGGGAGGTGAGAGCATGCCTGCTGCTCAGCACATCTATGTGGGCAAGCAGTTGGATCAGGTCTGCTAGGTGTGCACAGGCAGGGAAGCATGGTGATTTTCCACCACCATACACAGAAATATTTCCAGGCCAAGCAGTATGCTGCATGACAGATTCAGCTTTTACTCAGACAAAAAGGGTTTGTGTGCTCATTGGTGCTTCTTAGAGTTGAGGTCGTGAGTATCCCAGAGCTGGTGGTAAAGGTATCTCCACCATGTTGAAAAGCTGAGAGAGGTGGAGCCAGCATCCAGGGTCACTGCAACCACATTGCTTACCATTTTAAAGTGCTTCTAGTCAGATACTCAATAAAGACAGATTCAGACAGAAATAAACCTCTGAAGGGGTCATAATGTGTTTAAAATGTATGTTGACTTGGGGGAGAGAGAAGGGAAAGAGTACAGACAGTTATAAAAAGAAATAGTTTTAAAACTATAAAACAAAGTCTTTAAAGAGGCAGAGTACAAACAGTCATAGGTTAAAGGAGTGAAGATAATGAAACAAATATTAAAAAGTAATAGAGCAAAAAAAGATAAGCCTCATAAAGATGGGAAGTACACAGAGATTCTGGCTTATGTATATTATTGTGGTTTTTTTTGGAATTTTTTTTGACTGTGAATGAGCTAAGTACAGAGAGACATTTCATTGTATGGGCTGCTAAGCTAAACCAACATTTTTAAGGTATCTTGACTTCAAAATATGGGTCTAAGGATATGTTGCTTTGAAAAAGAGGTTCTGCTTTTGTTTTCACAGAGGATAGAAAGCTGTGGATTCCTTACTGGCTAATACGGTTTGATCAAACGAGACCACCTGAAGCAATGGTCCAGATGGTGCAACATCCATCACAGCTTCAGGACTGCTGGCTGAGATGGACCTGCCACACAGGATACCTCATAAAAGACAAAATTAACAGCTCCCCAATCAGCAGGTAGTAGTCTAGAGAACAATGCCTAAATTCCCTAAATGGTTGTTTATAATTCTTTGTTTATGTTTAAAGGGGAATATGTTATAGAAATGATTACTTTGCATTGGTATGGATCTTGGTTTACTGATACAAATTTAAGGTCAGTTTTGTTATATGTATATTTCTGCTCTTGATTAAGGCTTGTGTTTGTGTAATATACAATTAAGAAATACAGGTTAAGAGGTAGTTATCTGTAATAATCAATATTGTTGTCATGTTAGTTAGGTTTTTTAGATGTACAGAGATATATTTCAGATGGATAGGTATTCTTCAAGACTAACAGAATATAGCATTTAAAATGTTATAAGAACTTAGGACTTTTCATGACAATGAGACACATCTGCTCCTGGCAGCACCAATCTATTTAAAGAGGATGATGGACACTGAAGAGGCTCCTTATGGAGTTTGCTAGCCATTTGAGCAAGAAACTGCTCTTGTCTGAATTGCTTAATGTGATGCTGTATAAACTGGACATGCAGGATCCACATAAAAATGACTGCTGAACTTGCATAAAGGTGAGACAGTCCTTCAGGATTCCTACTTCGTGAGTCTGCCAGACATTCTGAAGGACACAGAAGAAAGAGACTGACAAACTTTGTCAGTATGAGGGAAAACAGATCTTCAAATTTCCTGCTTCATGAAAAAGCCTGCCAGATACTATGGTCCTTTAGACTGAAGATGGATGCCCCAATGTAACAAAAAACTTTAGGTGACTGTCCAGGTAGTGAGATGTCTCTGTCAATTCTAGAGTTTTGGAAGTTGCTTACAATATACTTCCTGTTTACTTAGGTAATATATCCTTCTGGAGTGTTTGGTGACATTGAAGAAGGACAGTTTTATAATTATAAAAGATAAATTAGATATAAAACTTTAGACTCACAAAGATAGGATAGATGATAGAGTATTTTCCTTAATTTGCCAAATGTAAATGGACTAAATATTGTAACTATAATTCTTGCTTGATAACTGTTTTGTATATGTAATTTTACTGTGTTAAAAGCTTCCTTTTATTTAGACAGAAAAGGGAAGATGATGTGGGAAGTTCTTCTGTATATGTGTTGCTTTTATTGGTTAATGAATAAAGCTGCTTTGGCCTATTGCAGGACAGAATATAATCAGGCTGGAAGGGATATGGAGAGAGAGTAGGCAGAGTCAGGGAGACATCATGTAGCTGCTGATGAAGAAAGATACCTGCTGGAATTTTACCCGTAGGCCACAGGCTCGTGGTGACGCTGAGATGAATAGAAATGAGTTAATTCAAGATATAAGAGTTATCTAAAAGCATGCAAGAGCTTTTGGCCAGACAGTGTTGTAATTAATATAGCTTCTGTGTCATTATTGGGGTCTGGGCAGCCAGGAACTTAACAACTAGTCTCCGTCTACAAACAAACAACAAACCAGAGTGACAACAAATGTAGGCCTGGGAGAGGGGAACATTGCACACTTATTCTCTGTTGGAGGGAGTTTAAATTTATGCAGCCAGTATGAAAATCAGTCTGGGCTTTCTTCAAAAACCCAGAAATTGATGTAGGTGGGTCTTCTTTACATGTGTTGCTTTCATTGGTTAATTAATAAAGAAACTGCTTGGCCTGATAGAACATAGGTGGGTAGAGTAGACAGAACAGAATGCTGGGGGGGAGAAGGCAATGGGGCAGACATGATAAAGCTCCGGCCCAAGATGGATGTAGGCTAGACTCTTTCCCGGTAAGCCACCACCTCATGGTGCTACACAGATTATTAGAAATGGGTTAATCAAGATGTGAAAGTTAACCAGAAAGAGGAAAGAGATAATGGGCTAGGCAGTGTTTAAAAGAATACAATTTATGTGCTGTTATTTCGGGTATAAAGCTAGCCGTGCAGGAGCCGGGTGGGATGAAAAGCAGGCCTGCCCGCAGCTCCTTCTACAAGAAATAGATATACCATATGATCTGGTTATACAACTCTTGGGCACATTCCCAAAGAGGTCTATATTCATGTTTGTGTGTGTGATATATGTATGTGTGTATGTATGTGATGCACATTTATAAACATACATATATATTCAGTCATAGATGTTCATTGCCTCTCTATTCACGATAGCCACATGGTCTCTAGCTTCAGTACACACCGCAGACATCAACATGGTCTTCTTCCAAACACAGGCCACAGACACCATTATTGCCCTTGGTGGCAGCATACCAAGGACGTCAACATGACC
The DNA here is from genome assembly GCA_025134845.1 of Neodon shergylaensis. Classification (NCBI taxonomy): domain Eukaryota; kingdom Metazoa; phylum Chordata; class Mammalia; order Rodentia; family Cricetidae; genus Neodon; species Neodon shergylaensis. The sequence goes on from JABTXL010001700.1 coordinate 803,261, forward strand.
TCCAGGGCAACACAGGCCATGGTCACTGATATGGTGGTCATCTCTGGTGTTAGCCCACCCTACTCACATCAACATGGCCCCTGGTAGCAGCACAGACCATGGACATCCCTAGTCTTAGGTGGAAACATAGGACACAGACATCAACAACATCTTGCCTGCAGCAGGACATCAGACCCCAACATGCTGCTCAGCAGCAGTACAGGCCTCAGACATCCACAGGGTCTCCATGGGCACCCCAGACCATGGACATCCAGTGTACCTCAGGTTTCAACATGGCCTGGGGCAGCAAGGACCACAGAGGTCCTTTGAGGAGGTCTAAATCAGAAAATGAGCTTTATCTTGAGCATTCTATCATTGCTTAGAACCAGGGTGACCTTGCAGCTGGGCAGCATGTTCCAGGGCTGAGTCAGTGCAGGCTCCAAGCTGCTGCACACTGCCCTGCCAGCGAAACTCAGCAATGACGTGTTCCCTTGTCCAACACTGTTGAGTCTGTATTTCCACCTCTCTCTACCACTCACTCACCACTCTGTAGTAATAGGAGCTGCGGTGGGCTATCAGGCCAAGCAGTTTTTTTTATTAATTAACCAATGAAAGCAACAGATAGATACAAGACCCACCTCCATCATTTCCCCTGGGGGAGAGTCTTCTGTTTTGTGTTAATTTCATTGGTTAAATAAAGAAACTGCCTTGGCCCTTTTGATAGGACAACAGCTTAGATAGGCCGAGTAGACAGAACAAAATGCTGAAAAAAAAAAGTGGCCAAGTTGGACAGTCGCCATGATTCTCCCACCAGACACAGACACAGGTTAAGATCTTCCCTGGTAAGCCACCTCGTGGTGCTACACAGAATATTAAAAATGGGTTAGATCAATATATAAGAGCTAGCCAATAAGAGATTAAAACTAATGGGCCAAACAGTGTTTAAAAAAATACAGTTTCCAGCCGGGCGATGGTGGCGCACGCCTTTAATCCCAGCACTCGGGAGGCAGAGGCAGGCGGATCTCTGTGAGTTCGAGACCAGCCTGGTCTACAGAGCTAGTTCCAGGACAGGCTCCAAAGCCACAGAGAAACCCTGTCTCGGAAAAAAAAAAAAACAACAACAAAAAAAAAAACAACAACAAAAAAATACAGTTTCCATGTAATTATTTCGGGACATAAGCTAGCTGGCGGCCAGGAGCCGGGTGACAGAAACGCGGCCCGCTCCTATTACTACACCACTCTGTTCCTCCATCTGTCCTACCTCTCCATCCCACATTCACTTGTCATAGTGACACTGGAGACTGCAGTTGGCCACACAGTGTGTATATAATTTCCCCAAACAGCTTTACATGCAAATGTTCATTGCAGAGTCATTGGTCTGGTTCAAACTTTCTGGTTTCTCAAAAGCACCATAAAAACTGAACCGTTCCCAAGACTCGTCTTGGAAATCCTGCTGTTGCCCAGCGTCAGGGTGATGTTGCATCTAAACAAGACATCTGGGGGGTAGGTTTCATGCAAGCTCCTGGCTACAATGCGCCTCCTCACCCCCTGATGTCTGCTGCTTGAGGCTTGTTAAGCTCTGTATTTGTGTGTGTTGCCTCCAGGCAGAGGCAGCTCCACTGCATCCCCCCCCATCCCTTAGGGCAAGCAGCACATAGCCGCCCCAAGAGGACTGCTATGCTTGTACGCTGCAGGCAGCACTGATGCTCAACAGAGCAAGCAGTCTGAGCTGTGGGGGCTCCGTGCTAGAAGCTGGCCCTAATCAGAAGGGACCTGCTTCTGCCAGAGTTCCCGGCTGCCACATATCTCACTACCATTTGGTACTGACATCCCCTTGGATCGTCAGGCATGACCTTTGCGCTTGGAGTCTTCTGGCTGAGATGCCATGGCAAAGGATATAGATCCATCGTTCTCCATTGTGAGGCTCTGTTCTACCATCTTTCTTCCCAATTTTGTGATTCCACTTTTTAAAAGCATCCTTCTTTGTCTTTGTCTTCTTCCCAAATAAATCTTTTTCTAAAAAATGTGAGCACTCTCTTTCTGTTTCAAGTCCTGTGAGCTCCTGAATTTCTCTTGAAGTGGAGTAGATCCTTCTGCAATAGGAGAAGCATTGGTGTGCTACACTAGCTGCCCTAAACCACTCTGTCTTGTTCCTCGACCGTGTGCTATTGAAATGAATGTTTTATTTGTTTGTTTTGTTTTTTGTTTGTTTGTTTGTTTGTTTTGAGACAGGGTTTCTCTCTGTAATTTTGGTGCCTATCCTGGAAATAGCTTCTGTAGATCAGGCTGGCCTCAAACTCACAGAGATCCTGCCTCTGCCTCCAGAGTGCTGGGATTAAATATGTGTGCCACCACCACTTGACTGGAAATGAATGGCAATGTCTGAGCATGATTTCTATAATGTGTACTATGACTTTACTGCTTGGTATTTGGGCATTATCAAGGCTTAGTTTTAACGAGTGAACAGTTTCTGTTTCCATTTTCTCCTCTTGGTGACAATCTTTACGAAATAGCAAGGTGGTTCTACGTGAAGATCAGGTAGGGGACTGATGAAGAGCCCATTCTCTGACCGCCTTTACCACAGACTCCTCACGTGTAAGTGCAGACCACCGCGCCCCCTCAGAGGGTGGTTATAAAGATTAGTGAACACTATAGTAAATATAAACTACATAATATACAACTTAAATCTGTGCTAAGTCCTTTCTGAACCACACTCATTAATATTGAAGGGAGAACAGACTGAGTCTTACCTAAATGACATTTGGTGACGTGTAAAAAGAAAGGCAGTAAAACGAGAAAGCTTTTGCCGTTTACACCTAAAGTTATGCTGATGTCCTTATTCTGTTCTTGCTTAGAGAACACAAAATCGTACAGATTTGCACAAAGAACTATACACCTTCTGAAGCAGATTGAGTTTTATTTTTCTTTGCCTTGTCTGATCTCTGGAGTTAGCAAACCCAGTTCTACACGTTACTAACAATTTAAATGAGTGGTTCCAAATCAAGTTTTTAGCAGTTGAATTGCAATATAACTTCTGAAAGAGCCTATTTCTTTGGCTACTACCCATGCCATCCTTGTTTGAGCTTCATGTATGCTGTGCTGCTGATGGGCTGAGGATCTTCAGAATGACACTAGAACAAATTCACAAACACTAAAGGAGTATAAAGAGCAATTCTATTTTCTGAGGGTGAATTTGGGTAGCTTTTTCCATTGGTATGAAAAATGGGTGATTTTAAGTGCAAAGTAAGAAAGGTACTTTCAGAAAGGGTGCCTGTATGTCAAAGATAATTTTAACAAATATTAGGATTTAAAACTCTACAAGTGTTGAATGTTTTTTGGCATTTTTTTAGTCAAGTAGCTATACGAATAAACCCTCTAGTTGTTCTACTGCAATATACCCAGCTCAACTAGCCTGCTGTTTTAAAAAAAGACTTCAAGATACTTTCATATATTAAGAGTAAACAATATGACAATTACAAGCATAAAGCAACACAAAACAAAAACTACTCGAGGTGGCTGTAGAGATAGCCCAGTGATTAAGAGAGGACCTGTTGCTCTTCTAGAGGACCCATGTTCTGTTCCCAACATTTTTGCTGAGCAACTCATAACCACCTGTAACTCCAGTTCTGGAGAATTAGACCGCCATGGACACACACATAGATAACAATAAAATAAATCTTTAAAAATGCTACTCGAACCTAGAAATTAACTAACAAGTAATAAATCAAGAGGCTAACATATCAGAACCAACAGATTATGAACAAGAATGAAAACAAGAGTTTTAATGTACTAGATCAAATTAAGCCCATATTAACATAGTTAAAACACCCACTGTGAAACCTGATCTTTTTAGAGAAAAGCCTGTTTTCATGGAGGCACAAGGAATATGTCTTCTTTAATTCCATAGTATTTAAATCATGTAAGTATTTTTGTTGTCAAAGTAATTTTTGATTGAATTCTATAGTACTCTGGTTTTTATGAGCAATTCAGGAAATGAATTGCCTTTCTGAAAACCACTCCTAATCACATTGACCCACTCAGAATACGTCAGCATTAGACATTGCTTTGTCAACCCCTTCTCAAATGTTTTGATTTACATATTTACTAATATTATTTTTAGCTACTACCTTGTGGAGTTATTAAGATCAGCTGATTATCTTTATATGACCCACATAGGTCAATATGATGTTAGAACATTAATGTACATTTTCTCCTTAATACTGCAAATAATTTACTATTTACGCAAATTTAAGTTCTTGTCAATGACCTTATTTGAACCACTAATGAAATATACTGTAACTCAAAAATGGCTTAGTGGAGTCGTTGAATAGTAAAACATTTCGATATGTGGGCTACAGTTCCTTTTAATTATTAACAGATTTATATTTGTATTGTCTTACAATCTATTTTCAAATTTATTATTTTGCATTGTCAAAAGATCATCATGGCAATTTCAATTGATAAGAAAAATGCACTCTTCAGTGAATAAAACAGAAACACAGCAAACTTCATTTGTTCAAGTCACATAACTGGTTAGTTAAAAACAGGAACAGGAACTTCTAGTTTGGGTTCATGTGGTCTTTCTAATGCATTAGGCCAGTTGAAATATTTGAAAGTCAAACTTGATAAATTCACTAAAGAAAATGCATATCAGGTTATCTTTGACATAGTATGTGGTTGGCAATTCCTGACTCAGTCTTTTTTTATCAGATTCTCAGAAGCTGCATGTCCAGTAGAACACAGCTGAGATCTGCCATACGTGATCAGAGCCTGCCATACACTGTTTCACTGAAACAATACCACGAACTTTGGCAATCATTCTTCTCACTCATTCACCCTCACAATCTTCAAGGAAAGTCAGGTAACCACCATGGAACAACAGAGCAGCTGTGCTCTGAGCTGTCCCAAGGGCACCCAAGGTCAAGCAAACCAGTAATGAACCAAGTAGAAACTCAACTCCTACCTTGTGCTTTATGCTCCTTTCTGCCTCGTGACCAAACCAAACACCAAACACAAGGCTCCAAAGAAACAAACGTGCCCTGGGATGTTCTTTGAATACAAATTTTCCAAAGCAGAATGAAACTCTTATGAAGTTTTTTTTTTTTTTTAAATTTTACCTGTCTTAGGACACCACCTTTGGCCACAAGAGCAATGAATAGCTACTGTCTTCATTTTATTTTGCAGTCAGTATTCAAGGAAATTTGAAAAGAGCCACTCTTGTGTAGTGACACTGACATCTGTATTTTCTCCTTATACCCAAGGTTTTCTGTAGAAGAAAAGTTGTTCAGTAGAGTCATGGGCTCTGGAGCCAGAAGACCCGGGTCTGTGTCCTACCACGGAACTATTGGCCCTCTATTCATCTTTTGGGAGCATTATTTCATATCTTAACAAAATGGGGTGATTTTGAGTAATTATAGAAATTATATAATTTCTCAACACACACACTAGGTAGACAATGTATATTAGTTAACTCTTTGACCTTTTCTTGGATGACAGCTGCTAATGTAGGCTTTGAGACTATTCCCTGAGCATTTTCAATCCAGCCTGTAGCTCACAGTTGCTTGTTCTGTTCCCTGAAAAGATACTCACTGGTCCAGACCCATGCTTTTTAGACTTCTCGTCTATTGTAGACAAATAGAAATACACTTGCAGCACAATTACAGCTCCACTCATCCATGTCCCAGCTCACCAGGATGTCCTGAACCAGCAGAGATCCGGCTCAGAGCAGCTGGGTTATTAATGGAAAGCTCTCCACTAGCATGAGTGACGACAACTTGACAGCACTCTTGTGGAAGACTGTGAAATGCTGTCTAGAGGATGATTCAGGAAAGAGGAGTCTCTTGAGCAGATATATTCAGAAACAATTTACTCTGAATTGGAACTCTAGCAGCTACATCTTGCCTGTTTAACACAGGGAAATTCTGTAACCTCTTCCATTTCCTGGTTTATAAAATAAGACCACCAAATGCCGTATTTAACACCATTATAAGAATTAAACAGGGTTATAGGAATAGAATGCCCCTAAGTGTTTAACACAAAATAAACAATTTATACATATGTATTAAATGCCAATATTCTCCAACACACTCATACTTTGTTATGCTTTGTTCTAAAGTTCTAAAATCAAAATTTATAATTTAAAGATTATTAGGAAGATAATAACTGAGAAACAGTGTGATGTCATGATTAAACATAGACTCATATATGAATATGAATTCTGAGCCCACCATTACTACTATGTAATTTGGGGTAGTTTATCTTTTCCCTTTTGCCTTGGTTTAAAAAACACATGTCATCATAGTATCTGCCTCACCAGATTATTGGAAGGGTGAAAAGAGAAAATTTGTGTAAAATATCTGAGAGATGCCAAGCATATATCTGCATATTAAATGCTATTCTCTCAGGAATATCTGTATTTTTGTGTACTTTGACAGTCACTGGACAAAGTAAATATTAAATGTATTACTAAGTCAGCACTGAAAACAGTTTTATTTCCTCTCATTAGTACATCATTAATTAATAAGAATACACAGAGGAGAAATGATAGTTTTGGATGACAGAGACAGCAGGTAGGGAGGCAGAGTAATCCTACTGAACTTGCGCAGATTTGCCTCAGCTCTGGTCCCTCTGATGGGTGGAGAAGTGACTAGTAAGACTGAATGCTATGAGTTTGAGTTGAATCTCACTGACTGGTTTGAAAGCCAGATGTTGCCTCTTAGAGTACTGCCTCTAAAATATGCCTGCCGTTTTTCAAAAACTCTATTCCAATAAAAATGGGTTTTTCTTGAAGTCATTATTGATCTTTAGTGAATCATGTAAGCATTGAAAAACATTGCTTCACTTGGCTAAAGTTCTAGCCCCAGAGACACTTAATTAAATGCAAATATTTGCTTTTATATTACATATATATTTCCACAAAGGTGTGGAAAGCTCAGATATACCTATAAATGATTCAAGAAAGATAACCGTTTAAAGGTTGAACATGTTGACCAAGATACTAAATACCCTTCTGTCTACAGTGGGGTGGAATGCTATTACTTGTGTAGAGCAGGGTTTGGCACCATATGTATTTTACTTCTGACCGATATAATCTCTACCATGATCCCTAAATTAAGCTGCTGTAGCATAGACAATGCACGGATCAATGAAGAACATAAGTAGTCATCTAAAATACTCACCAGTTAGAATTTTTCCTGGTCACGTTTTTAGTTTCTTATGTAAATGTTAGTTACCCCCATGTGGCCTAATGCTGGATAGCTCCTTTTCCTTCTCAGGTTTTCACACCTACTCAATGTTTGTAGAGCATCATTGTAACTACCAGGATGACTGTATAGCAAAGTTGAGCTTTCTTTGCTACTTCAATCTTTACTCAGAAGTTCTATTGCTCTCTTAATAGCTTTTATTATTGTCTTTCTTCTTTGGATTCATTTTTTTTAATATTCTGAGCCATTTCCCTTAATAAGTTCACAGTTGAGCTACCAAATAGCAGCAATAATGAATATGTTTTCTTGCTGTTTTCAGAATAAATCTATTTTGTCTTGGCTGGTATAGTCTCAATATTCTTTCGTAAATTGAATTTTTGAAATGTTACCTAGCACTGGGAACCATTTCTTTCCTTAAATTAAATTTTAGTTTAGAATTTCTGCTTTTATTTCTCAAATCCCAAGTCATGCAAAAGGTTATGCTCATATTTTCCTCCTCTCTCTGTTAGTCTTTGTCCTTCTTTATTTTGGTAATTTTAAATTACTTCCTGGTCTTATGAACACTACTAAAGTTGATTTGACTGCTTTCATTTTGTGTAAACAAGGACTTAAACACGTTTAAAAAAAATTTCAGTCATTGTTTACAAGACTAACATTGAATAATGATGGGGATAGCCACTGAAACAGCTTCCCTGGGCTAATGGATGCTCACTGACTCAGGACTGACATGTGGGGAGCCAGCATAAGACCACAAACTAGGCCTTCTGAATGTGGGTGACAGTTGTATGACTGGGGCAGTCAATGGAGCCACTGGCAGTGAGACCAGGATTTATCTCTATGACTTGAACTGGCTTTTTGGAGCCTGTTTTCTAAGGAGGGATACCTTGCTCAGCCTAGATATAGTGGGGAGAGCCTTGGTCCTGCCTTAAAGGGATGTGCTAAACTTTGTTGACTGCCTATGGAAAACCTTCCCGGCACTAAGGAGTGGAGAGGGGTGGGGTGGGGGAAAGGTGGAGGTAGTGTGGGAATGGGGATTGGTATGTAAGATGAGAAAAGATTGTCTTTTAAAAAATAAATAAGCTTTATAAAAACAAAAATTTCAGTTGTTATTTACAAGACTAACATTAAATAGCTACAGTTTTTGTAAAATTCACAAAATAGTATTTTATCTCAGTTTTTATTTTCTGCAAGTAATCACATGTGTTTTTATAAAGTAATTTTGCATAAATATCGGGAAGGAGCCTTGAATAACAATGTTCTCCTGTGCTTAAAGTTTGTGAATGAGGAGCTCAGTTTTCTCCATACATCAATCAAACCCTGTGCTATCCCGGTCACTCTGTAGAGAATAGTCATACTGTGTAGAGAACAGTGTGATGACCCCTTGTTACAGTATTTTTTGAGGTAGAGTTCCTTGCTGAATCAGAAGCTGGCCAGAGAACCCCAGAGGTGGCCCCATCTCACGAGGAAAGTGTGCTGTGACCCTTATCCAAGACAATGTAGACACACTGATGCCATCAGTTCATGCTGCACCCAACTGCTCATAAACCTAGGTGAACTCTGTGTAGCTGTGATCTTTATGTTAAAAGAAAGTTGTAGACAAATTGGAAAGGCCAAAATTAGGGGTAGATGATAGACAGACAGGTAGATGATGATAGAGATTAAATTAAACTAAAATTAAAATAATATGTATTTACTTGTTTTATTAGTTTCTTGTTCTAAAAGACAAATGAGATTAAGGCTCCCTATCTGTTGTTTTCCATCTCCAGAGTTCCAAGAGCCTCCACTTATGCTACTGGTCTGAGGGAACACTCGTGTGCAAATCCCTACCCTTCCATCACAGTCTGTTGTGACCTCTTTTTGAAAAGACACACTCTTTGGCTGGCATCACATCCGGCTTCCATTCTGGCTCTTACACCATTTCTCCTTTACTCTGTAAGCATGAGCTGGAGACACAGACCCTGGAGGTAAGGAGTGTGCCTCCTTCTGTCATCCTGGTCTGTGAATGCCGAGAAAGACCATGGTTCTCTAGATGTGAGCATAAAAACAGGATAAGCTCTCTGCAGAGAGAAAAGGATAAAAAGGAGGAGGCAGGGTGATGTTCCAGTGAGTTTCCTCTGGCTCCACCTGCCTTCTTGTACCTGGGACATGATGTACCTCTGCACATCTCCTCCTGGGCTGAGGCTTGTCTATACCTGCCACTTCTTTCCTCAGAACTCTACTGCTGCACATTCAGACAAGGGGAAGGCTTTATTTCTGAGAGTGCGGTGAAATCTAAAGCCAGCTAACAGCATAAAATGTTAGAAAGTAAAAATAAATGTCATGACTTCATCCATTATTTGAAGCCTTCTGATATCCTGGAAAAATCCAACTAAGAAAGTTTATTTGCATAAAGTATTGGATTTTGGGGAACTCACAGACACAGAACGACACAGAAGAAAGGCACTGTCTCTGTGGGAAGAAATGTATTTCTTCCACTTGTTGCGCAATTACTCGCACGATGCCTCCCACTGCTTTTCCTGTCAGTCAACACGTCCTTCCAAAAAAAAAACCAAGGACATAAGAACTGGAGAGAGTGCTTTGTGGTAAGAGAGAATGCAGTCTGAGTGTAGGTGGCAAAGAAACTGGCTGTCAGAGTCAGAAAAATATATGTACCTTTTTCCTTATAATGCTACAAGTGACACTAAGTGTCAAACTGGAAAAGAGTGCACAGACTGTGCCCTCGGGATTTGGAAAACTGATGAGTAGCACCACAATGACAACCACACTTCTCTGGGATGACAAACCACAGGCTGAGCTTTTCAACTGCCTGCAGGTACAGGCATTCAGAGAAAAGTTCAATGAATTACAAATCCTTCACGTTAATTATGTTACATCAAGTCTTGTTATTTTAGCAAGCTATCCAATGCCTGATAATTACAAACTTTTCTGTGAATCAGATATTTAGGATCCCCCTTCTTTTGTGCCATTCATGGCAATGAGGCATGTAACTGTGGGTAATTGCAGGACTAAAATTAGCTCATTGGGTATGAACAAGTTATAACATATGGCAATGTTGATCCTTGGGAAATTACAGCTAGTGATTATAACTAACTATCTCAATAGCCTCATAAGGCTATCCAGCATAATTAAAAAGGAAATATAGAATCAATTACATTAAAGTATATCTTTAACAAAAATTAATTCAGATAAAGATGAATGTGAACTGGAAAGCTAACAGTAGTTTAAAATGTGCCCACAGAGGCTTTCTTTCCCCTTTTTAGAAATTATTTAATTATTTTTGAGTATTATAAAATATCTCAAGAAAAACTTTAGAGTCTAAAAAGAAATTTAAAATTATTGAAGTTCTATCACAATGTTTATCGTTGATAATTTTCCGAGATTTTTTTTCTGGATTTGCTGGTCTGATAATTTGAAGAACGTAATAAAATTACAGATAGTATTCCACAGGACATCGTTAGAAATGCATGATATTCATTCTCATTTTTAAGTTATCTTTTCATTTTCTTATTGATATCCTTTGAGACATGCACATTTTAACTTTGGTGAGATCTAATTTCTCTCTTTCGTTGTTTGTATTTTTGACATTATATTAAAAATATTCTCTTATTTAAATTTATAACTTTATTACTGATTTTCAATCAGGAATATTTAGTAGCATTTCCTTCTATAATTTAAAACTTTAAATTCTGGCAATTATATCTATGGCTGATAGCAACTCACCGGTGTAAGGTGTATGTCACAATTTCTTCCTCTTACATGTGAATGCACTTGATAAAAGACAACTTTTCCCTCTTGAATAATCTGGGCAGTGGTGGAAAACTCTCTTGGGCAAAGACATACATTTGGATTCTCAGTTCTGTCTGCTGACCTGTAAGTAAGTCCTTGTACAAAACCATACCATCAGGAAAACACAGTTCTGCGTTAAGTTTTGAAATGGGGAAGTGTATGTTGTTCAACTCCATTTTTGGGGGGAGGGTCATGGAAATGTCAGGACTATCTTGCCAATTTCTGCAAGGAAGCCAGCTAAACTTGTCATGGGGATTGCACTGAGCTTTAATATTGTCTTTTAGTTCTTTCAACAATATTTTGCAATTTTTCAATGTGTCAACCTTATAGTTCATTTTCTCTATTTCCAATAGAATTATTTTCTTGATTTTATTTTCATACCATTATTTACTGGTATACAGAAATCCAGTTCATTATTTATTACTGATTTTGTAGCCTACACACTGAAAAACTTCATTATTTTTGATGACTGTTTTTTCTTTTCAGTGTGGATTCTTTGTGATTTTTATGTATAAAAACATATCATCTGTAAAGAAGCAGTTGTGTTTCTGTCTGACCAACTTTGATGCCTTCTATTGTATGTCTTGATTAACTGCATCTCAGAGCCTCCAGGGCAGGGCTGAACAGCAGTAACTGGGGCTAGATACTCTCACCTTGCTTTAGAGTCTTCCCAGATTGAGGGTGACGTCACCAGTAAATAGCTCTACTGTGTGTCTAGGTAGAGCGTATGAACATATTTATTTATTATGAGCATATTTATTTATTATGTATACAGTGTTCTGCCTGCATGTATGTCTGCAGGGCAAACAAGAAGAACACACCAGATCTCATTACAGAGGGTTGTGAGCCACCATGTGGTTGCTGGGAATTGAACTCAGGACCTCTGGAAGAGCAGCCAATGCTCCTAATCACTGAGCCATCTCTCTAGTCCCATCAATAAACTTTTATAGGTATCATTTATCAAGTTTGAGGAAATTCTATTGCATTAATTTGGCACACGTGTGTGTGTGTGTGTATGTGTGTGTGTGCATGTGTGTTTGTGATAAATGGGGATTATACTTTATCAAATGCTTTTCCTGTGTTTATTGGATGTAGTTATGACATTTTTTGTTGTTTTTTCTTTGAATATGAATATAGTATGTAGATATTCTGATGTCTATCAAACTTCACATTTCTGAGATGGTTTATATGATCATTTGGTATGTGACTACTTAGTTTGCTAGTCTTTTTTTTATTGTTTTGTGTCTATGTTTATAAAGAATGCTGTCCTGTTCTTGTCTTTTCTTTTGGTTTTTCTATCAACCTGAGACTGGTCTTATAGAGTGGCTTGGGAGTTTCCCACTTCTTTTCTGTTGTTTAGGGATTTTATAAAAGCTGGCCTGGCCTTCCTTTTCTTTGGCACCTTGTATGTACCATCCTTTCTGCCTCCTAGCCTTAACAGTTTCTGCAGAAAAGAGAGCTGATTTATTAAAGATCCCTCATATACACTGGGCTGACTTTTCTTGACATGTTAAGGTCCCCTTTTCTCTAATACCTTCACTGTGCGTCTAGGTAGAGCATATGAACTTAGCTTATTCTTCTTGTATGTTTAGATCTATGGCTTTAATCTAATTTTAAAAAGTTCTAGTTGCTATTTTTCAAATCTCCTTCTGTCTCTTTCTCTCTTCACTCACCCCTCTTCTCCTAGCATACCACCATGAAAATTATGATGTACTTGACAATATTCAGAGGCCTCCAAGTTACCACCGTGCGTAGTCTAATATACTTGGTGATCACTCAGAGGCCTCCAGGGTACCACTGTGCAGGGTACTCCTTATTTTTATTCTTTTTTTTTCCTTTTCGTTGTGTCGACTTATCCTTTTGTTGTGCTAATCATGACTTAGCTATCTTTAGTGTTACTGTTTTTTTCTTCTGCTTGCTCAAATCTGCTTTTAAGTCTCTCTAGTAAAATTTTAATTTCTGTTTTCAGACTTTTCAGTTCCTGAATTTTTAGTCATCTTTGTGTGTGTGTGCGTTTGTGTGTGTGTATGTTTTGACACAGGGTTTCTCTGTAGGTTTGGAATCTTTTAGAGCCTGTCCTGGAATTTGCTCTGTGGACCAGGCTGGCCTCAAACTCACAGAGATCTGCCTGTCCCTGCCTCCCGAGTGCTGGGATCAAAGGTGTGCGCCACCACACAACAGTCAGATACTTACCGCTTTTGTGAACTATAACAACCTACTTCTTTATGTTTCTTGTAACATTTTTTTTTTTTGCCAGAATCAAAATTTTAGGTACTCTAAAGGGAAACTTTGTAAATCGAATCCTTCCCGCTCCACCTTAGTCTTCATGTTGTCCTATTTGCTTTGTTCTGTTTCTATTGTTCACGTTTGTTTAGTGGCATTCCTGGAACAATCCTGGAAAACTGATAACTAGGTTGTGTCCAGCTAAGGAAATTTCTCTTCAGATAGCCGAGCCTTCTATTAAGAGCCGAACAAACTGTGAGTGCTGCCTTGGGCTGGTTCTCCCGTCTTTTGCTAAGGGCTCTATGTGTGTGGCGCGGAGCATGCGCAATGCTCCAGCAGTTCCCGGCTCTGCCTCAGCACCTTCAAGTCCTGCTCAGGGGAGACTCAAGTCACCTGAGAAAGGACATCTCTGGGTATTTGAAACAGCCTTGCCCGTGTGCAGGACTTTCTAGGTTTCCAGTAATACAGATTAGTGCACCCTAACTGTAATAATTTCAGCCACATAAGGCTGATAGATACTTCCAGGTTCTAGGAGTCACACAGGTGCAGACAAGCCCTCCGGCAGAAGTGCCTAATGGCCCCTTGGGATGTTAAAGGGCCCCCGCATGACCCATATGATGTGTGGATTACTTCATCTACATATGACTCAGCTAAGCTCTTGCGCGCATGCGTGAGCCCCATCATATGTGTATGATGTAGCCGCGTCAACCCCCTGAGCACATACACTAGGCAGTTTTTAAAAGCTGGACGCCCATCTTCTTCCCACTCTCTGCACACTGACTGTGTTTGCCTCAGATACCGGGTCTGTGGTGGTCTTGTTTGGGGGGGCTCCCGTGACCCAGGCAGAACAGTGAACATTAGGATTCCTCGTTATAAAACATGACTGAACTTTCATTTCTTCAATTGCTCCTTGTTTATAAGGCAGTGTCTCCATCCTGTAGGGCTTGGGTGAATCTGACCAGGGTTGTTCTTGTTAAAGTCTTTATGTGTACAGGCTGATCCTGGACACAACCTTTGCTGGTGTCTGTATGTGTACAGACTGGTCCTGGGCAAAACCTTTTGGTGAATGTATTTTGAAACCTTTGACTACAAACCCCTCAAATCAACCAGATGTCTTTTCTGGGTCATCTCAGTATTCAGGCCATGTCTTACCACTACCACCAACTTTTATATTATACATTTTTGTTAAACTAGCTATGTGACATCTTATACCCAGATTACACAAAAACACTCCAGATCCTCCCATTTTTCTGTTTCCAAGTCAAAATTCTTGTAGTTCCCTTTAATTCTGAAATCTTTTATTTCCCCTCTTCACTCTCTGGAATTCACAGCAATTTCTGGCATGCCTTTTCACAGTCCTACTCCCACCATCAACGCCCCTTAGCAATTGCTTCCTTTCCCCAGCCATCACCGTAGTCCTCTATTATCTTATTCTCCCGACCACTCTGCTCCAATTAGTCAACATTTTCCTCATTTTCATTTCTTCCACCAGTGCAGGTTGCAGGTGAAACAGACAAAAGTCGATCGATAGCACTCAGGCAGGCCTGGCTTCACAAGCCACTCCTCTCTCTGAAATACAGCCATTGCTCTAGGTCAGCTGCTGATGGTTAACCCACGAGGCATACAAGATGGAATCTCCGCTGACCACCAAGAATCAGAGGTCACCTTTAATGCGTGTTTGTAAGACCCTCTCCTCTCCCTCCTAGCAAGACAAAGAAGGGAGAGGAAGGCACCACAGCTTTTCCACAATCTGTAGCCTTTCCTACCTTCTGTTTAAAGAAGGACAAGGATCTCTGGTATCTTACTTTTGGACTTCAAGTATGTGGTGAGGCATTTGTGCAAAAATAACTCTTACATTCAAAGAGACAGAAACTTCTGGACCTCACTACCATGTGAACAATACATGTGGAGATCCCTTATGAGTTAGCCTGGTGTCTTTCTGTGTACTCAGCCTGTTCGTTCAGCCTCCCTTTAAGAGAACACTGTAACCAACCGATTTGTCCTGGATTTCCTATGTAACCAGCCTTCTTTACAACCTAAGCTAAGGCGTTGCTGTAATCTTAAATTATGTATTATTCTATCCTCTGACCCAGACAGCAAGGTATGTGTGTATGTATGCATGCTAAGGCAACCATTTGGTGAAAGTAGCAAGCAGGTCAAAAGCAATGTATACAACAAATATCCTCCTTAATGCTGGAAACTATATGGATATTGCTTGATAGTGGTATGTTTGTAGTTCTCAGTGCTTTGAGGTCAGCAACTTTATTCCCTTGTAAAACTCTGTTAAAGATTTCTGTAATGTATCTCCCATTCATTTCCTATGCCACAATTTCTGGGTTGTCCAAAAAATATAGAGCAAACCCCCTGTTAGAAACAACACTCTGGCAATCAGAATAGGTCACAGAGCCTTCAGATTGACCAAGAGCCATAAACTACCGACAGATGGGAGATTTAGGAAGCCAAGTAGAGGTCTCAACCTCGGGCTCACTCTTGGTCAAACTAATTCAAGTGGATATGCTGAGCTTCCTTTACTAATGTGACAACAGTTTGGGTCCTCAGGCTGTCTTTGATGCTTTCACCCAACTCACAAACACCATTTAAAAAGGCATCAAGAAACAGTAAAGTCCTCACTATCTAGAAATAAAGCAAATTAAAAATGCTGCTCCCCATGGCGGCCCAGGCCTTTAATTTCTCACTATAGGCAGAGGCAGGTAAATCTCAGAGTTCAGTGCTAGTCTGGGGTACAAAGCGAGTTCCAGGACAGCCAGGACTGTTACACAGAGAATATATTGCTTCTTAGCAGAGAAGACGGTTTCTTTCACTGCAACACTTTGAAGGAGCAGCCAGGTGCTGTGGACTCAGTAATTGCTGACGCAATGGCAATATTGTTGAGCAAAAACTGTCAATCTGCCCATGTTGAAATGCAGGTTCGTTGAAATCTATGACTAAGAGAAATATGCTTAGAGGAGCCAAGTAGCATGCACGCATCTTGTTAAAAATCATCTTAATGGTGATTAACAAGATGAGCGTAACATTTAAAGAGAACAGGAAGGAGTCACTGATATTCCTTTGGCCCAAGACATTGCCTATGATCTTTCTCTGTGTTTCTGGAAGTCACCATCTCAGAGGGAGGGTGTTGCACAGCGGTCTCCACAAGCAGACACTAAAACATGCGTAATTCACAGGAGGGAAGGAAGAAAGAGGTGCAGTTATTAAAGGACTCCTAGGAATTCTCACACCTAGGACATACAACTCCTGCAAAGGATCAACATTCGTGTCCCTAAGACAAGGCAGCAATGGCATAGTAGTCAAGAGCACGGACTTCTTCTGTAACATGGATTATATTTCTTTTCTCTGTACTTAAAACAAAACAAAACATCTTTAGAAGATGGAAATATGGCTCAGGAGATAAGAGAACTTACTGCTAGATCATAGAACTGGTCCAAGCACTAAAAGGATGGCTCACAGATATCTATAACTCCAGCTCCAGGTAATCTGACAACCACTTCTGACCTTCATAGGCATGGACACACATACACACACACGTAAATAAAAAGTAAAATTTAAAACTCACTTTTATTGAAATATAATTTATATGACTTAAACTCTCCTAATATACATTATACCTTTTTCTATTTCTGTGCAATATGGAAGGTATAATTTGATTTCAAATTCTAACTTTTCTAATTATTTCTCTTCTTTAAAAACACACTGAAATGATGACACTAGCTATCAGAAGGAGTGAAATGGTACTTTAAATTTATTACTTTAGAATTATCTTTCTAAATACCAAACCAGAATTTATTTCCTTTGTTAGGAATAACTAATATAGTTTTATTCTCTTTGGTAAACAATGTCCAACAGTTATATATTAAGGATACAGAACTGATTTCAATCTTATAACAATTTCTTCCATACTATAATGTCCCCTTCCCTGCGTTCTCTTGATGCTGTTCATTTCTGTCTGGGCTAGAGAAGACATGTAAGTAAATTTTTAGCTTTGTTTACAAATGGCATGTTATATAAGGTCTTCCAGATCTGGAGATGTCTTTCTGATCCACTCTGGAGCTTAGGGATTAGCAGTTCCTCATCCTTAAGGGTTCTTCTAGCATCCTCATGGCTCCCAGCTTGTGGGGAGCTAAGACTAATGTAGCCCTTGCTTCGTAGGAACCTGTGAATGAGCCCCCACCTTACTAAATGTCTGTCAAAATTCTGCTTTTGAAATCTAAATATATTAAACAGAATATGTGTAGATGCTAGCTGTTCCCATTAACTTTACTAAAACATTCAGCATCTTCCAAACTGCAGCTTAAGATCTGATTTGAATCCTGGAAAGGTGATGTCTGTATATCTAATTTTTTAATTTGTATCTATAACTATTTTATCTGCCATGTGCTGGGTTATCATTTCCCCTTGTTTTCATCTGACATAGAATTTTAAAGTAACGTATACTATGGATTCACAATGTGCTGGGAAGATGAATTATCTCAATGAATCTTCATAAGACTTTGTGAGTTAGATGCTGTAATATTCCCATTTTGTAGTTGAGAAACTTAAGGCTTATAAGAGATACAATTATGTTGTCAGCATTGCATAACTCTAAGTAGTGGGCAGTAGTGGAAAGACAAAGTTTGATTTTTAGAATCTGTGAGGTTAAGCAACATATTCCTAATAGGAGTATGTTATACGACAGATGGAAATAGACTATGACAGAATGGGTCTAAACATTTCTAAACTTTGTGGCTCCTACTCAGATGGTTTCGGGGCTCTCTGCCTTATTATATATTGCCTTAGGACAATTACTTGGTGCACCCACAAAGAAGCCCATTATCAAATACATTTGTTAGACTGCCCTTCCTTTTAGATGTTCTTAATCCTTGAAGCCAGCTTGGTACAATTAAAATATGTATCATAACCAAGACATTAAAAAGAGAAGCACTTCAGTGTTTCTCTCAGATGTATCATTATGTTTAAGAACATTGTTTACTGGTCTAATGGAATAAAGGAAATGTTCAAGAAACTACCAGAAATATAAAGGCAGGTTACAAACTTATGAGGGGATCACCAAATGCTGGCAATTAGTTTATTCTGACTTAAACCAATTTTCACTGACTAAGGCCCAAGAAATGTGAGATCTTCCCCAATAATTGTTTTTAATTCCCTGGGAGGCTAATTTGTCAGGTTGACCCTGTCTAAGGTCTGCTGATTGATCAATATAGACAATCTAGATATCCATCCTTACCTTACTGTGGCCCTTTTGGATTAGACATAGCAGAGGACAGCCAAGTTTATATATTCACATTGCTTGACCCTATTTCTCTCAGAATTTCTGTGTTTATAAAATTCACTTTTTATGATTGGTTCCTGTTTCATAACTGACGAGAAACACACTGCATAATAATTTTGGAAACAAAATTATTTGGAAACAAAAATAAAGAAAGACTTAAAGGATTTAGGAAAGATCTCTGGCAAAATCCAACACCCCTTCATGATAAAAGTACTGGAGAGAATAGGGATACAAGAGACATACCACACCCTAATAAAGGCAGTTTACAGTAAAAGTAGGACCATATTTCTACATGGTGTGACAGTCAGGCTCAGTCCATAGTTAGTACCTGATGTAGTCACATACCCTTCCAGACAGGCTGCAGCTACCCTAACAAAAGCTCAGAATCTGCTGCTCCTTTCTTTGTAATTATGTAGATCACCTGAGAAGAGGTGTCAATTCCAAGCTACTGACAGAGCTGCCTATGTGACTTTAGTCCTGTACCCCAGAAACAGGATGCTAATGAACTTCTACCTCAGTTTACCTTGGGGGATAAAAGGTGCTTGAATAATAAACACTGGTGATCTTCAGGATTTAAATGAACCCTGAGATTCCCTTCCAATATTGCTGTGTGAACTGTGTCTCAATTATTCCCATTCTCCACACTGGTCCAGAGAGGGAAAAATAGTTTATGTTGGGGCACCAGACCAGTAACCTCATAGGCAACATCAACTTAAGTGGAGAGAAACTCAAAGCAATTCCACTAAACTCAGGAATAAGACAAGGCTGTCCACTCTCTCCATATCTATTCAATATAGAACTTGAAGTCTGAGCTAGGGTAACAAGACAACTGAAAGTGATCAAGGGGACACAAATTGGAAGGGAAGAAGTCAAAGCATCTTTATTTTCAGGTGATCATAACACATACAGCAAAGAGGCTGGATAAATAATTAACTCACAAAATAAGTAACATTACAATATACAAATAGCAAATGGAATGAGGAAAAAAGATCAGGGAAACAAACCCTTTCACAATAACATCAGATAATATAAAATATCTAACCAAGAGGTGAAAGACCTATATGATAAAAAATGCAAGTCTTTGAAGAAAAAATTGAAGAAGATACCAGAAGATGGAAAGATCTCCCACTATCATAGATTGATAGAATCACAAAGTAAAAATGTCCATTCTATCAAAAGCAATCTACAGGTTCAATATAATCTCCATCAAAATTCCATCACTATTCTTTACAGATCTTGAAAGGACAATTTACAGCTTCACATGGTGATGTGGGATTCCCCTCTGTATGCGATGAGTACCATTGGTGAATAAAGAAGCTTCCTTGGCCTGTTGATAGGGCAGAACTTAGGCAGGTGGGGAAAACTAAACTGAATGCTGGGAGAAAGGAGGCAGAGTCGGAGAGAAGCCATGGAGTTGCTGCTGGAGACAGATGGGCTGAAACCTTGCCGGTAGGCCATGACCACGTGGCGTTGTACATATTAATGGAGATGGATTAAATTAAGATTTAAGAGTTAGCCAATAAGAAGCTAGAGCTAATAGGCCAAGCAGTGTTTTAAATAATATAGTTTCTGTGTGATTATTTCAGGAGTCTGGACAGCCAGGAAACAAACAAGCGGCCTCATTACAACAACGTGCAAACACACAAAACCCAGGATAACTAAAACAATTCCCTAAATAAAAAAAAGAGCTGCAGTTCTGTTTTCAAGTTGTACCACAGAGGTATGGTAATAAAAACCACATGGTATTGGCACAAAAGTATACACATTGATGACTAGAGTAGAATTGAAGAATCACACGTAAACCAACTGGCTTTTTTTTTAAGAAGCAGGAAATAAATAATGGAAAAAAGACAGCATCCTTAAAAAATGGCGCTGGTTAAATTGAACGTCTGCGTGTAGCAGAGTGCAAATAAATCCATACTTATCACCCTGCACAAAAGTCAACTCCAAATGAATTAATCACACCAACATAAAACCAGATTCACTAAACCCAATAGAAGAGAAAGTGAGAAATAGCCCTGTACTCATTGGCATAGGAAAAGACTTTCTTAATTGAATAATCAGGCACTAAGATCGACAATCAATAAATGGGACCTCATGAAACTGAAAAACTTCTGCACAGCAAAAATCACTGTCATTAGGACAAAGCAGCAGCCTACAGAATAGGAAAAGAATTTTACCGACTGCATATCCAATAGATGGCTAATATATAAAGTATATAGAGTACTCAACAGGCTAGAAATCATGGAAAAATAATCCAACTAAAAAATGAATTACAGATCTAAGCAGGGAATTCTCAGAAGAGGAAACTCAAAGGCTAAGAAACACTTAAAGACATGTCCAACAGCCTTAGGCATCACAGAAATGCAAATCAAAACTACTCTGAGATGTTGTCGTATACCAGTTAGAATGGGTAAGATCAACAATTCAAGTAACAGCTCATGGGTGAGTTTGTGGAGTAAGGAAAACACTCTTCCATTGCTGATGGGAGTTCAAACTGGTACAACCACTATGGAAGCGAGTGTGGAGGTTCCCCAGGAAGATGGGAATGGATCTACCCTAATATCCAGCTATACCACTCTTGGGCATATACACGAAGGATGCTCCTTCCTAACACAGAGACACTTACTCCATCATGTTCCTTCTTCTCTATTTATAATTGTCAGAACTGAAAACAAATTATATGTCCCTCAGTGAATGAAAGGATACGTTTATACTATAAAATATCACTCAGTCATTATAACTGACATTATTAAATTCACAGTTAAATGAATGAAACTAGAAAAGAAATCCTAATTGAGATATCGGAGACCCAGAAAAACAAACATGGCTTATATTTGCTTTTATGTGAATGTTAACTGTTAAGTAAATGATAAACAATCTGCAAACCAATCTGAGTACAGAGTAAGGACTGTGGGTAGGGGACAAAGTTCCCCAGGGAAAAGAAATAGAATAGAATAATTGTGGATGAATGGGGGCACCTGAACTGTGAGGATCAAGTATAGAGGAGGAGAGAAGAGGGGTATGAGGGAGGGAATACAGGAAGAGACAGCTAAAATTAAGGTTCATTTGAGAAATAGTATGCAAACCTGATATAGTAGAAGCTTACCAAAATATATACTTATATAAGGGGGGCCTAAATGAATTCTCCAGCTAACAGTGAAGAAAGAGCCCCAACTGGCCATTTCCTGTCACTAAATACTGCTTTCAGGATTGGGTTACATCTAACTGAGTGGTTGGTCAAAGGGTCCCAGAGAACCTCCAAGCAACCCAGGCCATTGGCATGGCTATAGGTCGCTCTCCACAAACTCACAGCAAGGGCCCCTTGCTGAAGACAACACCTGTACTACTCATTGAACACGGAGAAGTTGCACAGGTGCCTTCACCCCCACAGTCTAGAGTCTTTGTTACAGGATGGCACTCTGCATGCGACCAAAGGAGAAACAGAAGCACCAACCCAGCCACAAATCCTGTGATCCACAATGATGTTCTGCCTGGAAGATATGCGAAGGCAATGGTAGCACAAAGCCTGCGGAATAACCAACCAATGTCTGATGTAACTTAAGGTCCATTCCACAAGATGGAGCCCATATCAAACACTGCTTGGGTGAGCAATAACCAAAGTAGAGATAGCCCAGAGATAAGGGTAAAACCAAACCAACCAACCAAAACAGCAATAACCAAAGTAGAGATAGCCCAG
>JABTXL010001700.1:825447-932065 GCA_025134845.1 Neodon shergylaensis
CAAACCAACCAACCAAAACAGCAATAACCAAAGTAGAGATAGCCCAGGGACAGAGGTAAAACCAAACCAACCAAACCAAACAAAACAAAAACAAATCCAGCCCATTAAAATGACTTCCAATGCCATTCTGATAGGCTCTTCTATGAACACCTTGCAAGTCCTTTGTGTACATGGTATGACTTTCTCTCCAGTGTTTTTATGGGATTCCTGAGTGTGGGTCTCTACATCTACACCTATTTCGTGTGCCTTTTCTTGGGATCTTTTCTTTCTGTTGTTTTCTCCAATTCCAATGTATTATTTTTATCTTATTCTATTTTGTTTTATTATTATCCATTATAAACCTATTTGTTTTCTAATGGGAGAGAAAAAGGGATCCAGATGGGAGGGGAAGTAGGGAGGAACTGGGAGGAGTAGGAGGCAGAGAAACTGTAATTGGTATATTATGTGACAGGGGAGCTATTTTCAAAGGGGAAAAACAAAGAAAAAGTAGCAAACTGAAATTGTTTTTAAGTATCCATTTTTTTTTCAATGGATCTAGACTGGGAGAAAAACGTTCCAGATCTAGGTATCTATCAAAGATTGTATTAAAGACACGGGAAGCTTCACACCAAACTGTTAAACACATGAAAAGATACTTAACATCATTAGTTATCAGGGAAATGCAAATTAAAGCAATGAAATAGCACTGCATAATCACCGAACGGCTCCATCAAAGCACAGGCAATAGCAAGTTAGTGTTCAAAGATGCAGAGGAAGTGGAGCTCATCTCTGCTACTTGTTAGAACGCAAAGCTGTGCAGTCACTTTAGAAAACAATCTGGCAGTTTCTTAAAAGCTAAAAAAAAGACATTTTTACCATATGTCCGACGAATTCTCCTCCTCTGTATTTGCCCAAGAACTGTGAAGACATGTGTCAACACAAAGGTTTGTACAGGGAATGCTACCAGCAGTTTTATTCATAATAGATAAAACCTGAAAATGACATATATGGTGAACCCCTCCAATGAAATGCTGTTCTGTAATAAAGAGAAACAAGCCCAAAAACACATGGGAAAAGCATGCTCTAAAAAAGAAGCTTCATGCTTTATATACTATGCATTTCCTTACTCTGGGGAGAGTAAACTCATTTATGACAGAAAATCGGTGATTTCCTAGAGTTGGTGGTGGGATGTAAAAGGACAAGATGTTTTAAGTGTGCCACAAATGTTCTGCATCTTGACCATGATGGTGTCTAGAGATGCATTGCTTTCTCAAAACCTGTGATCCGCATGCATGAAATGGGGGCATTTCCTTGAGTATAAATCACACCTCTTTAGAGTTAATTTTAAAAAATCAAGGTGAAAGAATTTGTCAGCTGGGATAGTTCTAAATTCTATTGCAGAACTACACATATTTTATTTTTCCCAGATGGGCTTTTATAAGAAACCACAAGCAAGTGAGCTCTAAATTTCTAGTTGAATGGCAAACAAAGGCCATGCGTGTTGAGAAGGCACAGGGAAACTTAGAAAACATTATTCGTTTTGGAAATGTGCAGATTCAACCTTCTTAGGAGCTCCGCAGAGCTGAGAGGTTTCTGTGGTAATCTGGCGTAGGGAAAGTGGGCGGCAAAGGAGTCTACTGTGCTGGCAACAGCCCTAGAAAATGTTGACCTAATTCTTCACAGGTGCAGATGGTTTTAAGTACTCCAAACAGCAAAGCTTTTGTCGTTTCTTTCAAAGTCTATCCCAAAGAATACAGAGATTATAATAACGAGACTCGGTTGAAAATGCTGCTTCCCTTCAGCTCACTCTTTTGTCTCTGCTCACATAGGCCTTTGCGACACTTCCAAGTCCGATTTCTCCTTATTGTAAAGAATAGAAGTCAACCCCCTCCGATGACGAATAAGAGGAAAAACCCTTTTCCCAGGCCGGCATGTTTTGTGAGGAATTCGGCTTTCTCCAGCACCCTCCCCTCCTTGGTCATCTTTAAACCAGACACCTGTGGTGACAGCGAGTGAGTCGGCAAATTCTCTCCTCCTGTCCTGTGATTAAACAAAGTATGGAACTTTACAAGGTGTCGGGATGCGTCCACTCCTCTGCCGTCCACAATAGCAGGACTATTTTCAACCTTCCTGTAGCCCTAACTGAACTGAGAACTGGAGACTGTCCAGATATTAGGGAAAATGCAGCCAATTTGAGACGTTACCTTTTTGTCCTTAGCAAGCAAAAATTCCAACAAGAAAGCTAAGCTTCAGGGTACATTGCTATATCAGAATTTTAAAGTCCTAATCAAGGGACTCTGCAGCCCAACGGCACTGACCTTATCAGAAAGACTCTTGGGACTTTCAAGAAAAGAGTCATGCGGTAAGTCTTAGATGTATAAATATTATTGTCGATGTGATTTGCCAGTATATTTTGGCAAGGTTAAGGAAGAGTGTTGGCCACGGCCTCCTTCCCTTCCTAGAGCCAGCAGATAATTCAACAACTCTATTTGCTTCTTGGTATCCACCCAAGGAATATATTTTGACAAATGCTTTCCTAGAGTGTTCTTGGTCTGGTTTCCATTTGCAATTTCAGTCCAACTTTCACCAAGGAAACCAACATTCTATGAAAAGTATAGAGTATATTATCAGAAGAATAGGAAGGGGGATGTTCCGCTAGTAGGAAGATGAAGGATTGGTATCCACCTTTTTTCGAGCTCATGGCTCTTATGACACATTACAAACCTCTGTGTGTTTTGTTCATTAAAATGATAACTACCTGAAAGTAATTAACTTTCGTTGCGTTTAATGAGTCTTTCATAGTCGAATATAAACTTGGTGAGGATAGGACTTCCATCCTCTTGATCACTCCCCAGAAACTTGAGCAGAGCTTGGCACATACCAGTCCTCTCAAAGTGTGTGGAATGCTGGGACAAACTGATGAATGCAGGACTTTGTGCTGCCCTGACACCCCACCACCGACAGTACCGTTCGTGTCCCTCCCCACATCAAATGCCAATAGTTCATATCTTTTTTAAAAAGTCGTGACTCCGTTACATCATCAAACTGTACCTCCCAAACGTTAGTTTTCATGAGGGTATCTTGATATGCTTAAAGATGTAGATCCTTAGCCCAAATATTAAGAGGTATGTGGGCACTCAGAATTCAGATATTTAGGTGGTAGCACAGGTGATGCTAAAGTACTTAAAACAATGATGTGGGGAATGCATGAATGTGAAATAGTTTGATACAGAAAACAAAGGCAGATGCCTGTGATTAAGGTAAGGTAAGGCAACAAATAATGCCAGAAAACTTTAGTAATGGCTTTCCTAGAAAACAAAATGAAAGAAATCCCAACACCTCCAGCCTTCAGAAACCCACTGTTTACTGAAAGATGGGGGAAAGGATCTGTGAGGTTCTCATGGTGTTTTTATAAATCTTTATTTTTAGGGTCAAGTTTTGCAAATCTAAATGTTAAGATGTCATTCTTCTGTCAGCTGCTAGCAAGTAGGAA
This sequence comes from Neodon shergylaensis, assembly GCA_025134845.1. NCBI lineage: Eukaryota > Metazoa > Chordata > Mammalia > Rodentia > Cricetidae > Neodon > Neodon shergylaensis. The sequence continues at coordinate 828,920 of JABTXL010001700.1, forward strand.
ATATACGCACATGTGCTTTTGAGCCTTTTAGTTTGACTTTATTTTCATTACTTTTCAACAAGCCCAACTTTTTCCTGGGTCAGTCCATACAGATGTCAGTTCTACTAAACAGATTTAACTTTACAGATAGCTTGTGAAACCCCCCCAAATTCTACCATGCACAATGTTTACTACGATGTGATTCTCGAAATTATTATTTCTACAGATGAGATTCATTGTGAACTTACTTCAAAATAAGGTTTACAGTTATTATTAGGAGTATATCATGTCATAAGGCAAATAAGTACACTCTGGAAGGTTGATGGGACCAAAACATTCTCCTGTCATTCTTGTAGCTCATTGAATATTCAAAAACAACATTACATGTTCCATATATGTATGTCTTCCTTTCCAATTTGTGTCCTTTTCATTTCCTTTAGTTGTCTTATTGCTCTATCTAGAACTTCAATTACTATAATGAATAGATATGGAAATATTGGACAGCCTTGTTTTGTTCCTGATTTTAGTGGGCTTGCTTTGAGTTTCTCTCCACTTAATTTGATGTTGGCTATGGGCTTGCTTTTATTATATTTATGTGTGTTTCTTGTATCCCTGATCTCTCCAAGACTTTTATCATGAAGATTAGATTTTGTCAAAGGCTTTTCCTGCATCTAATGAGATGATCATATGTGTTTTTTCTTTTCTTTCAGTTTGTTTATAGGATGTATTATACTGACAGTTTTTGTATGTTGAACCATCCCTACATCTCTGGGATGAAGCCTACTTGGTCATGGTGGATGATCTTTTTGATGTGTTCTTGGATTCAGTTTGCCAGTATTTAATTGAGTAGTTTTGCATCAATGTTCATGCATGAAATTGGTCTGTAATTCTCTTTCTTTGTTGAGTCTTTGTGTGGTTTGGGTATTGGGGTGACTGTGGTCTCAAAGAAAGAATTTGGCAGTGTTCCTTCTGTTTCTATTTTGTGGAATAATCTTAGGAGTATTGGTATTAGTTCTTCTTTGAATATCTGGTAGAATTCTGTGTTAAAACTGTCTGGTCCTGGCCCTAAAATGGTTGGAAAACATTGCCTCCTCAATGTATCAGAAACCATGCCAAGCTTGTAGACCAAATCCCACATCAATAGCAATCATAACCAGGTATCTTAGATACAACAAGATGTGCATAGCATCCTGCAAACAGAAACCACTGATGATGTATCAAGAAATATGCTTATCCTTAAAAGTGAGAATTAGATTACTTGCTTCTCATGGTCTCAAATCACACCATATATTTAGAACTGTGACCCTGAATTTCCATTTCACAGGTTCTCTGATCAGGAAAGGACAAGTCTAAAAGTCAAAACATACATGAGAAAATAGCTTCCTCATGATCATCCCTGCTGCTAGGTGATAGAATTTTTAGTAGACATATGGGTAGACATAGGACATCTCCAACTACAAGAAGACAGACATGTTTAGGTAGCAGCCATTCTGGCTGCATTTGTGCAATTTTTTAAAATTCACATATAAAGCTATACATGTTTACAAGGTTCCTATGCTGTTTGTAATTTCTGTTAAGAATATTAACAAACTGTCACCAAAGGGATGATGGCTCCATAAGTTCTAGGCTGTTCTTAAATAGACTATAACTTTCACTGGAAAGAAATGCTACTTCATTAGTCATTAACAATCCTCTCTCCAAAAACTTTATCCTGCCTGGTGTTTCCTATATGCAGTGAGATAATTCTGATTTTTTAACAGTTGGTTTGGACAAATATATTAAGAAAAAAATCCCATACACTTGTGTTTGTAAAAGAGGGGACACTGGTATGTTGTGCACACAACTGAGACAGCTCACTGTATCCTGTCACTGTTTGTCTATGCCAAATTATTTACCCATGCTGTTATAAATATTATAAAATGTCACTACAGAATTCTAAGCACCGGAGTACCACACAACTGACTGACCTGATTACCAATGTGCAGCTTTCACACTGTGACTCATCTAGAAAAAAATTCCAAATTTGCCTTGCTTCTCAGTTGTGGAAAGTCATGGCAGTATCACTATTTCAGAATTTGCAAGTTAAGCAATAAGAACATCGAGTTCACACCCAAAATGAAAACAGTCAACCATACTGTGAAACTCAGAGATTTAGAACTAAAAACACTGTAGCCAGGAAAAGGAACAAACAACAAAACCCCAGATCCATGCAGTGGCATGAAGATCACCCTAAGACAGAGCCATGCTCAAATGATTCCCATACAAAGCCGACCACCAGAGAAGAGCCGTGGCCCTTTACAGGCAAGTTTCTAATGTTATAAGGAGGTAAAAATGAGAATTAAAGTTTTAACCTGTGGGTCACATATTGGATGTTTATATTACAATTTATAACAGCAGCAAAATTACAGTTATGGAGTGGCAACAAAATCATTCTATGGCTGGGGTCCCCACAACATGGAGACCTGTATTCACAACATGGAGACCTGTATTAGGGTCACAGCATTAAGGAGATAGAGAACTGATCCATTTAATACAAATAAAGCTGGAGTCAACCAGCTGGGTTGATTCCCTTGAAGCCTGAAGCAAGAGTTCCCTGTCTGGGTCCTCTTTAAGGAGTAGGATAGCTCCAATTCTAGAATTTGTTTAGGTTCTCAAGAACTCAGTGGTAGCCCCTCCCACTTTTTAAGTAATATCACATGACCATAGGCAATCCAAGAGTACAGAGCAAGAAATGCCATTAATTACAAATTATATGTTTGTTTCAGCATATGCTTGGCCGGAGAGGCAGAATAGTATGGCAGGTAAGAAAATAAACCCTGTGTCCAGACCTGTGGGTTCAGACTTCAGCTTACATCTACTATATATGCTAACATATTGGCAACATTACATAATTTTTTGGTGCTTTAACTTCCTCATCTTTAAAGCAGGGTACCATCGTATCTGCCTGTACTGTAATTAGGCTAATGTCTCTCAATTCAAATTCTCTTTCCTTGTACTCAGATTTTTGGTGGTAGACCTGGGACCAAATGTCACATTTCTGCTTTGCCACCAGTTCTGGTTATACTTTGTCAATGGAGAGCAGGGGAAGCTCTTTTAAACATTGGAGAGGAAATGGAAGTGACTTTTTCATCAGACCTCAGGCTCTTCTCCATCAGTGACCGTCAGCACCAGGAGCAGCAGCTGACTGCTCCACAGTCCTTTCCAAAAGCAGTGTCACCCACCCCTGAGATGCCTTTGGCAGTTGGACGCTTCCCCTCTCCAGTGGACTAGTGTCAGAGCCGGGTACAAGACCCTGAGTTTTGTCATTCAGCCCCTACTTTCTGACCCTCCATGCTTAGATCTTTAGCTCTTCCTGCAGTGATCTTTAGCTCTTCCTGCAGTGGCTAGCTCCGGACACTTCTGAATCCTTCATGTTTCAGTTTTCCAATAGATGGTTGACATGAATAGCAACATGATAATCATTGAGTTAAAATCCTCTCTGCTTAAAGAATTAGTGAAAGGTATAACTGCCACTTATGAGAAAACAACTGTGAATTATATATCTGATAAAAACTAACATGCAAAATATATAAAAGGCCCCCCAAGTTCAGATGTTGGGCATTTACAAACTTACTGCCTTGTCCAAGGTTCTGAAGTTTCTTGCTGGGACAAAATCAGTATTAAAAACCACAAACTGAAATATGTAGGTCCTCTCTTTCCTTTCCCCTGAACTCCTCCTTTAAACGTTTTTTTAGTACAGTGAATCTCAAATTAATGTTCCTATCACTACTGCAATAACCACAAAGAAAAGACCAGGCAGAGATTAATTCACAAGAAAATGTTATTCAAATCCAAACTTCATACTGAGAAAACCAAGTATCGGATTCCTAGCAAAGGCTGCTTGCTGAGGATACCTTCAAGTTATATCACATATCTCAAGGCTAATGAGCCCAATTAGTTCAGTACTTCTCTCTGTGGATAGAAAATACATCAAGAGGACCCAGTGCTCAGTGCAAGGAGGACTGGGCTTACGGGCAAGATGTGACAGCCAAACATTTACTCTGGCAAATTTCTAAGTGCTCTGGGCTAAGGCTTAACACTGAAAAGTGGAGGAGGGTAAGTCTGGGGACCCAGTTCCTTCCAGGCAATGACCCAGGGCAGTGACGTCATTTTCACCTTGTGCCTTCAAATAAAATAATAACTCAAAATTCACTGTGAAATACTTCTCCCTTCCTAAAGTCTTAGCAAGTCTTTTTTAATAGCCATTTTCACCTTTAAGTTATGCAACTCAAAATTTAATTTGTTTGGACACTCCCAAAACACAGCCAAGTAAACCAAAATACCCATATCTTTTATACCTATTACTGCGTAAGTAGCTCCAGACTTCAAGTCAGAAAACATATGTACTGTGCTGACAATTTCCAGGTCCTCTCTTCCCAGTGGTCATGACCAACAAAGAACCAGTCTCCCCATCTTATCCATTTCTCACCTTATAAGCCACACCCCAAAGTCATAGCAGCCCATTTTATCTGACCAACGTCAATACCAGGCAATGAAAAAGTTGAATCCTAATCTTTTGTGTGCACATTATACTAATTTCCTAGCTGAACATAGCAATTTTATAATTTGAAAATAGGAGACTAAAAAAGATACTCCCCCAGCTTACAAATGAAACAATGTCTGAGCCCCAGTCTGTAAGCACAAGGGTGACATTGATGTTTAGGATACATAAAGCCTTTGGAATTCAATCCCTAAATGGTTCTCTCTGGCGATCAAATGTGCCGCTCCTAATCATGCGGTAAAAGTAAAATTAGATAAAACTTAACAACTGCAGCATGGAACAAGAGGACTCCAAGCATCCCACACTTCATGATGCTGAGGAAACATGTTCAAGACATTCATAAGTAAGTATGCAATTAACAAATGGAAAAAAATTGCCGACAGCAATACTGCTGGCTGATTTATTTGTTTTGTTTTTATCTTTCCTGGTTATCTTTCAAATTCAGCAATCCAAAAATAGACTAATAGACGACCCTGTCTCTAATGCAGATTAGCCAGGTTCTCATTTGTGTTTCGTTCCCTCTATATCATAGTCACTCTTTAGGAATGACTACCAAGAACACAGTCAAAACCATGGCCCAGGGGGCTGGAGAGATGGCTCAGTGGTTAAGAGCACTGGCTGCTCTTCCAGAGGTTCTGAGTTCGATTCCCAGCAACCACATGGTGGCTGACAACCATCTGTAATGAGATCTGGGCACCCTCCTCTGGCGTGCAGGCATACATGGAGGCAGAATGTTGTATACTTAATAAATAAATAAATCTTAAAAAAAACCATGGTCTTAAGATATATTCATACAGGTAAGCAGGAGTTAATAATTCTGCATTAGGATGATGACAAAAAAAGAAAACATAGACATGCACACACACACACACACACGCACACACACACACATGCACACATGCCCCACTGTCTATAGATACACAAAGCACAGCTAACAGCCACTCAGGACATCACCCCTTATGTATGGAATCAGTCATAGAGGAAGGGGAGATCCTTGATGGCCAGTTAGGCAGAATAAACTAGGTCACTTTCTACTTATTTCTGAGTTGGATTCCTGATTTTATCTGTCACAGCCCTAAGGACTGATTATCTTCATTTACAAGATTCACTGAGCTTACCCTGTCTGTCAACCTGAAAGGCTAGAATGCTAAAGGGAAGACCTTGATCCAGTTTGTAGGGAACCCTTACCCCAGTGTGTACCTCTGTTCTCCTTCATTTACATCATTCAGGGTCTCTGTAATTCTTGGGCTTTGTCTCCGATGAGTGTAATTTTGCTTTTAATAATCCCCAAGTATCTCAAACCCCCTTTCCTCAAACTTTCCCATGTTCTTGTAGGGAAGTGTCTGTGCTCCCTTCTTGGTACTATACCCTTTCAACTGGATCTTTAGTACTTCCTAGTAATGGCTTCTTTTCTTAAAGTCCAAATACTCTAAGTCTCTTGAAACCTAAAACCAAAATTTCTCCATCTTTCTATTTCTCTGAACTGAAAAAAAGATAATTTTTAAAAATTGTTCATTGCTATTTTTAGATCTAGAGTTTTCTACTTCATCTTAAAGATGAAGGAAGTGTGGTTAAATGACATACCCGGGGTTATATGATAGGTTCACATTAGATCGAACAAGACACAAGGAAACACTAGACTTTACCTCCTAACAACCTGCCCCCTCCTGACCACAGTACATCAATCTCTGTCCCCTAAACTCACCCCCAAGAAAAGGTAGTGTTCTGGTGAAAAAGACTGAACGAAATTTGAAATCTGATATCTGATATTCGCTACCAGATTTGTTGTTAATTAATCAAAGCCACATTTCCTTTTGCAGAGCCAATTTGACATGTGTATGTTAATAGTTGATGCTCCCTTCACATACACTCTTGGTTGCTTTTTCAGCTCACAGAGAAAATTCTATGCTCAACAAAAGGAGTTGCTGGACTTTCAGCTGCAAAGGACAACCACCCATGATTACTCCCTCCTACCACCAGGCTGTTACTATCCCCAGTCAGGGCCCAGGGCCAGAGGCTCTTACTGTGTATTCAAGATGAACTCTTAGGGTAATAATTGTGTGTTTTTTGCTCGGTCTCTCACACCATACAAGAAATGGCTAAATCTTAAGATGAACTTTCGTGGCCCTACTGCAGCCAGGTCTATGATGACGTCTGAGGTTCCTGTTGCCATGAAAGGCCATGTGGATAAATGAGTTCTGGGGCCATGTTGGTGTCCGAGGGCTATGCTACTTCAGGGGCTGTGCTGATCTGAGTGGCCTGCATTGCCACCTGTGGTAATGGTGACATCTGGACAGCTACTGCCGAGGACCATGTCTGGATCCATGGTCCTACTGCAGCCAGGGTCTGTGTTGAAGTCTGAAGTCTGTGTTGCCACCAAAGATTATAAGGCGCTTCTACCCAGAGTCAGAATGTCGCCCAGGCCCAAGCTGTTGCTGAGGGCCCTGTGTGGTTCTGAGGTCCTGCTACATCTGGAGTCTGTGTTGATGTCTATGGCCTCTATCACTTTATGGGACTGTAGGAACCATGCATGATGAAATCAGTGGGCCTCGCTTAGCTGGCTCCACCTTTCACTGGACCCGACATAGCTGGCTCCACTCCTCACCGTGGGTGAGGGAGAACTGACCCTGATAACATGAACATAAGGGATCTGGCTCTGTCCCTTGTCTGAGGGGGTGACCCAGTGACATGGACCAACTCAGCTATCACCAAGGCCCTCAGCTGCACCTAGGGTTGGCCCACCCTAACATCTACCCCATCTAGGACCTACTAGAGCTCATGAAGGGACTGATCCTGTGGACAGATACCTGCAGGATCTCTATGAATAAAGGTGGCTGTGGAATAGCCAAGAGGAATTTTGGTGAAGATTCAGGAATGATGGTTTATCAAAAACTAGAGACCTTGTACCAGACCAATGACTCAGTGTAATGAACATTTTCAAGTAAAGCTGATTGTCCAAAAAATAAAGGGGAGGGGTATACTGCAAGACACACACTGAAGCTCCCAATGCCACCAGAACAAAGGAAGAGGTGTTGGAGAGGCCAGAAAGATGGAGAAACAAAGAGGGTTTTTTGTTTATTTGTTCATTTTTGTTTTGTTTTGATTTCTTAAAATTTTCTTTGATAAGGGTGCTGCAGGGGTAAAGGAGTGTTGTTGGTGGCTACTTGCTTGTTCCTGGCTACTCAACCCCAAAATAACCACTCAGAAACTATATTATTTGAATCATTGCTTGGTCTATCAGCTCTAGCTTCTTATTGGCTATCTCTTACATCTTAATTTAACCCATTTCTATTAATCTATGTATTGCCATGTGGCTGTGGCTTACAGGCAAGGCTCCCTCTGGCAGCTCATGTCTTTCCCCTCTGGTGACTACATGGCTTCTCCCTGACTTCACCTTTTTTCTCCCAGCATTCAGTTTAGTTTTCCCTGCCTAGCTCTATTCTGCTAAGCCACTGGCCAAAAGAGTTTATTTATTCATTAACCAATAAAAACAACACATATACAGAAGGACCTCCTATACAGAAGGACCTCCCAACCATTGGGTATGGAGGGACTGGGAGATCAGCAGAATTAGGGTGCATGATGTGAAATTCCTAAAAATTCAATAAGGAAATTATGTTAAATTTTAAAAAAAAAAGATGAGCTTTGGGAGGCTGTTTATGAGGTGGGCCTTTTTAGGTATGATTCTCCTTTTATTCAATTTCTAATACCCAAATGAAGAAGCTCTATCCACAGCACTGGATATTCCATGAGGCTACATAGCAAAGTCAACATTTGAATTAAATCTATTCCATGCTATGATGATTTGCTTTCTAGTTGAAACTTGTTAATCTATTAACAGGAAGAGGAGGAAGTTGGTAAGAATGCATTAGTCTAGCCAACTCTGGAGACTCTGTTACTGTTCACGACTATTCGGTGTCCTTCATGCCTTTTTAATGAAAAGAGAACACAAATATCAGGTTACCCAGAGATTAAAGCATCACTGAGTCTCTCGGGTGGGGTGACACTGCTTCAGGTGACACGGTTTGAACTGAGGTTACTCAAATGTTCACTACCAAGACCACATAAATTCAAGGTTGGTTCTTGCAAACTTATCTCTACCTGCAGCTAGAAACCATCAGACAACAGCTGTCCATTAAGCCCAGATTCTTGGTAGAGATTTATACCCACAAAAAGCCATCTTGACACCTACATGGTTATCTAATGAGAGAAGGAAATGGTGATTGAACCACATAGCTCTGAGGTTACTCGCTACTGCAGTTGAATATTGTGACTTTAACCCATATGCCAACATTACAAATTAGTAACGTTTAAAAGTCTGAACCATTGTCTGATGAAGAGGCAACCACATCCATATACAGCACAGAGGAAACGGCAATGTCTTTTCTGCTAAGAAAACCTGTATCTATATCATAGGACTAACATTTATGGGACTAATAACATACTGCAAGTTGTACCAACATCTTCAATTTCCTGTGTATAAAATGTGAGTAAAGATATCTGTCTTCATTATTTTGATGAAACAAACTTATTAGGTAGAGTTCCTAGCACAATGCATGATGCAAAACCTGATAGTGATTATTTAGATCATAGGGTGAGTTAATGAATGCCAGCTTCCACAGCAAGGGTAGTCTGAGGATTATCTCACAATGTCTCACAGGATTCCCAGCAGATGGAGCCTGATTTGCACACAGGTTACCCAGCCAAGGAATACACCCTTTCCTGGCTTTCTTCTTCAATCTCCTTCCTACCTTGCTTACTCAAGTCTTCTTTTAAGGAGCCTCTCCCAAAGAAAATGAAAACATCAGAGCAAAGTCCCTGCCCCACCCTGTGTCCTGAGGAGAGCCCTCACCAGAGTCCAGGGACATGCCCAGGAATGAGCACATCTGTCTGGCAGAAGCCGAAGCCCAGGATCACTTCTGGACGTTTTATATTCTAACTGCCAGAGAACTTAGCTGATATGCAGTGTGGGACCAACCCTTTAGAAGAGGGGCTCCCAAGTGATTTCTGACCAATAATTCCATCTAAGCTTATGGAGTCAAATCTTATTTGTCTTTTAAAAACATAGGCTGTTACATCTTGGAACCACAATGATGTCTTTCATTATCTCTTGATTACCTTGTTCTAAATCTCTTACTATTACTTTGGCCCCATAACAAGCATGCATTTAATCATCAAGACTAAATTACTTTTGTGGAAACCTATTGTTTTGTGAGTCAGAGATCAAAGATGTGTTATTAATAATGCTGTCTTCTACTATGGAGAGCCCTTTCCCAAGAAACTGGCCTGTGCATTATTACCTCATCAGTCGTCAGGGCAACCATGAGGGACCATAGAACTGGGGCCACTATTGACCACTGTGTTCTTCCCCTCAAGTTCTCTCAGAGATGGAAAAACCAGGGGCAGTTTAAAATTTAAAACTTCTTCACAAAAATCAATCATGAGAGATTTCTCCAGAAAGTACTTAGAATACACCTTTACAAGGTACAATTATTCAACCAACACAGATGAAAGAAACTGCAAAAATCAACAGGAATCTATAAATGTAATCAATACACACTGCCTGGAGGATCCCGAAACAATGGAAACAAATCCCTCTGCTTTCTCACCAGCCTCAAAGGGGGAGGCTACCACTGTTTAGAGCAGCGCTTGCCAGCTTTCTCTGTGAGGAACCAGAGTGTTAGAGGGTGTGTAGGAATCTTGCCTTTGCAGCAACTGCACAGTTTTATTCCTGAGACTGAGAAGCAACAATAGGCAATGCACTAAGTGAAGGGCACACCACAGCAGCTGTGCAAATACCTCATTTCTGAGTTCCGTGAAATATCTTTCTTTTGACGTTTTTTTGATAATTAAAAAATTTACAAATCGTTCACAGCTTAGTTTATATAAGAACTTGCAAAAACAGGTTGTGAGGGGGATTTAGCCTGTCGTCTGTTGATCCCTTAAATGCTGAAGTGGGGGCTTTTGAATCTTTATGGCCAAGATTTCACTCTCCCCCAGTGTCTTCCTCTCAAATCTTTGCTTGCGTTTTGGGAAATAAATATGTTTTAACTATTATAAATATACACATGCAGACACATGTGCTCGCGCGTGCACACACACACACATACCATTTTCTCAGAAAAACAAAATAACCACCCAGTTTCAGTTTTGCTAACATTGAAAACACAATGGCTGGGAAATTTGGGATATTTCACCAAGATGCCTGTCGATCCATGTGTATATCAAGTTCATCCTAAAGCAAACAAAAATAACAGGAAGCTCATCCTTAAGTCCACTTAGCAACCACCTGGCTTCCAGATCACCCGCCTGGCCTCCAGTCACCTACGTGGCCTTCACATCGCCCACCTGACCTCCAGACCACCCACCTGGCCTCCCCATCACCCACCTGGCCTCCAGACCACCCACCTGGCCTCCCCACCACCCACCTGGCCTCCAGACCACCAACCTGGCCTCCACATTACCTGGTTGGCCTCCCCACCACCCACCTGGCCTCCACATAACCCACCTGGCCTCCCCATCACCCACCCGCCTCCCCACCACCCACCTGGCCTCCACATAAGCCACCTGGCCTCCCTATCACCCACCTGTCCTCCCCATCGCCCACCTGACCTCCAGACCACCCGCCTGCCCTCCACATAACCCACCTGGCCTCCCCATCACCCGCCTGGCCTCCCAGATTCCTCTGAAATGCCCCTGGTTGTCTTTGCCTGTTGGATTCATTAAGGTTCAGTGTTAGCCACAATAAGGCACAGGAAGTGTGACCACAAGTACGTAGAACATAGTGAGCACAGGGAGGTCTAGCTAACTGCTGGACATAAGCAAAAATGCTAGGATCCGAAGACGAGGTGATACTTAGAAGCTGAATAAGAGAGCAGGGAACATTAGACACGGCTTGTGGCTGCTAACTTCCCAAGGTGACCTGCCCGGTCCCCTTGTGGCTGACCACCCTTGTCAAATGGAACGATGAGGAGAGAAAAGCATGAGGGTTTGAGCAAGGTCTGTCTCTTGATACTTTGACCTATTACTCTCTGTTCTTAGCATTGATTTTATAATGTAATAAATATTGGCAAAAGTGTTGGGAAAATAAAACCCCACGTGTGAAACACTCAGCATCTTACATAGCACACTAACCACAGCAATAAAAACTGAGTTATAACAGGGATCTCTGAGAGATGGGCAAGTTTAAGTGGAAGGCTTTAGGCTTAACCACATGGTATGCTAGAGACAGCATTCTTTTTCTCGTACAAATTGAGCCTCCTCTTGGGTCGCTATGTACAAAACTCAAAAGCCTCAATCCATCAGAGAATTTCCACCATGGATGATTTGTCTGGGTCAGTTTTAAAGAGGACCACACCAGCTTGTACTGTCCCTTTTAACATTTCCGTTGAGTCATTTTGGGTGAGAAGGTCTGTATCTTAAAAAATTAATTCCCTTATTATTGGTCTTTCAATTGCTGAAACCAGCTAACTGTGACATATAGGATAGTAAATAATAATGTTTAAGTTTTGTTTTAATTTGTAAAATGACATAAAGGCCAACTTTCTCCCATCCAAGTACTAGCCAGGCCCGACCCTGCTTAGCTTCAGAGATCAGACGAGATCGGGTGCATTCAGGGTGGTATGGCCATAGACATAAAGGCCAACTTTCTAAAAGTGTTTTCATCCACAAATAACTAATGTGTCATTTATGCCAGTAAGTAAATTTCTCATTAATACATTTAAATATTTGATATTGCTCCCAAGTAGCTGAAAATACTCTTAAGGTAAAAATCACTATTTTAAGGGCATTAATTATTCAGTGTGTTGTTTCTAGTGAAGAAAGAGGCCATGCAAGACCCCCCAGAGGCTGGTCCTCAGGAGTTCTGCCCCACATGTCCATTCCAGAAAAGCTCCTTTCACTCCCTGGCTGTGTGACCTTATCACAGTCTACTTTCTTGGTGACCCGTAACACTAATTGGGAATTCATCTGTCTGTCAGTAGCAACAAATTAAAAAAAAAAACATTTCCATAAACTGTCACCATTGCGAAAGGATCATTATGCTGACATCTTCCATACACAGTGGGAGCCTGTGCTAAACACAAATCACAGCTCTCAATCAAGAACAAGATGAACATAATCTATCAGGAAGAAAAGACCCACATCGGTAAAATATTTCCAAGAACGCCAGAACTGCCACCCAGCTAAAATCTCAGTTTCTTTTTGACAGACAGGAGGTTTGTGCTAACCCCCTAACCTTACCACCCACTTCCCACGCCCTTGGCACACTGCAAACAAAGCTTCTCAAGTCCAGGAGCTGAATTCTGAAGCAGCTAAGCAAAAGCCACCCTACCCTGCGGTTCCTTGACTACTCAACTGCTGTCACGTTATCACAGTCTAGCCTGCCTGTGCCCTCACACCACAAACTGCACATTCAGAGCAAACTAAATGAGCTCAGTGGTATGAAGACACAGAGGCTATTACCTGAAGTACTGTGTCACTGACAGAGGAAGAATAAACACATCATTTATGGTGTTATCATAAAAAGAAGTGTATTCTAGTGCAGCCCCTGATCCAGGTGCATCAAATATGATTTGATTAATTTTTATTTATTTTTAATATAATAATTTCATGATTTCCTTAGGAATTTTATACAATGTGTTTTGATGATAATGATCCCACTCCTCCCAGTCTTTCCTTCCTCCTCGCCCTCATCCCCTCTTCTTCCTTCTTTTAAGATACTGTTTGGCGGTAGACATCCTAGTGTTTTAGCTCTTACCATCTGTCTGCCCCCTCTTCTGAGCTGATCCTTGAGCCTTAGGTGTAGGGGTTGTTTGTAGATGAATCATTTGGGGCAGGCACCCCATGGTCAGTTGTACTCTGCATTAAACATTTAATGTCCGCAGGTAAGTGTGGCTCTCAGCCCTCATCAAAGAACTTACTCTTTACATTAGATGGAGGTTGGTTTAGAAGAAACAGGTGATCAAGATCTAGTCTGATCTTCCCTACAGTGTGAACAAACAGATGTTAAGTTTGTCTACCCAGTCTTCACAACAGTGTAATCTAGTTCTTTGGACCATATCCCTTAGTTTCTATCTCCCGCGGGTTTCATTTCCCTGATTAATCCACGACACAAGAAAGGAAAAGAGGCTTAAATATGTGATATTACAATTTTTTTCAACACTGTAGTTATCAGTCTGCAAATTTGGTTCTCACCGGGTAGTTAAAGAGGTCCTCTATAAGACTGATGTTTTAAACAGTTGGTCTAATTTGTGTCTATGCTGCTGTGAAAAAAACAAAAGCAATCCGTAGAGGAAAGGATTTTTTTGTCTTATACTTCCAGTAGTAATAAACCACAAAGGGATGCAGGAGCTGAAGAAATGACTGGAGGAGATGCTGCTGGCTTGTTCTCTATGGCTTGTTTAGTTTGCTTTCCTATATAACCCAAGATCGCTTACTGCCCACTGCACACAGCGGTCTGGGCTTCCCCATATCAGTCAAGAAAATACCCCCTCGGTCATGCCTACACCCATTCCATCAGGGACAATTCCTCAACTGAGGTTCCCTCTTCCCATGATACTCTAGTTTGTATCAGGCTGATAAAAATTAGCCGGCACAGTAGCCAGCCATCAGACGCTCCCAAATTAATAATATTATCTGTCGTTAACAAAGTCAGATGCTATTCTCAGCTCAACTCACATTCTCTCACATGTAACTGATTGCCAGGATCACATATGACTCGGTGGGGAAGCAAAGGCCACCTTACAGCCCCGAGCCTCCTCCTCTGTTTTTAGAAAGCTGAGACCTAAGGACTAAGAGATTCCTCACCTAGTTAGTCTTTCCTTTCAGTGGAGCACACAAGAATTCTCTATGTAATGTCACCTGGATCTTCCTTCCCTCTGAAGTAACAGCTCCACAAACTCTTCCCCTGTTCATTTTCCCCTGTGAAGACACAACTTGTTGGGCCATTTGGAGTCCTGGCCTCCAGCTGCTCTTCCCTGCTAGAGATCTTTACTTTCCTTCTGATTTGAGTTACTAAAGGCTGTGTCAAAGTCGTTTACCAGCTCTGCTTCACGAGCAGGAGCACGCCTTGCCTTGACCTTGAGGCACCTATTGACCCATTTGACTGTTGGGTATATAAGCCTTCAGGGTGCTATTGAATAAAAAGGGCTTCTTACCGGTGACTAGAGGTCTGTGTCCCTGTCTCTCTGTCTCTGTGTCTCTGTCTGTTTCAATCTTCAGCCCATTGCCCGAAGCTCGTGAACTGTATGGTAGTGCATAGAGCGCAGACAGGCGTTGTGCGCTGCAACAACTCATCCTTTAAAGTCCATCATAGGACCAAGACACTCAATAGTTCACCGCAAATCCCCAAAATAAATGTGGAGTCTTTCCCTTGAATTACTGCTTGGCATACTAGGCTTGATTTCCACTATCCACAGAGAGGGAGAGTCTCATTGTGTCATACTGAAGAGGAGATACCTCATCTGTGGATCCATGGGGTGGGACAATGTCATCCCCATCACACTACAGAGGGGATACCTCACCCGTGGGGAGGGAGAATCATGTACTGTCACACTGCAGAGGGGATACCTCATCCATGGGTCCTATAGGATCAGTACAGCGTCATTTGGAAGATCATTTGTTGGAGTGGATTTTAATTTTCCAAGGTGAGAATTTGGTTCTTTTAATGTAATTCTTTGATCTTCTGTCTGCTCTCCCTGGTCCTAGATGTGTTAAAGCTAAAAGATTTCTGGCCACCACAATCACAAAGTAGATATACTTGGAAATGTCAGAAAGAGAAGGACACAAGATCAAGAAAGCCTACATAGATTGACTTCTCATCCCTGGTTATTCCTTTCCACCATTTATTTCTCATGTGGACCCTTACTGAAATCATGGTGTACTATCAGAGACAGGTTCAATACAGCACCAGAGAGTAAGAAGAAACAAGGAAGAATTTGTTTTCATCTGGTCTTGGCTGGACTGAGCAAGTTCTGAGTGTGGCTGGAAGTGGCAATCACATATAGTTTTCATGCCTTGTAGAAACTATATCCTAACATACTTCATTGATGTCTGTAATCAAGTTATTAAGCTATTTATAATCCTTAAAACTTTATAATACTTAAAACTGACTCTAAATATCAAATTTGCGTTCCAATTTTCTGTTTAAAGAAGCCTGTGATTCTGAATATTATACGATTAATCCACCACTTCCCAGCTGCATTTAAGTCAGCTCAGTAAGATGAAATCCATGCTTTGTTACTGTTAACTGGGCCAAGAACCTGTAGCTGGGGGAGAACTTACTACTGTTTATTAAGTCAACAGTAACAAACCGCCTCCTAAGTTCTTATCCTTATGCCCATAGATTAGTTCACTTCTCAGCCTTCAACAGAGAAGCTTTTTTTATTGCAGTAGATGTGTATTAATGCAGAGACCTACAAATAGTTAACATGCAGAGAAGAAAATAGTGTGGTCAGCTCTAATGGGTATATCTGTATTATACCCTCTTCTCCCACAGTTCAGGGATCATAGTGGAAAAGAAGTGGAAAGATTGTAAGAGCTAGATGTCATGGATATCTACAGTGAAATAATATCTTCTGAACACAATAGTCCTATTGCATACATGAAGTCACAGTCATTGTGAGAGCACATACAAAATCTGCAAAAGATAAAGCCAGACAAAACCCCAGCATGGAGTGCAGAGGCAGTCAGGAAGCCATCTTTAGCTTCCTTAGCTGAGGAGCTAATAGCCACTGAGAGCTGCTGGGAGTTGGCGCGTCCATTTCCTTAAGAGACGTGGCCCCTGAGAGGCTACTCATGCCCCAGGAGATGGTCCATGAACACACTGACAGCACTAAGCAGACTCAGCTAGGAAGGAATATTGGTGGGAGACTTTGAGGAGTAAATCAGAGGGGAAAGGAATGGGGGTGGATTTGATAATTTACTTTTTTTAAGACACAAAAAATGAAATTTAAAAATAAATTTGTTGAACAGAAAAAAAAAGAAATAACTACACGCATCTTATCAGAGCACCACAGATTAAAGTTGAATATCAACAAAAGCAGAAAGAAGAGAAAACTTACAAACTCAAGGAAACCCAACAACTCTCTGCTGAATGGAAAAATGGGTCAAGACAGAAATGAGGAAAGAAATTAAAGACTTTATGGAATTTCTTGAAAATAAATATACAACATACCCAAATTTATGGGATCCAATGAAAGTGGTGTTAGAAAGTTCATAGCACTAAAAGCCTACATACGCTAGCACATTAACAGTGCACCTGAAAGATCTAGAACAAAAAGAAGGACATCTAAGAGGAGTGGATGGCAGGAAATAATCAAACTGAAGGCTGAGGTGAATAAAACAAAAACAAAAGAGAAATACAAAGAATCAATAAAACAAAGAGTTGGTTCTTTGAGAAAATTAAAAAGATAGACAAATCCTTATCCAAACAAAAAGTCAGAGAAAGAATATGTAAATTTACAAAATCATAAATGAAAAGGGTACTGAACAACAGATGCTCAGGAAACCCAGAGAATCATAATGACAACCTTTTTTCAAAAGGTACCACTTATGAAAGTTAAATCAAGATCTGATGAATAATTTAAATAGACCTATTATCACTAGTAAAATAGAAGCAGTTACTAAAAGTCTCTCACAACAACAACAACAAAAAAGCCCAGTGCCAGATGGTTTACGCAGAGAGTTTTACCAGACTTCTAAAGAAGAGTAAACACCAACACTCCTTAAATTATTCCACAAAATAGAAACAGAAGGAATATTGTTCAATTCATTTTATGAGGCCACCGTTACCCTTATACCCAAACCATGTTAAAATTTAACAAAGAAAAAAGTTAAAGACCAATTTCCTTTATGAGCAGAGATGCAAAAGTAACTCAATAAAATACATGCAAACCAAATCCAAGAACACATTAAAAAGATTATCCCCCATGATCAAGTAGGCTTCATTCCAGAGATGCAGAGATGGTTGAACATAGGAAAATCTGTCAATGTGATTCACCATATAAACAAACTGAATAAACAAAAGCACATGATTATCTCATTAGATGCAGAAAAGGCCTCTAATAAAATTCAACACCCTTTTATAATAAAATTCACAGAGAGATTAGAGATACAATGGACATACCTCAACATAATAAAAACAATTTTTACTATAGCAGGCCTATAGTCAACAACAAATTAAATGGAGAGAAACTCAAAGCAGTTCCAGTAAACTCAGGAATAAGACAAGGTTGTACTTGAAGTTTAACTAGAGCAATAAGGTTGAAGGTGATCAAGGGGACACAAATTGGAAAGGAAGAAATCAAAGTATTGTTATTTGCAGATGATATTATCATATACATAAGTAACCCAAAAATTCCACCAGGGAACTCCTATAGTTAATAAATATTTTCATCAAAGGCTGAATAAATAATAAATTCTCAAAAATCAGTATCTTTCCTATTTACAAATGAACTGAGAAAGAAATCAGGGAAGTTTGCATAATAGCCTCAGATAATGTAGAATATCTTGGAATAACTGTAATCCAGCAAGGGAAAGACCTATTTGATAAAAACTGCAAGTCTTTGAAGAAAGAAATTAAAGAAGATATCAGAATATGAAAAGCTCTCCCACACTCGTGGATTGGTAGGATTGATATAGTAAACATGGCCATCCTACCAAAAGCAATCTCCAGATTCAATGCAATCCCCACCAAAATTCTATCACTCTTCTTTACAGATCTTGAAAGGACAATTCTGAACTTCATGTGGAAAAACAAAAAACTCATAAATGACTAAAGCAATCCTGAAAAATAAAAGAACTACTAAGGTATCACTGAGCCTGATTTCAGTTTGTACTGCAGATTTATGAAAATAAAAATTACATGGTATTGACATAAAAACAGACAAGCTATCAATGAAATCAAATTGAAGACCCTAACAAAAATCCACACAACTATGAACAACTGATTCTTTTTTTATAAAGAAGTCAGAAATACATATTGAAAAAGAAAACAGTCTTTGAGAAATGATGCTGGTCAAACTGGATGTCTGCATGTAGAAAAATCCCAATAGATAAGTTTTTATCACCCTGCATAAAACTCAGATCAAGTATGTCAAAGATACCAACATAAAACCCAGATACACTGAACCTTATAGAAGAGAAACTGGTGTATAGCCATGAGTTCATTGACACAGAAGACAACTTCCTGAACAGAACACTGACAGTGCCAGCATTAAGATCAACAATTAATGAATAGGACCTCATGAAACTGAAAAGCTTCTGTAAGGCAAAAGACCATCATCTATAGGACAAAGCAGCAGTCTACAGAATGGGAAAAAATTTACCAACTCCACATCCGATAGACGACTAATATACAAAATACATATAAAAAAATCAAGAAACTAGATATAAAAAATAATTCAATTAAAACGTAGAATATATAGAAATTAATATTAAAATATAATTTATTTTAGAATTTCAGAACAAAATTTTATACAAAAGCAAGAAGAACAACTGATTTGTCACAATGCTTTGATAGTAGATGAGGAACCAACGAAACTAGGAAATGAAGAAATCAGGATAAAAGGGACTAATTAGAAAAAAACTCATAAAAGAAGGGATCAAGCCTAGCTTTTCCACTTAGCAGATAGATGTCTCTCTACAAGTTACAGAATTTCTCTGGGCTTCAGTTATATTAACAACAAATAACAAAATAATGTTGAAGACATCCAAATAAAAATTAAGGTGTTGTGTTTAAAGCACCCAGCACCATGCTGGCATATTCCAGGGTTCCATAAATAAGATGGCTCACTGGTGTCGTGCAGGATATCCCACCTGCCCTGTTAAGCACTGAAGCTTATCACTTGTTTACCTCTACTGAGAGCATTGATGGAGAAAAGAAAGTGCCATCATTCAGATTCAGGTATAGAAAGGACTTTTCTTTATCTTACTCTAAATAAGCAAATATTTCTTGCATCCAGAATCTGATGTCATTAGTAACATATAAATGAATGGCTTATCATCTTTCAGGAACACAGACCTGAGCTAAAGTCTAAAGAAGCATAAATAAAAGAACTAATATGATTTAAGGACAGAGTATCAAGGAATTTTAGGAAGTGGAAACCTCTTGTACATGGCACCCTGATTCTCTCTTACTCTCACCTGATGTCACAGCACAGCAGCAGGGGACACCTGCATGACATCTGTTCTGTGCAACTGCTTATGAGATATGGAGCCCATCTTCCATTACTTGTTAAATTTCTTACTTCATAGGTTAGTCCATGGTGTGTTATTTTTTAAAACAGTATAAAATGGACAAAATACTTGGTTTCACGACAATTTCTGGGATTTAATGCTTCCTCACAAAAGTATCGCAAACAAAATTCAGTAAATTTCACTCCTTTGGGGCTCCTGTGAGCCATCCAGGCCTGCAGAGGAAAAATTGCCTTTCTGGGTAATTGCCGCAGGCTCCCCACTAAAATTAGGCACTTGCCCAATGCAGTTGGATATGTACTCATTCTCAGTTGCCAGTGTTTTTGGGTTTTCTGGACCGTTTTTAAGTAGAATTGGGAAACCTGACTGTTACTGGAAGAGAAGCCAAAAATGCATGGCTACATCTATGTGGATCCCATACTTGCTGGACCCAGAAAGCTTGGCTTGAGTCTTGGAAATAGGGCCCATAAAATCTTCCCTAAACTAAGGGGAAAGAGTAAAGAAACCTCAGGGCCCTGGAGAAAAAGACTGATGGCTCTCTGACTTGAGTCCTTTCCGTGAAGTATAAAATGCTTGTGGAGAAAAGGAAATTTCAGTATACCTACTGCAGTGTCGTAAAACTGATTTTCTTTGGAGGTGGTGTCAGGAACTCCAGTTTGCAGAGTGAAGTGGAAGTGTCAGGACAAGAAACTGTGCTGACTAAATGAGATGCGCACAGCATTTGAGCTGTGCAGGATAGAGATGGGGCTTGAAGACAGAAAGTGAGGGAGAGCATGGTGTGTTCAGGAGAGACCCACTTCAAAGAAGCAGATAAAAGATTATACCATTGAAAGTAAAAATGATAAAAGCTAATAATTCTGAAGTTCTTATCTGTTGACAGAAGTTTCTGACCCATCTGGTCCTGTTCAGTCCCAAAGAAACTCACAGAGGCTTATATTAATTATAAACTGTTTACCTATTAACTCAATTTGATTATTAACTATCTCTTACAACTTAAATTAACTCATAATTCTTATCTATGTTTAGTCATGTGGCTTGGTACCTTTTCTCAGTGAGGCATTCTTATCTTGCTTCCTCTGCTTCTGTATGACTACTATGTCTCTCTCTGCCTTTCCTCTTCCCAGAATTCTCCTTTTCTGATTGCCCTGCTACTGGCCAGTCAGCATCTTATTAAACCAATACGGGTGACAATTCTTTATAATATACAAGAGCATTGCATTTCTCCTTTTTTTCTTTTCAAAAGAAGAAGAACCCTGAATAAAATTTCCATTGTTTAGATTTTTTTTTGACCATTATCCCTAATAACTTGCAACCAGCATTCTAAACAAAGACAAACATCCATAATCCATTTTTGGAGGGAATGTGGGTATAGTTTTTTAGGCTACCCCCTGTTGATTGGGGGCACTGCTAATCCTATGGGGACCTGAAGAAAATTTAGGATTATGAGCAAGTCCTGACTGGAGTATTCTGTGAGGCTGGATCATTTCAATCAGCTGTCCTGAGTTCTGGATGTAGAACTCAGAGGAAACTGCAAGAGAGGTGCTCTGAAATGTTGGTTCATCTGGGCCATCTATTCCCACTGGAGATTTTTCAGGGGGTCTTCCTTGATCAAACCTTATTTTTCTTAACCCAGAATGAATCCACAGCCTCTCATTTCCTGTGGAAACAAAACCTCTTTTCCAAGGTTTAAAGTCTTAAATATTGAAGTTAAGGTGGTTGGATTAATCCAGCAGCATTTATAATCAAATGTCTTTTTGTAAGTGGAGACTGTGTTTTCGTCCCTGGTTTCCCAGGCCTGAATAATCACACAGAAACTATATTAATTACAACAGTGTTTGGGAAATGGCTTAGGTGTATTCCTACCTAGCTCTTACATCTTAAATTAGGGTTAATTTCTATTAATCTGTGTATCGCCATGAGGTTGTGGCTTACCGGTAAGATTCTAGCATTTTTCTCCTTCTACCTGACTCTACCTTCTTTCTCCCTGGTTTCAGTTTAGTTTCCTTGCCTACCTATATTTTTCCCTGCTATAGGCCAAAGCAACTTCCTTTTTAACCAATGGTAGCAAAACATTTTTATAGCATACGGAGGGGAATCCCACATCATCTTTTAGCATCTGTTGCTCCTTTTTTTTTTCTTACTCTATTTCATATTTTAAAAGACTTTCTCTATCCTTTTTCTTTTCTCTCCCAAGTTTGGGCATATTTTCAAACACACTGTAAACTGTTTGAAAGATTTTTTTTCCATCTGAATCTGTCTTTACAATATATCTCAATCTTTTTCTGACCACATGAATCTTTAATCTGCTAAACTGCATGGCTAGAATTAAAGCATGGCTTTGGTGGCTGGTTCTGCCCATTCCTTAGCTTTCTAAGAGTCTAGTTTCATGGCAGAGGTACTGGCAGGAGTCATATTTAGGCCACAACTCTGTGGAGTTTCTAGGTCTATGCCACCACCAAGAAGCCTGATGTTGGCTGCACATAAACACCATTTAAGTGTTTGGTGGCTGAGTCTTTTAAAAGTGCCCCCATGAGGTTTCTGCTGCCAATGCCGAGTCAGGAAGCCATTCTTAAAGGATCCATGCCTCTGCTTGCTTCCAGCAAACAGTGTCTACCAGAGTAAAGATGGTTACCAAGAAGCTGAGCTTGACTGTTCTTGTCTGTCTTGAATCTTTTTTTAAAGCTTTCTTGGGCTTTATGTGGAAATTCTTGCCAAATATTTAGGTGCCATTTGTAGCACAAATAATAAAAACACAGAGACAGATATTGTGGTTCAACCTAAAGATCAGAAAAGCAAAGCAGCCAAGCCACTAGAGACCTCTTACCTCCAAGAAATCCTCAGACTGAAATAGCATGAGTTCCTGTCTCATCTCGGCTCATATTCCTCTCTAGTGCTGGGATTAAAGGTGTGAGCCACCGCCGCTTGGATCTGTTTCTGCATTGATCTTGTATAGCCCAGGGTGGCCTGGGCTATCTGCCTCTGTTTCTCAAATCCTGGGATTAAAGGTGTATGAGACTACTGCCTGGCATCTAGTGGCTTAGTTTTACCTTCTCATCTTCAGGTAAGCTTTATTTATTAAACAAAAAAAATCACTATATTTATCATATACATGATTCTATTCTATAAACCTTATGTGCAAAAACACTTTATTTATAAAATTTTGGAATATCAGTATAATATTGTACATGTAGCAATGCATTTTTCTCCTTTCAGTAACAAATAGAAGGGTGGTAACAGTCAAATAATAGAGCCAGAAACACAGACTTGGACCTAATGTGGAAACTGAGCAGTGATGGCCAGGAAGGGGGTCTACAATACAGTATTCTAAGGACTGCCCTAAGCATAAACCTTTCATAGTGCTTGGCAAATGAAAGGGTGAATTTATCTCTGTGGGTGTCAATGTATTGTCATATTGAAAACTTGTAACTTAGCTCCAAATCTTAGGATTCTGTTTCTTCAAAGTACTCGCAACCACAAACTAAATTCCACAGAGTGTTTTTAGACAATGTGGTATGATGTGGGATTCTCCTCTGTATGCTGTGAATATCATTGGTTAATAAAGGAACTGCTTTGGGCCTATAGAAGAGCTATAGGGGAACAGAACTAGGCAGGAAAAACTAAACAGAATGCTGGGAGAAAGGAGGTGGAGTCAGAGATATGCCATGGAGCTACCACCAGAGACAGAAGTGTTAAAACTTTGCTGGTAGGCCACAACCTCATGGTGATGCACAGATTAATGGAAATTGGTTAAATTAAGATGTAAGAGTTAGCAAATAAGAAGCTAGAGCTAATGGGCCAAACAGTGATTTAAATAATATAGTTTCTATGTGATTATTTCGGGGGCTGAGTAGCCAGGAACCAACAAGTGGCTTCCTTGTAACAGTGATGGTTTATTTTCATCTTGTTTTTCTTCTAAAAAATAAACTTATCTACATCTCCTTGCATATAGTCACCTCTGACCTGACGGGCTTGTCACTGTTTGTTGGATGGAGCCTTAATAGAGACTTTTCTGCAATCTCAAGTCAGGCTTAGTCACAGGAAAAGGCAATGTTTGCACTGTGTTACCAAGTTGGAAAACTACAAAACTGATATTTATTAATGAAGCAACATGGTCCCAACTGGTGCAAATGGAGGTGTACTAGCCTTTGAAATAAAAAATGACAGTAGATCAAGGAAGAGAGAGGAGGCCCAAACAGAAGATAACTGCCAGTCAGAAATGAGAGGCAATCCTTTGCATGCCTGCCAGTTTTGTGGTACTGAAGCCACTGATCTCTGCTACCCGAGACTGTGAAGTGGGCCCATTGTGTCTCATCAAGGAGACCTTTGCCTTGGTGCTTCCTAACATAACACTCTGACTGCCTTTCTCTGTGGTGTGAGTCACTCCTCTAGACTGCATGATTGGTGATTTGTTGATGTCAGTCTAACCTGGGCAAAATCTAAACTCTGTGAGGTCAGAAAACCAATGCTTGGGGTCCATTTCTGTATCAGCAGAATTGAGGACAGCGTCACTCCATGAATGCTTGTGAACAGGAAGAACATTCCCACCCACTCTCTGTCCAAACTCTTACCTTTTATCCTGTGGTTTAACATCAGTGTATAGACTTTCCATACAAGTAATACCTCAATTATGAGTAAAAGTGCGTACTGGGTGCAAGCCCAGCTCTGCTACTTCTCCTACAATTGTGTGCAATGGAAATTCCTGCAAAGAAGGAGATGTTCTGTTCAACACTACTCAACATTCGCCACAAGGACCAAGGGAGGACTTCAAGTGTTGGCTGGGCAACTATAAATTTGAATTTTTAATTCAATTTCATTTGGATTAATTTAAAGCAGCCACGTGTCCCTAATGATACCGTACTCAAGAACACAATCTAGCTGAGCGATGCCGAGAAACATGTCTTAATCGCTCTATGTCTCTATTTCCTTTTCAGTGGAAAGAGAATAATAATAGTACCTCATAATGTTGTTAGGAACCAATCAGACAATGTGTAAAGCCCTGGGGTACTTTGTATAACATGAGCCTCACGAATTGTATTATGGAGGGTAAAAAGAGTTAGTTTACTGCAACACTGAGTCCTTAGACGTGATAATAATGTTAATCTAACATATAATGGATCATACAGAAACATAAGCACTGCCAAAGACTAAGATTATGTCAAACATGTGATAAGTTGGAAATTAGGGTAAATATAAGAGAAATTTAGGGAGATGGGTCAACAAGTTGGAATTTGCATTGACTATAATTCTGCTTTTTGATTATAAAGAAGTCAGTACAGTAGCCAGACACTACAAAAAGCATTTCAAAATCAAACACAATAGTTATCTTTTTAAAGAAATTATGAAAACACTTCATGTAATATCATAAAAGGGCACCCTTGTATGCCAGGCTTTATACAGAAAAGAATTTATTTCTCCACATTTTCCTGTAGCTTTCAATATTCACCTTAAAACTGCACTAGAGGGGCAGGAGAGATGACTCAGTGGTTGAGAGTACTGGCTGCTTGTCCTAAAGGACCAGGGATCAGCTCTCATCATCAACATGGTGGCTCATAGCCACCTGCAAGTCTGGTTCCAGAGGCTCTGTCACCCTTTTCTGCCCTCTGTGGGTATCAGGCATGAACATGATTCACAGACACACATGTAGGCAGAACACCCATATGCATAGAATAAAATAGAATTTTAAAAAGAATACCCAAGATGCTATACACTCTTCTTATTTATAAATTATATTTTGTTTTAAAAATTCACAACAGTGAGAAAGTCAAATAATGTATAATAAAATGATTACAAAGCCCCCCTATGGCTATACTTTATTACTGCCCCAAGCAGCAACAAACTGATGTTATTTTGAGGGTTCCTTAACATTTTTACGATTTTGTGTCATCTTTTGGTTAACGTCTAAGTAGAATGCTCTTTCCTTACTGTAGAGAATTTTTTTCTCTTTCGTTTATAAACTTTGATTGCCTTTGGGTTTTGTTTTACTTTGTCTTCTAAAAATTTGAACTTCAAATCACATTAAGAGGATAAAGCAAGAGGAAAAAGAGGGAGATGGAGAGAAGGGGGATGGAGAAGAGAAGGAAAAATGGCAGCAGGAGGAGGAAGAGGAGGACCAGAGGACGAAGAGGGGGGTCGCTGAGTGTAAGGTGCTTTGGCTCCTGGCTTCCCTGTACTTGATCAGCCCTTCTCCCACAGCCATTACATAAATGTCTGCAGATGCAGCAGGGGCAGAGGGACTGCTCAATGGCACTGCCACTTCGGTCACATGACAGTCGCATCTGCTCCGTGCCTGGCTGTGCGCTCTGTGCCCTTTGTGTCCTTTACTTGTGTCCTCTAGTTCATCCTGTACCTCTTAGCTCTCAGATTCGATGGCCCTTGGGCTGAACGCTAAGAAAACAATCTCTTTCGGAAAATAATCTATCCAAAGACACGGCTTATGCTCAAATGTGTTAATGCTTACTTGGTTCTATAATGGTTTTCTGTATTAAGGTCAAACGTACACACCGTATCTGATTTTAACACAAATACCTATTCCCAGTTCATTTTTTTTTCTTCTGGTTAAGATGGTTCGTTTAGCATACGCAGCATTCCATATCCATGCACACAAAATGTTAAAGCATAATTGAGTCTGCTTCATGGTTCATCATTTAGAAATATTAAATAAAAAAAAATAGGGCTATTTTTGGAGCCGGCAGGATGCCTCAGGGTCAAGGCATTTGTTGCCAAGTCAAGTTTGATCCCTGGGACACACATGGTAGAAGCAATGAACCAACTCCTGCAAGTGGTCCTCATTCCTATATGTGTGCTGTGGCTCACCTGTGCCCCCTACACACACACACACACACACACACGGTGCAATAAGAAAACAGGACTTACTTTCTCATGGTTTACCTTCTCCAAACATGTTAAGATCTGCTGCAGAGTCTGTGAGATAGTCCACTATGTTGCTCTTTTCTCTAAGCAAAGGTTTTGGAATGAGCTTTGGACTGTAGCATGTTCCATACTTGGGAAGGTAAGGCAAACTTTGAAAAACAAGCGTTCTTGGCTGTTAAATGTTACAATGGCCTGTTCAACAGGCACAAAATCCCCTCCTTGAGAAGCCACAATATAAAAGTCATGAGGAACTGCCACTGCTGACGACTGCACTTCCTGTCTGAGCCCCAGTGGTTACGGACCCCAACTCCAAAAGAAGACAAAGAGGGGAGCTACCCCACAGATAGTCACACCTCCTGTCTTCTATTATCACCATCAAAACGCCCAAAATGACTAGAACGGAGTGCAATGGCCTCATTCAATTTTTAAAAGTATTATAACACAGTCATTAAATGAATAAATCCAGAGCGAACACAAGATTAAGAAAAAAGATTTTCTTTTCAAGATAAAAATGAAAGACAATCCTGGGGTCACCTGGAGTTTGGAACACCAAACTAGAGGACACTTTGGCATCACACTCTTTTGGGATGGTGAACATGCCAATAATAGAGACGGTGATAACGACGGTTGACATTTACCTAATTTATGTGCGACAAACACAAGAGGGACACTACTTTTATCTTTATTTTGGATAGGAAGAAACTGAGGCAGAGACAGACAAAGAAAGTGGTCCAAAGTTAGGCAATGAACTTGGAAAGGAAGCTACACCCACCACACAGCCCAGATGCTCTGTTATCAGAGCTTATTCACTCACGAACACAGATGGCTGCCTCCACATTTCTCTCAGTAAAGCAAAATTCTTTATGATAGGAGAAAAAAAGCTAACCATAAAGAGACCATAAAGACCAGGCAGTGTTTCAATCCTCCCACCTTCTCTGATAACGCATATGCATCGAATAGAGAAAAATAGATGAATGAATGAATGAATGATAACCCAGATGTGGTTTTTCTCTGATTTCATTCGATATTTTTTTGTGGTAAGTTAAGAAATTTGCTATATTTCCCCCATATGAAACTGGAAATAAAGTTTATCTTAGAAAAGGAGGGTTCTGATTGGCCACGGGAGCCTCGTGGCTCTGACTAGTCACGTCATATATTATAATTAGTTTGCGCACGTCATCCCGTGTCTCCCATTCTTTCCACTGACAGCGGAAATGGCACAAACAGGGGGCTGTGTCCCACTGTTTGAAGTTTTTGCAGCCATAGTACTCCCCTAAGTGCAAGAACCCACAGGGCTTGTATTTTGGGAAGCAGTTTGGCTGGATGATCGCCCCAAATTTCTGCCAAACAGAATATCGAAGGCTTATTTTTGGATTTTCGAGACAGGGTTTCTCTGTAGCTTTTTTGGTTCCTGTCCTGGAACTAGCTCTTGTAGACCAGGCTGGCCTCGAACTCACAGAGATCCGCCTGCCTCTGCCTCCCGAGTGCTGGGATAAAAGGCGTGCGCCACCACCGCCCGGCTTCAAATTTTATTTTTTAATGTGATAAATTATGAGGAATAAGAGGGGAAATGGGAAATGTTTTTAACTCTAGCGAGGTAAGTGAGCATTAATGCTAACATTAACTTAATAAGTGATTATTAATGGTCAACAGTTTGTCACATGTTTTTCTTATAGAAAATCATATTACAACAAGAAGTACGTAAATGGAATGATATTTGGGGGTACTCGTGTACAACTCTGTAAAAATTTGCATTGCATTTACTCTGCACGACGTAAGTACAGAATACACTCAGTGTTAAATATGGTGGGCACATATTTGATAGTAAACGTGTCTAATTTATCTAAATAATGCCACTAATGCATTTATAAATGGTTTTATAAATATCACCTTTACTTTATGTTCTGCTTGAAATGACTTTATGTAATTCCTAGTCACAATGTTTAGGGACGGGAGAGATGACTCAGCAGCTTAAAGCCCTCTGCTCATCCAGAGGATCTTGATCCAATTCCCAGCATCCACATGGCAGGTCACACCCATCTGTAACTCCAGTTCTAGTGGATCTGACTTCCTCCTGTAGCTTAAGTGGGTACGTACATGGTGCAAAGGCATACATCCAGACAAAACACCCATACATACAAAAGCTTAGGTGGTCCTTGGACTTCCCACAGGGCAGGCAACCCTGACTGCTCTTTGGGCTTACGAGGGAGGGGGACTTGATTGGGGGAGGGGGAGGGAAAGGGGAGGAGGAGGTGGGGAAGAGACAGAAATCTTTAATAAAAATAAATAAATAAATTATATTTTGAGATTAAAATATAATCACATCACTTTCCCCTTGACCCCTCAACCCCTCACAAGTACTCAAATTCTTGACCTCTTTTCCTCAAGTTCTATTATTTTAGTCTGTATAAACTGGAGGGTTCTTCTTTTTAAAAATCTATTTTCTCCCGCTCTCTGCATTACTTAGTTGACCTGTAGTTCTTCATCTAGGGCTGGAGCCCTGTGAGATTTCCCGTTCACATTAACAAGCCTGTTGGTGTCATCCTTGCTCAGGTTTTGTTCAGGTAGCCAAGCTCTTGAGACATCGTGGGTGTAGTCCCCGCCCCTTGATATTTCTATGATGGCCTCCTCAAAAATATTACAGCTGGTAAGCAGCTGAGTTTTTTTATTCCTCTAATAAAAAAATTGAAGGAACTACACAGTTAATCACCTTAATAACAAAATTAAGAAGTCATAAAAAGGCAAAATCCAAAAGAAATTCAGAAAAAGAAAAGAAAAATCTGAAGCAAAAACTATTGTCATAAAAGAGAACGCAATGAAGAAGAAAGTTGAAGTTGATTGTGTCAAGGAGAGAAATCAAACAAGTCTCGGCACAAAGTGAGGTAAACAGAATCCAGACACAATCATTCCAGGCTGTTCTGGTGATTAGATTGTGAAAGCTTTATACCAATACATTTGAAAATGTAAACAAATCTGTACATTTTACAAACATATATCTGTATAAGATGAAATTTTAAAAGTCTGAATGATTCTGTAACAACAGGAGAAATGTGAGCAGTGGTTGGAAACCTCACAACAAAGAAACAGTGGCCCAAACAGCTTCATGAAATCTGTATTCAAACATTCAAGGGCAGATCGCTCTGGTCACACAAATGTCCCTTCAAAGAAGGAAGAGAAAGATTCCTTAGCCGTGAGTCTTGTATAACCTTGACATTCATACTAAATAAAGATGGTCTGACAAATGCAAAAAAAGAGCAACTTTACCTGGGGAGACACTTTAAAAATAGTCAGTCATTAGCCACTGAATTTCTTACAATGAAGTGAACTTGACTTTTAAATCTATGATTACTTCAGCATTGAAAAGCCTAGTGTCAGCCAGGCAGTGGTGGTACACACCTTTAATCCCAGCACTTGGGAAGCAGAGGCAGGCAGATCTCTGTGAGTTCCAGCCCAGACTGGTCTACAAGAGCTAGTTCCAAGACAGGCTCCAAAGCTACAAAGAAACCTTGTCTCAAAACCGCCCCCTCCAAAAGAAAACCTTTTGACTCACCTCATCAGAACATATTAAATAAAGCAACATAATCATCTGAATAAAAGCAGAAAATATATTCAATAAAATTCAACATACACAATTTCTGTTCAACAAAGAAATATAAAAGAAGTTCTTTAGTCTAATAAATAGCGATCGGTAACAATAAAAATATATGGCATATGTCATAGTGAGTACTAAAATATTAAAATAATTTCCCTTAAAAACAGATATAATTCAAAAATTTTCTATGAGCAAGATATTAGTGATAAAAGGACATCTTAGAGTTTTAACAGCACAAAATTGGAGAAAGTAGACAGTGATTAGCAGGTAGAAAAATGATCATTTTGTTTTTCCTTACACATACAAGCTAGCAACATAGCTCAGTGGTAGAGCACTTGCCTAGTACGTGTGAATTAAGAACTACAATTCCCAGCACCACCATTCTACACATAAAGTCAACAACAAAAAAACAAAACATGCACATAAAAGCCCTAGTATAATACAGCTTAGAGGCAGAGCTCTTCCCAGCATATGTGAAACCCTACATAAGATGCCCAACAAAAACCACACACTAACACAAACACACACAGATAACCAAGAGCAAACATGAGCATGTGTGTGTGTACAAATGCATCCACATGTGTGCTTATACACAAATGTATAGCATATTTTTCACAATGTGTTTGCAGATGAACTGAAACAATTATTTTATTAAATGCTAACCAAAGCAAAAATGATGGGCAAGCTAAATAACATATCTACAAAAGAAAATTTAAGATCCTCTCATGATGTTAAGCCCACGTTTGATTTCCTAAAAGTCATATTTCTACAGCAAACATGGGCAACATTTGGGGAATAAATACCCAATGCAATAATTGTTCATGTTAGCACAGACTTAGAGATGAAGAACTGCATTTTAACCTCATTTGGTGTTCTCAATAAATCTATTGCAATTAAAGTTTCAGCACTGAGGGGTCTCCTTGGTAATCTATAGGTTGGTTTTTTAGAGATGCTTCATTTTAAAAACTCAATTATTTAATGGTCAAAGGAAAGCTGTCCTTGTCAAGGACTTACATTGACCGCAGAGTTCCTCCCTGTGTTCTACACATTAAGTAAGTTTCCCACTGCTGTGCTGGTGTGCTATGCACAGCTGGAACATCCATGCGGTTTCAGATTTTCAGTTTGGTTTGTTCAGGTGTAGATGCTCTAGTGGGTCCTGGGATTATGGTAGGGCATCAAGGGCTAAGGAGGGGGATTCTGAAGAGGATCAAGAACTCCCCCAGCGGAAGATAGAAAAGAAAAGCCCGGCATTGTGCAGAAAGTGTGCTTTTTGGTGGTTTCATCTAAAGAATTGTCTGTCCAGGTTCTCAAATAGATAAAATAGGAAACAGATAATGTTCAGGAACTGCTTTGGGGTAGGGAAAACGGGATAGAATTTATGCCTTCTCTGAGTAGCATCCAGAGGAGAGAGCAGAACTCATTCATTTTCTCTTGCTTAAGAAATTAAAGTGTAATAAGTAGATGAATGCCAGTAGTTAAATCAGATGATTAGTGTTTCATTTTGGATGTGTGAAGCAAGCATCTTTTTTTCTTTTTGCCTGTGACTAAGACCCATGGTCTGTGTTACTGAAAATATTTATTTTTAATTTGAAAGCCTTGAATTTTTCTTAGGAAATGGAATTTCTACCTCTATTTTCTAAGTTTGCAAAACACTGTCCAAACATAGTGCCCAGCTTATGGCCACTTACACTAAATGGCTGGTTAGAGCATTGTAGTTCTAAATTCATTAACGCAGTGACTTGCCAAATGTTCTGAAGGGGGAAGGTTTTGCCAATGACACCTTTAAAGAGATAGTCAACAGGAAGTCACAACCGTTAATTTAAAGTTCTAATACTTCATAGAAACTAGTTTCTCTGAATTTTAGCACCAAAGTAAGGAACTAAAAGAATATCTAAAGGGAATGTATTCAGGGAAAGAAACTTCCTCTATTACTGCACATAATCTGATTAATTTTTTCCTTTTCTTTCTCAACTTTCACATGTTACTCTGCACTCTCCATCCTCCCGAGTGTTATCTTGAGAATAACTTCAAATAGGAAGTGTGCCCCAGGACATGATCCTGTGAATGGCAAAGTTCTGAAACACAGGGTATGGAGCTCCCCCTAGAGACCATCCTGTGGTCAGTAGAGGGGTCCTGGGTCCTGTGCACTAGGGCTGGGTGGACGCTGCCCCATCTCCTTTGTAAGCTCTTCTCACTGGAAGTTAGAAAGGACAGGGAAGACATCTCAACCGTGCTTGCTGGCATCCCCAGAAGTCAAATCTGATGGAGCAGGCTTATTTGGTCAACTCCCTTGTCAACAATAGCACTGGACAGTCCCTACACAAGGGATCTCGACATTATGTAAGGCACAGAGCGTTCACTTTTCTGTTGTTCATTTGTCCTTTGGATCACAGGCAGACATGTAGTCATAGCAAACTTACATAGTCACTTCACAATAACCTGATGGTTCAAATTAAAATAGAGACATCAATAAGAAAAACTAGCCTACTTTTAAAAAGCAAAACAAATACAAGGAATTAACACATTTATAAATAACTGGATCTTTATTCGGCCATATTTTCTTCTTGGCTTAGAAAAAATAAGACACAATAATGAAAAACCCAGTTTTCCATATATCATGACTATATTAAAAATAGCACAGAACAAAAAACTTTCTACTTCTAAAATATTTTCATTAAATGATGTCATTAGAGACTGAAGCATTCGATTTTGACTTGATAATGGTGAAAAGTATTTATCAGTTGGAAAAGGTTCAGATGAGAACCTAAGTGCTTGGGTCTTGAACAGTTTAAAAAAATGCACCCACAAGGTTTAAACACAGCTCCCCTTTCTAAGAGTCTGCAGTCAAAGTTACAAAATAGTTTACTATTATCTCCAAAATACATTCCTCCTTCTTTGAGTTGTTACTCCAGACAAATAAAAGGGCAGTGACTACACCTGTTAACACCAAGTTAAATTCCTAACTCAATGTGCTTTTTTAGCAATGTGTGGAACTCAGTCCAGGAACCACAATGATTTTTACAATGCTGTACAACGTATCCACTCTTTTCTCTCTTAATTCTCAGAACAGGGTAGATTAGTCACACATGTGACATAATTGTCACCTGCTAGGTGGGACACTGTGATTGCAATTGTTTCTGCACACTAAATTCTGTGATTACTAAAGATGCCTCCAGGTCTGAGCTCTTCAGCCATAGCACTAACGTCAGAATAGCACGGATGGCTAAGCTTCCCAAAGCCTACTGTAGGGTTCTTTCAGTGTCTGGTGTCTCATGGGCATTAGTTCAATAGCCCTGAGAGCACAAAAGATAAATGTTTCTGTTCGGTCTCATAGATTGTGAAGCCCTGGCTCTGCTACTTATCCACCCGGCTAAGGTTGCTCCCTGGTTTTGTTCTGCTTTAATTTCACCCTACATTTGAAGTTTTCCTAGTATTTGATTTCTTGGTAAAAGCACGACAAAACATGAGCAGTGGGTAATATATTTTTCATGTCTATAACACTTTGAAATATTCTATAATCTTATGAGATCTTATACAGTTGTATAAGCCTAAGAAAAATAAACCCAAGAAAATGAAGACATATTTAGATGGGCTAAGTGCCTGGAAGTGTCTTGAAAGATGATGATAGCTAACAGTTAGCATTACATTTCACAGTACAGCCTAGTGCAAACATATATGTCTACTCATGTAAATATTTTAAATACATTTAATAAGACCCTTGTTATCTGCAATTTTTATTCTGTTTTAATCCAGTGTCAGCATTGATCATTAATCTACTAAACAGATGTTATAACCATCCAATCGTCACTATCTATGGCTTTTAAAACAATAAGTACAGAATTCCTTTCTCTGTGAAGGTTTTTGTAATATAAGTGGTTAAAAAGTTTAATCATTTTGTTAAAACTAAGTTAATAAATGCATAGGCGCACAATATCACCAGTGATTGATAATCCTGTATTAATTAAATCAATCTAGTATAGCTGTACATATTCTGTAATGTATTATAAATACACTCATCTGAATACTCTCTGTGTTCCCCTTTGGAGACATTACAGAAATCAATTTAACCTTTCAATTGTCTACCTAGACTTTATAAGCTAGGACTATATAAGAACACCTTGTTATATCCCAGAGTGACGTTTTCCTTTCTTATATTGGCTTGCTTTGATATTCAGCATTTCCGTCACTGCACAAGAAGTCTGACCATCTCTGCTCTTGGACAGCTTGATCTTCCAGTTTATCATAGATCCCTGTGCAAGGGGCAAAGCCACATGTCTTGATAAATAGCACTCACTTGCACACAGCTCTGTATTGTACATTCCCACTTTCTCTTCTGTGCAAGGTCTTTTTGAGTCATTGAGAAGTCAAACTTAACAGGCCTCTGATGTTCTTAGATCTCATAGGCCATTTGATCTCAAGCCTCGTCCTTCCTGTTTTGCTGACAGTTCACTAATCTTTGGTTTCTTTTGTCTGTCCCTGTTGTTCACCACAGCTTGATCAATTCTCCTATTTGTTGAATATTGGATCTCCTGTCAATGTAACACACATTTCCTATCTCAGTTTTTTTAGCTCCCCATCTTGGTTTTCTTTGAAAGCAACTAAGAACCATGTAGAACATTCTTCCTACACCCAGACTGTTTGCAAAACACCTGTAAATCGAGAGTCCTTGGCACATACTGTGGTTCAGATAAAACCGAGGACTCTTTCAATTACTCTCAGATATTCCTTTCTAATTGGGCACATAATGGGAAGAATTCTCTTGACTAGTTAAATTCTGCATGCCCACTTCTGAGTTAAGGGCACTTTTCAAATATACAACTATTTGCTGCTGATTTCTATTACCCTTACTTACTCCTCCACTAGCCCATTCATTGATAAATCATAGATAGTTGGGAAACTAACTTGACTCAAACTAATCTTCAGTATCTTTCTTCCTTTTGTACACATACATAGGCAGCCTCTTTGCTGTTACAGGTCTTGATTTCATTAGTCCAAGAAAGATGCCAAAATTAATTATGGACAATTCCATACCAGCAAATCTATTTCAGAAAAGTGTGCCCTCTCTTTCCAGAGAGATGACTCGGTGGTTAAGAACACTTGCTGCTCTTCCAGATAACTTAAGTTCAGCTTTTGGTACCCATGTCAGACAGCTCATCATCACCTGTAACTCCAGCTCCAGGGTATCTGATACCTTCTCCTGCCTCCATAGGTTTGATCATGCATGTGAGCCGCACACACGCACATGCACACACACACATAAGCTTACGTGTGTGTGTGTGTGTGCAGGAATACACACAAAAATAAATCTTAAAAAAGAAATGTCTGCTTTCTTTAGTCTTCTAGGAAGAGGTCAGAGTTTGTGTCTCTGCTGGAATAAAAATACAGCCCTTCCTCTTGTAAGTCACTCATTTTCCTATTTTATCTCAGCAGGAAAGATGATAAAGATGATCAAGATAACACCTAGGGTGATCAAAACTTTTAATGGTCAGATGCTGGGCCATTGGCACATCACAGAACAGAGCCACGGTGATGATGTCAAATTGTGTTTAATTATGATGTTACGTCTGTGAACGTCCAGGATGTTGAGGGCTGTTCTTATTGAGTTTCTAAATGCTCCAGTGACTTTCATAACAGCACTGTCTTTAAGTCATTAAATAGTTTATCTACGAATTGTATCTGAAGCAGTCTCTTTCTGTCAGCATTAATATCTTGCCTGTTATTATTAAAAGTAAAGGTCAGCCTTTCTGTCTGTCCCCATGTCAAATAAAAATTCTCATTGACTCATTATGATAAGGAAAATTCACATTAATTAAAGATGGTGCTGGCCCCCAAAGTTCAACTGTATTATGGAAATTATACTTTAAAAGTGCTCTAATTATCATACCATTAATCCCTCAAATTGGAATTCTCCTGGAGTGTTCTTTGCTTCATGCCAAAGTGTTCCAAGTTCTCTCTCCACACACTTTATCTCTTTACACACACTAAGAAGTGGTCTGAGTCATGTACCACCATACCAGCCATAGGTTCTGTGTCTGTCTTTTTTTTTTTTTCATTTAAAAGTTTGTTTACTTTGAAAGATTCCTGAGGTAGGTGCAGTATAAATGCTGACCTGTCTATCTGGACTCTTTCCTCGGTCATAGCATCATTACAAAGAGCAACTGCTAGATAGGTATTTTAACAGGAAGCTTCTATTACTCTGCACTCTAGTTAGGTTTTCAGTATATTTATTAATTATTTTTGAATAAATAACATATTGCTGACATTTTTATTATATAAAAACTAATATGCAGTTTTGTGCCAAGAGCATGGAACTCATAACAGACGTCTGTTATATGGCTTATATGGGTCCTGTTAGGTTTCTCAGATCTTCACTTAAAACCCTGCCATTAGAAAAATTGTTTTGACATTTACACTAATATATTTTACAACATCACTTCAATTGTCACTTTCCTTGTCATACTACATATAAGAAAAAGAAACAGTTTCTAAAATTATTTCAAATAATTTCCTTGCCTGTTTGGAGTGGTGAATAGAAAGATCTTTGAAAGTGTATTAATTTTTTAAATTGACAGATAAAATTGTGCATACTCATTATGTACAATGCTGTTAGGAAATGAAAACACCCTTCACTACCCCCACACACCCTTCACTACCCCCACACACTTTTCCCTCTGCACCTGCAGGGACATTTTCAATGGTCTGGTGGGGAAAGATGCTTGTTTAGGGGTAGTTCAGATACTGGATGAAGGGTGGATTAGCTTCCCCTCGAAGTATTTCTTGACATAGTGTAGGATAGGTTGGCTTCTCCTTGACGTAAGAACTTTCTCCCTAAAAACAGGTCTTTTTTATTGTCCTGAACACCTAGTTTGCACCTGAGCAGACACCAAGCTTGTTCCCTCTTGGGAGCTTCCCCTTCCCAGCTCTGCACACACCACTTCTGAGCAGACACGACAAGCTCTCTGGGAGGTCAGTGTGAATAAATCTGCACCAGTGCCCTGAATGAAGAAACCCAAAATCCTGGAAAACACTCTCTGTTCTGGTACTGAATGTCCCTGGAGTTCATTAAAAAATAAATTTAAAAAAATAAAATAAAACCTGGAACAGGTCCCACTCTTCAAAGACAGCCAAAACTCGTGATTCTCACATCAAAGCACCATTCTGAATAGCATTATTTGTTGGTGTTGTTTTTACTGATGTCTTTTCTTTGTGAGAGACTAAATGGTAATAGAAAAAAATACGTTGGAGACTGAGATATGATTGATTGTTTCTTAGTGTTGTAATAAAGATCATTACTTGAACATCAGAGAACCCTCCATTCGGAAAAATCTCATCACAAAACAGGCCACCATGTCACAACCATAGCCATCAAAGAACAGGAAAGTGTTTCTTCAGTAAAGCTGCTGTTGAACCACAAAGATAATGTTATGACTCTCACAGCTATTTCCTTCTCATGGCAGGACATGAGAAATCTAACACTCCTTCCATATTTCTTCAATATGATAATCATTTTTCTCTTCACTAATTAACTCAACAGAAATTTATTGAATATATAGTATGTGCCATTTATATAATACTACTATGCACCTTGGTAAGATGACAACAACCACTCCTAACCGTCACATAGTGTTGTTTTGTTTTCATTTTGTTTTACCATGACCCAGATCCCGATACAAACATTAGTTCATTTCACTGCACAAATGTCCCGGAGTAATTAGAACCATTTGCAGGCTAACAACTCAGGCGTAGAAAGCAGTTTCTGGGCTCACAAAATAGCACCAGCACTGAACTTGCACCGTGCATCTTTTAACCCCAACATACATGTATGTTCTTGACCTCTTTATCATATAAAGAAAAACGCGAGGTCCAACTATCAGTGTTCTGGGGATAATAGACCTTTAATAAACACATGAGCAATCTGTAATATCAAATGCTCATGGAAAAGAGCGGGGTGTCATGAGAGGGGATGGCTTAACAATGCAAAGGTTCTGCATAAAAGA
Source organism: Neodon shergylaensis (assembly GCA_025134845.1). NCBI lineage: Eukaryota > Metazoa > Chordata > Mammalia > Rodentia > Cricetidae > Neodon > Neodon shergylaensis. The sequence continues at coordinate 867,093 of JABTXL010001700.1, forward strand.
CTTAGAGCCATAGCAATGACCTTTGGTGACTCTAAGTAAATGAAGAAAGTTAGTTGGCTAAAAGTACTTATGAGGAAACTAAGACAAAGATGCTGGGAGACACTGAGCAAGCAAACCAGCACTTTGCCCTCACTGGTGCCGCTCCCTCCTGGCGCACTCAGGAGCCAAGGATGGGCTCCTGAGATGAAATCCACTTCTGTTCTATTACCTCCTGAATAAGAAACCTAATCTGTGTAAGATCCCCTCCAACTCACAGATAAAAGTGAACACTTCCTTGTTAGCTGTCTTCCACCAAGAAGTCTGGAGCAGAGACAAAGCCTTAAATTCTACCATATCTTAGCTGATGAAAAAGAAAATATCTCCTTGGCTATGTAAGTTTCTAGAAACAACTTAAGATCTACAATGAGTAAGTCAAGCAAATAAAACATCTCTGTAGAGTTTGGCTATTCCTGGTCCTTGGGAATATTGGGATATTATATAATCCTGGAGATTGGAACATTTCTTCAGAGAGACAGTGATAGAGAATGAAGTGTTTGAGTAGTCAAGTTCCCTTCACTGTTGATTTAAGGAAGAAATGGGACTTCATTATCTCACCTGACAATTACAGATGCATTTTCCCCTTGTGTTACAGAAATCACAAAAGAAAAAAGTTTATCTTTTCAAAGAGTTTTCTGTCTGAAGATATGAGAAAGGTTTGCATCTCTGGTTTGCATCATTATTTATCCCATCCATTATTTTATTTCCCAAGTCTCTATACTAGGCATAGTCCGTGTGTGTGTGTGTGTGTGTGTGTGTTTACTCCCAAAGGCAGAGTGACATATTAGTTTCTAAAAAGATCCCTTCTCTTTCTCCTCCTTCTTTCTCCCTCCTCCTCCTCCTCTTCATTTTGTTTTGTTTTGTTTGTTTGGGGGTTTTTTGGTTTGTTTGTGTTTGGTGTTTTGTTTTGTTTTGAGACAGAGTCTCTCTTCACAGATATGACTGTTCTGGAACTTAATATATAGTCCAAGCTGGCCTCATACTTACAGAGATCCACCTGCCTCTGCCTTCTGATTGCTGGGATTAGTTTTGGGACAGGGTTGCTGTTGGCCATGCCAAAGGAGAAGTGAGTTTCAATTGAAGTTTCAGGTGTCAGCACACCAGAAGGGAATCCTCTGATGAGACAATCTGGTTTAGGCTGCAGACCCGGGAATGTCTTTTGCTTCTGTGTGCCTTTACATGTTTGCTGTGGCTTTTTCTCTAGTATCTAGCATGGTGTGAGTGGACATGAGGAGATCTCCACTGCCTATAATATAGTGCGTTTATCTCTTGGAAAAATCCTGTTCTACTAGACATTTTTACCTGTGGATTATCAAGATGACCCCTCCCTAAGCTGTGCTGTCTAATTTGATAATAATAATGATAGGCTTTACAGAGTTTTGATGAATAAAAATAAACACAAGGATATGTTTCACAGCCAGGGTTTGTGAGTCTCGCCTAAGGCACTGCATAGATTGGAGCTCAAGTTAATGAATAACATTTGAGTCCCAGTAGCCCAGCTAGTTTAAATTCTTTTAACCTTAATTCTGCAAGATGTGTTCATGGGTCTCAGAGTGCATCGCAGCTGAAACAAAGCTTTGAAAATAACAAAGTTAGACTAAGATGTTTTTGTTAAATAATTATGAGGTAAAATTCCCAAGAAGGCAATCTAAAGTTTTAGAAAGGCACACAGTTGAATGAAGAACTCTTTAAGGTCTGGGTACAAGAGCACAGCAGCCCAATTACTACTGGCTGACATACTGCCCTTGCTAGCTTTTGTTGATGACCAAGGGTGATGTGATTAATTCCTTATACCCACTTCTGCCCTCAAACTCCTGATATAAAACTATTAATGAATGGAAATGTACCCTAAAGATTTAAAGCAGAGCTGACTGATTCTTTTTCCTATATAAACATTTAGGTTTGTGATTCCTTATAAGATTACTTTTCAAGGTAAGTAATAAAGTCATTGGCCCTTTCTTTGTAACTGCAAAATGCAGCTTTCCAGTAAAAGATCTGACAAGAACACCTTGCTTGCCACATGGTTAATCTATAACAAGTTGCTTGGGTATGAATATATGTGGGCTCTTGGGATACTTTGTTTTTCACCTGTAATACATAAAATATTTAATAATGTGAGGGAGATGAAAAACATGATTTCCCTATAATCATTCACTTGAAAAATGGAATGCAGCTGTTTTGACTCTGGTACTGCCTGGAAGATTCTGTTGGGGTATAAAAGCTGTATAACAACATGAGATAGAGAGAGAATAAAAAGAATAAAGAAGGAACACATCAAGAGCATGTGTGAGTGCCTTTCCCCCTAACTACTCCCCAGATAGTGGATTCCTATCAAAGCCCTGTGCTGCTGGAGGCTGGCCTCCAAGACAGAGGTACAGGGTTTCTCTTCATAGATCTGACTGTCCTGGAAATTACTATGTAGTCCAGGCTGGCCTCATACTCACAGAGATTCACTTGCCTCTGCCTCTTGTGCACTGGGTTAAAGGCATACATGACTGCACCAGGCTCATTAAAAATTCTTGATATCATATTGTTACAAAACAACCTACATTCATCATCTTAATGTATCACCTCATTTAGGACTTGATACTTTACTTGACTTATGATGCTACATGTTAAAAATAATTAGATAACCACACGCCCGTGCATGCGCGCACACTCACACACATGTTAGTTATTTAGCTTAAAATTAAGGTTAAAGAGTATCCAATAATAAAATACTTCATTAAATCTCACCTTTCATATTTAGAAAATGTTTCTTTAGATTATTCTGGGTAATTAAATTATAAATATGAAAATTTTATGAACATTAAAGAGTACTAAAAAGAAGACATCCAAAGTTCATCATCACTTCCAGAGAATGTTTGGTACATTATATACTACAGTACATTTCTTGCATCCCCCAAATTAATAAAAACTAAAATCCATGTTGAATATAGCATTCCTCACAAATATCTTTTAGATCTCATTCCTTTAAAATTTGTAGATATACCTGATTTGATTCTTAATTGATCTCTTGTCATAAGCCATCATTTTGTTAATATAGTTAGTTAACAAATGAAACTAGAAGTAAAATAACAGATTTCAGAGGGTTTTTAAAACATACCTTGTAGGGATCCTAAATTCTCCGGATGGAGAAAATTCCCTCATATGTCCTGCAGTACAAACACTATCATCACATTTTAATGGAATGGAAATCAAAATAGTACATTTATGACAAGTGTCTGCAAACCTAACATCGTGTTTCGTTGCTCCACTGTTTATTATGTTCTACGTAATCTGCCTCAGGAAAAGGGAAAAGGCTACAATGAAGTGTATGCTAACTTTGAAAGTGATGATTTCCCTCAAAAGATAGCTTTCTTTCTTTATTTTTATTTAAAAACGTAGTTTTCGAATATAAAACCCCACCAAAATAAAGCTTTTAACTATGTGTTTTTGCAGAAGTACCACAAACTACTCTCGGACCTTACAGAGGTCTGTGAAGTAATCTAATTTGAATCGCTAGTCTAAATAGGTCATTTAACGTAGAAGAATTAAAATTAGCAGTGTAGGGTCAAGTCAACACATGCATCCTGTTTGCACTGTTCTTTTTGAAGTCAAAGCAGAGGAAAGTGTCGCGAACAGGTAGAATACCTGAGTCTACTGAAAATCTCAGTCATTCTGCTTCTGAAACACCCCTAAAATTAACAAAGTAAAAAGACACAGAGCAAGCAATTGGTTCAGGTTGGGGAGGTAGAGGGGTAAAAGGCAAATACCCTCATTTACATACAGGAAGAAGACAGCACGCTAATCCCTTGCTTTTCACACGCACGTACTTTCACAGTAAAAGCAAAATTAGCAAGACAAAGCTAAAACTAACACTCCAATATGCGTTAGGCTCACCTGGGCTTCACTCCTTCTACGAAACTAACAAAATTATGAACCTTTCCAGAAACACATACAGTGCCTGTGATCCCAGTTCTTAGGAACACCGAGGCCAGGCTCTGCTATAGGCTCCCAAAATAACAGCAACCTTAGCGTGGCCCAGCACCTTTAACTCTTTCCTCACACACTGTGATAAACTCAGTGGTTAAATCCCCCCTCTCCTGGAAGACTTCAACTATAGAAGAAACAATATCTTAAAACTCAGTGACTTAAACAATAATAACACATAAATGAAGACATTTAGCCGCCAGAGACCTTCAAGGTCCCTCCAATCCAAAGGACTTCAGCAATGTGTCAGGAACTCAAGGACCCTGATTTCAGAAGAGGAGGCAGGTACAGTGGTGGCAAGGGAGGTGTCAGAAGACCAGTGTGTTCAGCACTCTTCAAAGCAGCTACCAGAAAATGCACTCATAATTATTTTTTGATTGAAAGTAACTTTGATGCTGTAGGGGAGGATGGGGCTTCCTATTGCTCAGCTGGCAAAAATCTACCCTGTATGGATAGGAGTGCTGCCATGCTGAAGAACTGCCTTTCCACTTATCCACTTTCCCAACAGGGCTTCCCCCAAATGAGATCTTGAGAAATCCCGACTCCTTCAAGACCTCCCAATCTGTTTAGAGATAAGATGGAAGGACCTTGGCTGACAAGGAGACTCTGGGGGTGTGGCTTTGAAGAACTGCTAAGGAACACTCTAAGCTACATTTTTATTTTAAAGAAAACCCGAGGGGTGGGGAGCGGACTTAGCAAAATTAGATTTTACTCATCACCAGATGGATGATAAAATATTTATGGTTGCCCAAGACAAATTTACACGCCCCCCCCTCACACACACACATCCTGAAGCAAAGACAGAAATAATCCCAGGAAGGACTAAACAGACTGGCTTGATCCTTCGACTACAGCATCTCTAAATCCGCTTTTCACCCGCTTGTACCAGTCTTTCCTAGTCACACACACACACACACACACACACACACACACACACACACGCACACACACAGCTTGTCTCTAAGCGGCGACTTCTCTGCCCCCCAATCCCATCTTTAGTTCTGAGCAGACTCTGCCCAACAAGGGCTCAGCCTCCGGGGCGTCCCTCTGGGTGGCGTCCCTAGCACTCCGGAGGTTCGGAAAAGCCTGGGGACCTGGCACCAGTGCCAAGGCTGAGGAACCCGGGGGTTCCTTTTTCCACACCCCTCAGCCTGAGAGAGGATTAAGTTGTCCGGACTGCAGAGCTCAGGGAGCGGTCCCTCCCACTCCAGCCCCTCCCGAGCTAGAACACCCAGGGGCCCTCCCCTGCCTCCGCGGAGGTGAGCGCGCACTCACCGGAGGTGAGCTGCATCCAAGCACAGATCTTGTACACGGTGGCTGTGTTGCAGAAGAAGAAGAGGGTAAAGCAAACGATACAGGCGATGATGAGCATCATGGAGAGGCCGATGAAGAACGAGGCGGCTTTGAAGGCGCCCGAGGGCAGCGTGGAGAAGTCCGTGAAGCTGCCCCTACAGGTCAGCTCCCGGGAGAAGCCGTTGCCGATGCAGTAGTGAAAGAGCCCGAAATAGCCGGCTTGCGGGGTGTCCACGCCGTCGCCGATCCAGTAGGGCTGGATGAAGCACACCACGTTGACGATGGCAAAGCAGATGGTGAAGATGGCCCACAGCACGCCGATGGCCCGCGAGTTCCGCACATAGTTGGTGTGGTACAGCTTGGCAGCCTCCTGAGCCGGGAGCATCGCGGCGGCGGCAGCGGCAGCTCCAGGCATTCTCCCCCTCCTCCTCCGCCTCCTGGTCCTCCGCCTCCCCCCGCCTCTGGGCGCGCAGGAGACACACTCGCGTTGCAACTCCCCTGCCTCCTCCTCAGCCCAGCAGCACCAGTTCTAGAGTCTGCATCCTCGCTCCCGGAAGGAGGGCGGGGGAGCGCGGAGCACCCCTCCGGCTCGCCTGGCACAGCCTCAACACCCCCCCCCCATACACACACAAACACTCCCCGCCGCCTTCTCTCCCTCCCTCCTGGCCCCGACTCCAGCCCTGCTCAGTACCCTCCACCCCTCTGCCCGCTGCTGCAGCTGCTGCAGCTGAACCAGGAAGCCCTCAAGCCCCCCATTCCCTTTCCCGCCTCTGAGTCCCTATCCTGCGGGGCACTGCTGGTGCCCCGGGGCGCAAAGGTGGCTACCCTGAGATGCTTCTTAAGTGTCAGGCAGGAGCCAGAGTAGCGGCTATGGAGTTGTGAGAATCAAGGGGGCGAGCGCGCCCACAGGAATCCTAGAGGCATTCCCTGGATCCAGGAGGAGGCTAGTTCTGGGAGCTTTTCATCACCACACAGCAAAGAGCTTTGACCTCTGCATCTTGTCAGAGAAGAAAGAGACAGCATGGCAGGTGCAGGCGAGAAAGGGAGGTGGACGTGGTGCCCTAGAGAGGCTTTCCTGTCAAAACCACAGAACTGCCCCTGGCTAACTGTTAGGGCACCGAGGATCCACAGATAGGGACGGAGAAGTTGGGTAGAAACCTTTCACGCAATAATGTAGGAGTCAAGCCTGCGGCTGACCTTCCGTTTCTAAGGAGCTTGTTTCCCTTCCCACTTTCCCACTGTGCAACCAAACGAACTATGGCCAACTGAAGTCCCACGCTTCACCTTAAGTCAAGCTATTTCTCGTCCACAGAGCTTGCAATAGATGGGGCCTGCGTGCACAGAAGTGATTGTTACAGCATTTTAGAGTTTGTTTGGAAACATCGGAGAGTTTGGCAGGTGTTCCTTTCATTGCACGAATATTCATTGGCAGCCAGTGTGTGCTAAAGATATAGAGGATGGCAATGGGTATCTTAGCGGTGGAAATATTCCCACCTCCCCCACATCCCAAGGTTCCAGTTAAGGAGATGGTTGTTTTAGGTTAACTTCCCTGAATTGTCTGCAAATGCCTTGCATAGCTGGTGTGAACCTTTTACTGTTTCCTTGTTTTATTTGCTTTCTCCAGCATTGCCGTTGCAATTTTTAAGAGTTCTATCTATCAAAATGAGTTTCTCTGTTGCCATTGCTTAATTTTTGATTCCTTTTGTGAACCCAGAATGCTCAATAACAGAAATGCGTTTTGGTAGAAATCATTTTTAAACCCTATGCTTGCTTAACTCTTTGAGCAAATGGAATAATGCCCCCCTTAGACTTCCATCCTGAAGTTTGGACTACGTAAACGGCCTTCAATGAAAACGAGCCCAAAGCCTAAGTAATAGAGACTAGTTATTATGCTCTTCGTCTGATACCCTGAAGGTTTGCACTTGTGTGGAGGCAGGAAAAGGAGAGGGCTCAGGGTAAAGGCCACACAAGATCATGAAGAGGCTTCTCCTGCACCTGTGAACAATCTGGAAGTATGACTGAGGACTCCTATAGGTATGGAGTTGAAGCATTACAGTTCAAGATCCATCAGGATTTTGAAATGAGGGCATCATTGAACAGATTGGGGAACTGTTGACTGAGGTGAGCCAGAATCCCTACCAGGTGTTGCTGCAAATACTCAGAAGGCCTTTAAAACACCAAAGCGATTTAGGAGAGAAAAAGATGGTAATCTAAACGCGCACCAGCCCAATGTAACAGTCTATGTCTTCAAAGATCTAAGTCAAGGGGACACATCTTCAGTGTATTGTTGGCAGTGAAGGGTCAGAATGACCGTTAGGTTTCATTCTGAAATTGCCTATGCCTGTTGCTAAATTAGCATTTTAATTTGGGAGGAAGATAAGGAAAGAAGAAGGCAATGAGATCTATAGGGCCAGTTGGCAAGCACTGTGTACCACGGCGAGAGAGTTTCAAGGCAAGAACTGACAGTAATTTTTAGTGCCTCTTCCAAGCCCTCAAATCCCTAAACTTGCTTATATAAAGTGTTCTTTCTTTGAAATCAATGCCTTAAGAAAAACTTACTGTTCCTGGGGTGGGGGTTGAGTTTGGAGGTCGCTGAGGAGGGAAAGTGGAGAATCAAAGAGTCTGGTTTTATCTTGGTGCTTACATTGCCTTCACTGGACAAAGAAAAGACTGGCATGTGACTCCAACTCAAAGGTTGTGAGTCAAAGAGCTTTTCTATTTGAGTCATGCCAAAGGAAAGCCTTATTCTTAGTCCAGGTTTGGAATTGCTTCTGGGTTCATGCTCAGAATCCTTATACCAGAAGGCGCATTCAACGGTGTCTGCTCTTGTCAATAACCAATGAGAAGAAGAACCCAGAGTTAGCAGGCTGTTAAAGTGTGCTTGTGCTCCCCCAAGAATTCATCGTTTCCTCCTTCAGGTTAAGATCAGGAAGGCATGAAATGGACCATGTCAACAGACCTTCCGTTTCCTCAGTGCCTTGTACTACAGCACATTTTCAGACTGAAGTAGGGTTCTCCAAGGCTCTAAGAACTAGGGATGAGCTAGAACACTAAATTCTATTGGAGGCTATGCCTTCAGAGAGGAGGTTCTCCACCATGCCTCAGACTCCCTTGCTACTAGCCCTCCAATCTTGTCCTTTGCCACCAGGAATTCCAAAGGTAAGACCGATCCCATCCTTCATGCAAAGTTTTTGACTTGCACCCTATAGGTCAGTGGCTCTCAAACTGCGACCCTTCAGTACAGTTCCTCCTGTTATGGTGACCCCAACCATAAGATTATTTTGTTGCTACTCCATAACCTTGATTTTGTTACTGTTATGGATCATAATATAAATATCATTATGCAGGCTATCTGATATCATTTGCCACCCATAGTTTGAGAACCAGTGATATAGATAGACTTCAAAAGTTCGAACAGCTAAACATATGTGAAACTCTGCAATCATTCTGTGGGACCAAGACAGCTGTTTGGGGAGGAGGAAATAAAAAAAAAAACTAGCCTGATTCATGCCACAACGTTGCTATTGATAGAAAGGTATTTTGAAATTATAACATGATTCATAAGTGCTAAGTAACTAGTAGAAGTCTGTGGTTGACAGCATAGAATTAGAAACACTTGAATGCTCAAATCTCAAATCTCACTACTGAAAATCCTTTTCTCTTACTGCCATATAGGGTCAGTAGTGAAACTCCATCTTCACACTCTGTTCAGTGCGTACTACTTGGGACTATAAAATATAGAGAAACTGAACAATCGTTGGGTTGTGCAACACTCCTAAGGTCCTTAGTGAGATGAAGAACTAATGCTTGGATTGAACTCATCTGATACAGCACAGGATAGTGCAACCTTGGGACCCAGACTTTTCCTTGCCACTAGAAGCCCAGGCTCTTGAGATCTCCATTTCTCTTCTCCGGAATTTGGTGAGGAAGAAAGGAGAGAGGATTAGTCTACGATCCCTTCCTGTAGTAAGATTTTATTTTACAGAGACTAAGATGACTTCTTTAAAAATTTTTAAAGGAGAGAAACAATCTAGCATTTGAAAAAATAGGGAAAAAAATCTAAAGAAGGTTTGTCAGACTATGACAAGGTAGACATTGTATTCAAAATTGAAAGTCTTTTCTGAAATTGCATAGATGTAATTTTGCAAGCCATGGATGTTTAGAATTTCCAGATGAGCCATTGCTTGTGAGCAAGGAAATAGAGAAAAAGAGGATTTCTAAATTCTGTTGCTTAGTTGATTTTTAGAGTTGTATCTGAGGTCATTATTAGATCTCACTTCGGAATATGAAGATTCTAACAGCTAAGCTCTTCTCGCCCCCGAAGGACCTCCCCTCTCTCCTCAGCCATTGAGGCTTTTGTAGGATTTTAGAAATCAAGAACTACCACTTAGTTAATCAATCCCTGGTCTGGCAGAGGTGATCAGATGGTCTGAGTGTTTCAAAAATCAAGATAAAATTGAGAGCCAGGTGTCCTGACTGGTTTCATGTCAACGTGACACAAGCTAGAGTCATCAGAGAGGAAGGAGCCTCAGCTGAGGAAATGCCTGTGTGAAATCCAACTGTAAGGCGTTTTCTCAACTAGGGATCAATAGGGGAAGGCCCAGCCCACGGTGGGTGGTGACATCCCTGGGCTGCTGGTCCTGGGTTCTATAAGAAGGTGGGCTGAGCAAGCCATGGGAAGCAAACCAGTAAGCCACTCTCCTTCATGGCCTCTGCATCAGCTCCTGCCTCCAGATTCTTGCCCTGTTTGAGTTCCTGTCCTGATTTCCTTCTTGATGAACAGCAATGTGGAAGTGTGAGCTAACCCTTTCCTCCCCAACTTCTTTTTTCTTTCATAGTGTTTCGCTGTAGCAATAGAAACCCTAACTAAGATACCAGGTGAGATGAATCTGCAGATAAAGGGGCCTGATTGCAGTGGATTCCCCTCTGTGTGCTGGTGATGTGGGATTTCCCTCTTGTGGTTATTTCATTTCAACTAGTCATTATAGCCTACCTGAATGAGGAGAACGTGGCCCTTAGTGGGGTTTTCAATGAAAAAAGGCCAATACTCATCATGCTGTATGATTAGGCCTGTTAAGAATAAATGTATTTTTCTTTTTATTGAAATTAGCTCCCACCTGCAGCAGGTTGGGAGCTGCTCCTGCCCCCTACCAGTTGCAATACTTGAATACCTAAGCAGCACAATAAAGTCAACCCTGTTGGCAGAGATACAGGTGAGACAGCCCCAAAGTTGTGAGCAAGGGAAAGATGTCCCCGTTATTCATTCATCTGTCATACAGCAGTGTGGGCAACATGTATGTGTGTGTGGGATACCTCCCTTTTACCCTCGCTCACCACCTGCCATAGAGGAAGGAGCTGTCCCTCCTCCCCCTTACCATCTACAACTCTCAGAGAAGCTGAAAGCAGGCTCTGTTCCTCACCTGGACAGCACAGTAGAGGTGACTCTGTTGGCAGAGGCGCAGATGAGAGCCCTGCCTGTGGGAGAGCTGGCCACAGGGAAGGAAGGAATTCCTATCCTCTTGCCTCAGCCACCTGTGGTGGGCAAGAGAGCTGACCCTCCCCCTTACCAGCTTTTGCCCTCCAGAAAGTGGACCCACATCTCACCTGGGCAGCACAGTAGAGCTGGCCCCGTTGGTGGATGTGTGGGAGAGTCAGCCCTGAAGTGGTGAGCATGGGAGAGCTGTCCCCATAAGTCAGTCAGCTGTCTTGTGGTAGTATGGACAGAGGAGAGATCGTCCTCCCTCACCTGAGACAGGTGGGAGAGCAGGGCCTGAGGTCATAAGATCGGGAGAGCTGTCCCTGTCCCCCATCAGCTGCAGCACTAGAGAAAGAGGCCCCTATACTTTGCCTGGGCAACATAGTAGAGCTGGCCCTGAAGGTGTAGGTGTGGGAGACCAACCCTGAGGAGACCAAGGAGGGAGAAATGGCTCTGCCTCTTCCTTATCATGGCAAGGGGTGAACAAGCCAGGGCAATGCTGGAGAGCTTACCCTAGTGATGAAGATAGGAGAGCTGGCAGACTGGTCAACCATGCAACTCTCTAGGCCCAGAATCAGGGTTATGTGTTGGTCCACCCCAAAATCTACCCCATCTGTGATCTTCTAGAGCATGGGGGGTTGAGAGTTGGTCCTTCGAACCCAGAGCTGCAAGATCTCCACAACACAGGGCAGCAACGGGATATTCAGGAAGAGCTAGTAAGGGCCCAGCATCAATGGTATAGCAGAGACCAAGGGCCTCGAACCAGAACAATGATTCTTTGGGATGAATGTCTGTTGCAGGAAGGCCACTTGTTAGTTCCCAGCTGCTCAGACCCAAAATAACCACACAGAAACTATATTATTTAAATCACTGTTTGGCCCATTAGCTCTAGCTTCTTATTGGCTTGCTGTTACATCTTAATTTAACCTATCTCCATTAATCTGTGCATCACCACAAGGTTGTGGCCAACCAGCAAAGTTTCAGTGCATCTGTCTCCTGTGGCAGCCCCATGGCTTCTCTCTGACTCTGCCTCCTTTCTCCCAGCATTCAGTAATTTTCCCCATCTACCTAAGTTCTGCCCTATCAGCAGGCCAAGGCAGTTTCTTTATTAACCAATGATATTCACAGCATACAAAGGGGAATCTCACATCAAAAGTCTGCATGTAAAAATGTACAGGCTATTGTGTGACTCACTATGTCACACTGCCGCCTCCAGAATGAGATTCTCTTCCTCCCTGTGCTTTCTTCTTCTAAATCTTATTTTGTTTTATTTTGGGGAGGGGAGAAGAGGGGGAAGAATAATATTGTGAGACATGATGGGGAGCCATGGTGTGAAAGACGCAAAGAATAAATGAAAAGAAAGTTAAAAAAGGAAATTAGCTTGTTTTTTCTCACATAATACATTTGATTATGGTTTCTCCTCTGTCTACTCCTCAGAGTCCTTCCCCATTTCCCCTACCCAAGATTGACCCCCCTTTCTGCCTTTCATCAGAAAACAGGCTTCTAAGGGATCATCATAAAATAAAAATAGCATAATATAACGTGAAGCAAAAGCTAATTCACCAGAATAGGGTAAAACAAATGAACAAACGGGAAAGAGTCCAGGAAACATCATGGGAACCAGACATAGATTCAGAAACCCACTCATTCGGGTGTTCCTACATAAAAACTCTCAACTGGAAGCCATAATATCTGTGTGAAGGACATGTAGCATACAGAGAGAAAAATCCATATGAATAAAAATTGAGATAAAACTGAAAAATTAAAAAGCCTTGACATGACATAATGAGACTGGGAGCTTCCGTGACGCCGTGAACTTAGTTTTCTAATGTTAAGAGTAGTTTGTGTCTTCAGCGAGACTCTTTTGAACAAAAGTTCAAATTTCATTTACAAGTGGTTATCAATTGAGATAGCTTCTGCATTAAGGATGGGGACATGCGTCTGCTTCATCTTTCATCTCCAGGGCCCGCCCCATGTGGTACAGACCCGTGTAGACGCGGTGCGTGCTGCCTCGGGCTCTGTGAGTTCCTATGTGCACCAGTCCTGGTGATTTGGTCTTGGTTTCTTGGTGTCCCCATCCACTCTGGCTCTTACATTCTCTCTAACTCCTCTATTTCAGTGTTCCCTGAGCCCTGAGGGGAGGGATTTGATGGAGACCTCCTGTTTAGCGATGAGTGTTCCAAGGTCTCTCATTTCTCTGTGGAAAGTCTGGCTGTGGCTCTCTGCCGCGGGAAGGTTTATAGCTAGTAACTACCTGCCTACTGGGCCATGGCCTCATAGACTATTTACCTGGATGCGGAAGCGCATCCAGCTCCCTTCTCTCATCCCCCTAGTTCCCCTTCGCTTGTTCTGCTCGCTTTGGATCGGATCTCCATCCATCGTTCAAGCAGAGAATCCTGGTTTTGTAAGTTTCCCCCCTAAATAACTGTCTATCTCGCAGTTCTGAGCCAGTGTGAGATTTCTTTTAAGCGCGCGATATCTCCGCCCATCAGGTCTCTGAATTTGCTCCCCTGTGCTGCAGGAGGAAGTCTCTCTGCTGATGACTGAGGAAGGCACTGATCTATGAGTATAGCAGAATGCCAATAGGAGTTATTTTATTGCTCCTTTTTTTTAAAGCAGTAGTATTTGGTTTTACTCTAGGTTCCTGGACTGTCTAGTCTCAGGTTCTTGGTCACCAAAAAAAGAGTTGGGTGTGGGTTCCATCTTGTGGAGTGGGCCTGAAGTCATATCGGATATTGTTTGGTGGCTCCACAAGATTTGTGTCACCACGGCGCATGCTTATCTCGCAAGCAGGACCCCACTGTAGATCAAAGGGGTTGTGGCTGAGCTGATATGCTTCTCCTCTGGTGGCTTGCAGAGCACCTTCCTGTACCAAAGAAACTAGAATGCAGGGGTGACGGTCTATAAAAGTTCCAGCTCGATTTCCTCAATGATTCCTATAGATGTTGCCTTCTGCAGTAGGTCCTTGTGGTCAGTCTGTGGAGGGCATGTGTGTTTCTAAGTATATTGAGTATTGGGAACTGACACTTAGGAATGGGTTTGGGCTAGAAGAGGGGTCCCTAGATAGTCCACAGGTGTTAAGCAGCAGGGTATTACCCCAAAATCTGCTCAGTTCCCTGAGAATAGCATCAGAGAATGAGGGAAGGCCACAATAGGTCGTCGGCTACAGATCTTGGGATGAAACTTGAGAAACTGGATATGGAGGAGAAGGGAGAGAGTGAAGATTTGAGGCTGGCCTGCTTGCTTCTCTGGCAGCCTTGGCTTGTAGGTTCCCAGGGAGTGTGTACTGAAGTTGGAGGCTGGGATAAATCATGGAGTAGGGAGGAAAGGGTGCAGCAGGTGCTCCTGAGCTGGGGATGAGGCAGGGGCGCTGGATTTTAAAAAAGAAAGACACAGGTGAACGTCCAAAATCCAAATTCTCCGCTGGAATGATAATTTATTCTTTTAAATAGAATTTAGTTTCAAAGCTACAAAAGAATGTGTTTTCCTAAGAATTTCCAGGAGTGTTCGTGAAGCAGTGGATATTGGAGGAGAACCTACAGCCAGTACTTTCCTAAACTAGCATCCTTCCTAACAGGCTCAGGGGGCCCTACTTCTCTCTGCTGAGCTATTGGTTACTGAAAGATTTAAGGACACGGGAATCATTGCCTTCAGTTGTGAGCTCAGTGCTAGCCAAGCATCCGCATATCTCTGACCAACTGAGAACGGAAAACAAAAGAGGGCTTGGTGGTTTAACAAAACAAAAACTGAAGAGGACTTAAAGAAATGCCCAAGGATGTCAGAGGATAGTGCGCTCATGCATTTGATATATTTGAGCATAAACAATTGCCTGAGCACTAGAGTATGAAGACTTGTAGTCTTTAAAAACCAGGCTAAAATATAAGAATAATAACTTCATAAAAATGAGCACAGACATTAGCAACCACACACCATCGGTTAAAGTTCAATCAATTTTCTGGGGGAAAAAATCTTTAAGAGAGAAAATTAGACTCTAGAGTTACTATCATTTCTTATTTAAAACGTTCAGTTTTTCAACAAAACATTAGAGACAAACACAAATATCAGGAATATGTTACCTTTCATTGGGAGAAAAAATTCATTCTATGTGAAGTGATTCTGAGTAGACTGAGATCACTTTCTGAGGCAAAACTGAAACAGCTTTTTAGGATATATTTTCAAAAATAAAAGAAACCACGCTTAAAAAGAAAATGTGGCAACTCCCATTCAGCAAATAGAGAATCTCTGTAGAGAAAATGAAACCCCTCTCAAAACCCACAGAAATTCTGTAATTAATAAAAGGTACAATAAATAAAATGACAATTCACCAGATGTATTTAATTGAAGGTTTGATGTAGTATAAGAAGACATCATGAACTGGAAGATGAATCAACAGAAATTTCCTATGTAGAAAAGGGACATAAAGGTATACACGTGTATGTATGCATGTAACACACACGCACACATGCGCACACAGGCACACACCCACATATGTGCACACACATATGCATGTACATATATGCATATGTACACACCCACACACATGCACACATACACACACACACACGCATCTATTCTTACAAGGAAGAACCTGGATGGATCTCTATCTATACTAGTAAATGATGTATTGTTAAGAACAACAACGTTGAAATAACAAAATTACAGAAATGTATAATTAACTAAAAGCTATCAAGGGCCAACAAGTGGTGAGGCTTGGAGGACAGTGGCAATGGCCACAAATGAGTGGAATGAGGGATGTCCTAGTGCTGGTGGGTCTGTTCTGTGTGGTGACTGCATCAATGTCTGTACCCCAGTACTGCTATAATACTATAGTTTTGCAAAAGAAGAAACTGAGTAAATGATACCCATGAATCGCTGCATATTATTCTGTATAATTTAATGTGAATATATGATTATCCCAAAATAAAAAGTTGAGTTCTAAAATTATATATATATATATAGAGAGAGAGAGAGCAAAAACTGTTTACAGATATTCCAAGGAAGTGAACAAACCAAATACATTAAACTGGAAAGAGAGATTTTCCAACTGCCAAGGGAAAACAATATAAAATATTCAGCATTTGCAAATAGTTAAGCAAAATGTGCTTGATCAGTGAGTGTATTGCAATTGGTCCAGAACAAAAAGAAAATGATAAAAGTGTGGTTCAAACAAAGCACTGTGCTACGTTAACAATGCCAGAATCAAATTTTATGATTGGGTTCTATGGCATTTCTAAAATTAGGAAAACCTGTAGAGAAAGTGGATCAATGAATGCCTGGAGCCAGAGCACAGATTGACTTCGAGGGGCACAACAGGGCACTTCTATTGTAAAACCAGTGTGCAAGAATGTTTCTATAACTGTGCACATTTGCTAAGGTATCACTAAGCTACACATTTAGAACAGTTTAATTTTACAACAAATTGTACATCAATGAAACTGCTTACAAATTAAAATTAAACTAATATTTATATCTCTTATCTATTTGTGAAATTATCATCCATCGCCAAAACGTGTAAGGTAAATTAAGTCTAGCTATCAAACTAATGAAATTTGGATAAATATTTACAAAGTATAACTGTTAGCATTCAAAGTATCACCTTTTTATTGCATAATTATTTATTTACTTACACTAATGGTCCACATTAACATTCGAAACTATCATAGTCATAAAGATTTTCTCATGACTCATTTGTCACTCTGAATTTGGTCATTGGTGAGTTGGCACAGGTTTTTGGCTTCAAGAATACTCTAATGTCTAGACTGCAGTAGGCTCCTGGCAGCGCCATGTGCCAGGTGGGTCTCAGCTTAAGAAGCACTGACCTAAATCCATTTGCATTTCATCTGTAGAGTTTCTCAGCTCTGTGAGTAATCATTTTTCATTGATATCCTCATTAAAAGCACAAACTAGCGGTATTGGGAAGGGTATTCTATTGGGAATGGCATTCTATTAATTAGCTCTATATTGAGAACCCCTCTTCTCAATATTTTTCTCATTCTGAGTTTTTTACTACTACATCATACAGAGGAAGACAGAAAATTCAACAAAACACCCTTTAATGCTAATGCAGAGGCACATGTGTGTGGTAGTTGCACGCCAGAGAAGGACACAGGGAAATTAAGGTTGCTCACTAGCAACCTCGACTCCACCCAAACAGAGGCATGACAGTCCTTTCGGGAAGACTAGCTGTATTGCAAAATATCCACCTCAGAATGCTGGTTCTGAATTTGGGACTCAGACACACAGAACACAAATGAATAAACCTTGTGAAGTAGTGCATTGCCACTTCAAAAATTATCAGAGAATTCTTCAAAGATTTTATACCCCAAACCCCATTTTAAAGGCATGGTATTTACATTTTTGAATGTGAATCTAGCTTTTTTAAAATATGGAAGACTATTTATTCATAAAAAAGGAATGGGATACTGTTGCATGTTGCAGAACTGATAAGCCTTAAAAACAGTATGCACAGTGAGACAGGCACAAATGACCATATGTTGTATGGTTGCATCTGTTTGATTTTTTTTGTTTTTATTGAGCTATATATTTTTTCTACTCCCTTCCCTTCCCTGCTCCCCTTCTACCTTCTCTCATGTCTCCCATGCTCCCAATTTATTCAGAAGATCTTGTCTTTTTCTTTTTCCTATGCAGATCCATGAATGTCTCTCTTAGGGTCCTCTTTGTTGTTTAGATTCTCTGGGGTTATGGACTGTAGGCTGGTTTTTCTTTGCTTTATGTCTAAAAGTCACTTATGAGTGAGTAGATATTATATTTGTCTTTCAGGGGTCTGTATTATCTCACTCAGTATGTTTTTTTCCGCTCCACACCTCCCCCCACCCTACCCCCTATCAACTCCTCAGAATGGGTAAGGCTTCCCATGGGGAATCAACAAAGACTGACACTTCAATTCAAGGCAAGACCCCCCCATATCTATGCTGAGCAATGTATCCCTCCAAAAAGAATATGCTCCTGGGTGCCAGTTCAAGCACTAAGGATAAATCCTGGTCGCACTAACAGTGGTCTCACAGACTACCCAAGCCTCACAACTGTTCCACCCACTCAGTGGGCCTAGTTTGGTCCTATGCAGGTTCCCCTGCTATCAGTCCAGAGTCAGTGAGCTCTCAGTAGCTCAGGTCAGCTGTTTCTATCATGGTCTTGACTGCTTTGCTCATATTATTGTTTCTCTCTCTCTTGGACTGGTCACTGCTAGCCCGGCCAGTGCTTCGCTGTAGATCTCTGTATCTGCTTCCATCAGTTGCTGGTTGAAGGTTCTATGATGACAATTAAGGTAGCCATCAATCTGATTACAGGCGAAGACCAGTTTAGGCATCTTCTCCACTGTTACCTTGGATCTTAGCTGGGGTTATCCTTGTGGATTCCTGGGAATTTCCCTAGTGCCAGGTTTCTTAGTAGCCCTTTAATGACTCGCTCAATCCAGATGTCCCTTCCCTTTCTCTTCCTCACTGTCCTACCCACTTCTTGAACATCCTGTTCCCTCATGTTCACCCCTCCTTCCCCTTCTCCCTTTCCCATTCCTTTCTACCCTCTCTTCTCTCCCCCTCCTAATTTTCTCAGGAGATTTTGTCTGTTTCCTCTTCCCAAGGGAATCCATGTATGTTTCTCTTAGGGTTCTCCTTGTTACCTAGCTTCTTTGGGATCATGGACTAGAGGCTGGTTATCCTTTGCTTTACATCTAATATCCACTAATGAATAAGTACATACCATATTTGTCTATCGGGATCACTACACTCAGGATTTTTTTTTAAGTTCCATCCATTTGCATGCAAATTCTAAGATGTCACTGTTTTAGGTACATGTTTTTTATATTTGGGTGAAGTGTTCTATAAATGTCTGTTAAGTCCCTTTGAGTCATAAAATCTGTTAGTTCTCTTATTTCTCTGTAAAGATTCTGTCTGTCAGACCTGTTCAGTGGTGAGAGTGGGGTGCTGAAGTCTCCCACTATTAGTATGTGGGGCTTAATGTGTGATCTAAACTTTAGTAATGTTTCTCTTACATATGAGGGTGCCCTTGTGTTTGACACATGTATTTATATGGGAGCTGGGTGGCTGGCCCCCAAAAGACCAAAGAACTAAGAGAAAAAAAACCCTACCAACTTATGGCTCACTACTGACAGTTTCACTGTAGATTGTCAATGGTCAATATTTGCATGACCTTTAGTTCAAGAAGTGGTGAGACTACTTCAAAACAAGCAAGTAAGTTTAAAAGTATTAAATCTTTCATCTTGTTAAACCATCTACTCCCTTTTCTCCCTCTGTTGGTGTCTTCATGTTTGTTGTAATTTTATGACAAATTCACTTGCCAGAAGACAACTCTCTCAGTTAATTTGTGTTGGAAGCTGTGCAAATATGCACCATATGGCAATTGATAATAAAGATATCAACCCACCAGATGAGTGACTCTGTGATGGAGGTTAATCCAGTCTAGGTAAGGCATGCAGGATCATCTAGAAACTGTGGCTCACTTTTGCTAAGCAGCTTTTTGTCTCCCCAATACCTGCACTGTATTGTATAATCTCATGTGGCATATAGGCAATCTCATGTTTACATCTCAATCTTATGGGCACATATATCTGCGGATGATCAGGAAGATGACTGTTCATTAAGCTGCATGATTTTGATATATAGAGTACATGCTAGGACATGCTTCATACCTAGATCTATTTGTCCAAAAAGGACTACAGACACGTAAAAGCCTGTTTTGTTTCTTTTGTTCAGATTGACTATACATAATGATCTCACAATCACCTTAGAGCAAGTTCAAACTGGTCTAGAAGCTTTTTATACATTGATCATAAGTTTAAAACTTTGCACCTATGCACAAGGTCAGAGTCGCAAATATCCAACCTAGATTGCTACATAAAGAGCCCTAAGAAAAGCATGACAATCCTTTGCTTGTCAGTCTGCTGACAGGAGACCTATGACTCAAAGTTTGTCGCTGGGGACTATGCCCCCCACCCTGGTCTGGTCAATGCCTTACTCCTGTAAACTTGGAAACTTGTGTCGCCATGACAGTGGCTCAACTCTTTTTTGTTTACTCTAGGAATGTGCTTTTGAGCAGTGAGAGGAAACTCTTGTAATTTTTTTTTATTGCTTTAAGGCTCCTATAAGAAGAGTTTTTAGGCTAAAGAAGAAGAAGCTAAGAGGAATTGGATTTAGGACAAGAGAATTAAAATAAAGGCAGCAGAATAAAAAGACTTGTTCAGAACAGCATGTGTATGAGATTCACCCTAGATATCCTAAGAAAAAAGTTCCTTTAACTTGCTGTAGCATCCTGTCTGAACCCTAAAAATGACCTTGGGCTGGACCCAAAAGGACATTGATAAATTTGAGTATAGCTTGAGGAACTGTGATATCACTAATTAAATATTCAGAGCATTGAATAGTAACATAGAATTTTCAACTAATTTCAGAGAACTCACATCTTGCTTTTAGAGAATTGGTTAATAAAACTTCAGGTCTATCTATATGGTGAAGTACTTAAATGTGATCACAAGAATTACTTCCTAGTGAGGTGAAAAGGAAAACAATGTAGTATATTTCCTATACTGTAGATCGACACAAGAGAGTAATACCACACTAGATCAAAATTGAGTATAATAAAAGGTTCTTTATTTAAGGGTAGAATAACAGATCACAGTCCTCTTCATTAGTGGGGAGCCAAATCCAGCAGCTGAGAGAGAGAGGCCACCCAAGTCTTACTCCTACATTTGTAGTGCAAGAGACCACACCCATGTGGACTGGTATTGTACAGGCTATTGGCTGAAGGAATTCCCACAACAACTCTAAATAAGACTTTTCTAAACCTAATACAAAGCTATATACAATAAGAACAAATACCAAGTAAGAATTTAGAATTGCAAGCAGCATAAACAATATCAATCAAGGAACACATGCTAAATGTTTTAATAGTTATCCTATCCTAAAATGTCTGAGTCTTGTATTAGAAATGGCTTGGCTAAGTCATGAGAGGAAAGTAACTATGACTACCTAGTCTTCAACCCCATCAAAGACCTGAGAAAGGAAATAATATTACATGAGTAAACAGGACATGCAATCAAGCAATTTCCAAAATGTACAATGAATGACAGAGACAACTGGCTACCTGGGAAATCACCCAAAGTCTCATTTGCAAAGTTGGAGCAACCAACTTTGGTTGGCAAATCATTTTCAGAGCCAGGAAAATTTTTAAACCATCTTACATGTCTTGGAAATGTTCTGAGGCTTCTAATATGAGTGTTCAGGCCCAAACATGGGCCATCCACAAAAGTAGTACACACTCCTAACCACTGAGCCATCTCTCTATCCCCTCACAAGCATATCATTGGTCAGTAGAAAGTTAATAGGAATACATGTTATAATAATTATCCTAATAAAGTTAAGAGGCTAAATTGATCAATAATAGATAGGAAAGTGATTGACATTGAAAGTAGTCCTGTCTAGGAAAAGGACTAAGGTGGTTTCCATGGTATTGACTGTCTTTTATTTCTTAATCCAAGGAGAAGATACACACTTGGAGGAAATCTATCCTTTATATACAAATAGATTTCCTCTGTGTTTATCATTCCTTCAACTCAGGAGAGAAAAAGAACAAGCAACTTGGCTTCAATCTACAAGCTAAGGCAACAGGTTTATACTTTAGGGTCAAGAGAACATCTTCAGTTCTTCATATCCATCTCAGTTGTACTCTGAGAGATCAGGGACCAAGTAGAATACCAGGACACCTAAGAAAGGCATTTGTTTGCTTTTCTGAATAAGTAGACACAATCCTATCTCTACTCAGACCTTTCCAAGTTTCGTTTTCACTTTCAACAAGTTCTTTGGGGATTATCATATACTCTTGTTATTGACTGAGCTTCTGAGCAGCTCTTTCTCAATCTCCTGTTTTATATTCCTAGATTTCCATAATAATATACTCTATTTATCTGACTTATTAAACTAAAGCCAAAATAGAGATTGAGCTGCACTTCAGCATTCAGAGCCTGCCAGTTTTGACTGTGAATGAAATTGGGCTCTAGGCAGAAGTAGGATAAAATCTATAGAGGAATAAGTGGAGGAAGGCATAGTGGTCTTTGGTTACGATAGTCAGAGTCTGCATTTCATTTCCTGGCCATCCAGACCTGAATAATCCGCAGAAACTCTATTAATTATAACACTGTTTGGCTGATGGCTCAGTAATATTTCTAGCTAATTCTTACATCTTAAATTAACCCATTTCTATTCGTCTATGTATTGCCACATGGCCATGGTTTTACCTCATTTTCTATATTTCTTGTTTCCTTGACAACTAGCTGTCATCTGATTGATTCCACCTACTCTCTAAATATATATCTCTGCTCAGATTTACCACCTGACTTTACTCTGATAAGGTATTGTCCAAAACAGCTTTATTTATTAACCAATAAAATAAACACATATACAGAAGGATATCCTACATCATCTCCCCTTTTCTGTATAATTAAAGAGGAAGGCTTTAACTTCAACATAGAAAAATTACATAAACAAAACAGTTTTTAAGCAAGAATTATAGTTATAATATTTAGTCCATTTACATTTGACAAATTAAGGAAAATACTCTATCATATATCCTATCTTTGTGAGTCTAAAGTTTTGTATTTAATTTATCTTTTATCATAACTAAGGAAAATTATAACTATCTAGTCTTCAACTCCATCAAAGACCCCAGAAGGATATAATAATACCTAAGTAAACAAGAAACACATTGTAAACAACTTTTAAAGTTCTAGAAATGGTTACAGTCTCCAAATACTAACTGAGAACTAAAACATACTAATTAAACTAGAAACACAAGTGGAATAAAGTGCCTGGAAATTATTATAGTAAGAACTCTAATTTTTCTGTTTTCAAAAATTACTTGAGATATCTATGATCATAGGCCATGGGCAGTATATAGATTATAATACTAATAAATTACAATTTGGAGTGTCTAATATATACTAGGTGCTATGTGAAGTACTTTTAAATTCATATCTTATTTATAATTTGTAGCAACTTTATATCAGATATTATACTTCTCTTTATTTTATATCTTATACAATTGAAACTTGGACTATTAAATAGAACAGAGCTGGAATTTGAATTTAATCATATCCTATTTTCACTCCACCATTCTTATTAGTATATTATACTTCCCAATTATTGTCCAGTACACACTGTGACTGTAATGACATAATACTTTAGAGAAGCATCATGATGATGGTTCAGAATTCAAAGATGGTATTGCACTTGATGACATTCAGGCTTGATAAGGAAAGGCCACTAGTAAAATCAGGCATATACCATATTATTTTATTTTTATGGAATCTGGATATCTTGTACAATCATCAAAGATGCCTTTATCCTCTTAACATCCATCAACCTATCATTTGTTTAGAAACTCAAGTTTTCTGTATGTGTTAACTGAGACTAATTTATGAACATTATAGCTTTTACATGTCATCTGAAACCATTGTCTACTACTGAGTGCCAAGACTAGGAAAAAGGAGAGAGAGAGAGAGAGACAGAAAGAGAAAGAGAGAGAGATACTAGAGGCTTATTTTCCTGTATTACTGTTGCCATGGCAACTCCAGGCTCTCATGAGCCATAAACTATCATTCAAAAAATAGTATATTTTTTATTTTAACTCTGTCACTGACTTTTGCAGGTTTTTTTTTTTACTTCTTATATTTAAGACTCATGGCCCAGAAAACTACATGGCATGAATAATCATCTTAGCTGTGTTGGAATCAGATTCTTTAGTTTGTGTAATTCAGATTTTTTTTAACACAGGAAAATAATTATGGTGCTTCCAATTTAAATTTATGCTGGGTTTTGGCTGAACTGATCATAATATTGGTTGGTTCTGAAATATTACGGCAAAATCAACAAACTATAGCATGGCCCAGATCAAAACTTTCTCATTTTTTTAAGATTCAGTATGGAGGGCAAGGTTACCTATCTGAGTGGCAGAGTAAAGACCTGGATGTGGAGACTGGTAGGAGGGACTACAGGCCTTCCCACCTCACCAAAAGTCACCTGCTCTGATACTTGCCACAAATGCCACTCCTCGAGTTCAGTTCCTATGACTACTGAGAGATTTCTGCTTGTGAAAAACTGGTGGAAAACATGATACATATTTAGATGTATACAGTGATAGAAATCAAACAAAACTTCTTGACGTGAGCAATACAATTCACAATTCGCAGCAGGCCTCACTCTTCCTATAGCTTTAGATTTCTATGGTTATAATGTCCTTGCTTGTCTTTAGAATTTTTCAGCTATCACCTTATCCTAAATACTTTTCTACTGCTGTGAAGAGATGCTGTAGTAGTACTTTTTCACAGGACTGCTAGCAATCAAATAATGATACAGAAACTTATTATTAATTATAAAAGTTCAGCCTCAGCTTAGGTATGTTTCTAACTGGTTCTTATAACTTAAATTAACCCATTTCTATTGATCTATGGGCTCTCATGTGACTCGTGGCTTTTACCTCTGTTCTTGCATGTCCTGTTTTGTCTGCATCCAGTTGGTGACACCCCTTTTCTTCTTCCCAGAACTCTCCCTGTTTTAGAAGTCATGCCTATGCTCCTCCTGCCCAGGTGTTGGCCATTTAACTTGTTGAACCAATCACAGTGGCGTATCTCTACCCTGTGTAACCAAATATCTTGCAACATAAAAGAAAGTGATGACTTGAGCTTGTGATTCTAGAGATTTGAAATCCATGATCATCATGGCAGGGAGTATGGTGGCAAGCCAGCTAGCATGGCACTGGAGCAGTAGCTGAGTGCTTACATCTGATCCTCAAACAGAAAGGGATAGAGAGATTTCACTTCAAAAGCCGTAAGTCCTTGAAAGGATTCAAGCATCACAGCTTGAAGAATCATCACACGATGCTATGTCTGTAGAAGACCACCACAGAAACCATTCTATGCTTTGAAGGAGGGCATAGGGCATCATGTCCTGGACATGGAAACCCATGAGTTTTCAATT
Source organism: Neodon shergylaensis (assembly GCA_025134845.1). Classification (NCBI taxonomy): domain Eukaryota; kingdom Metazoa; phylum Chordata; class Mammalia; order Rodentia; family Cricetidae; genus Neodon; species Neodon shergylaensis. The sequence goes on from JABTXL010001700.1 coordinate 891,876, forward strand.
GTTTGTCTGTTTATTTGTTGGTTTATTCATTATTGTGGGTATATATGTATACCCATGATGTGGAGAGAGAGGCATACAAGCCACGGCTCTCCAGTGGAGGTCAGGGGACAACGTTGTGGAGTCAATTTAAGGGTGTGCTGGCTAGCTTTATGTCAAATTGACACAAATTATAGTCATCTAAGAGTGGGGAGCCTCAATTGAGAAAATGTTTCCAGAAGCTTGGGCTGTAGGCAAGGCTGTAGGGCATTTTCTTAATTAGTAATTGATGTGGGAGGCCACTGCCTATTGTGAGTGGTACCATTCCTGGGCTGGTGGCTCTGGGTTTTATAGGAAAGTCATCAGAGCAAGCCATGGGGAGCAAGCCAGGAAGAAGCACTCCTCCATGCCCTCTGCATCAGCTCCTGTCTCCAGGATCCTGCACTATTTGAGTTCATACCTTGGATTATACTGTAATCAAACAAACCCTTTCCTCCCAAAGTGGCTTTTGATCATGGTGTTTCATCTCAGTGGTAGAAACCCTACCTAAGAAACAAAGATTGAAGTCAGGTCAGCAGTCTTGGGTAATAAACACCTTTTCCAACTAAGTTATCTCATAGGCCCCAGAAACTTAAGCGTTTTCATCTTGCTGAAGTGTATGGGCTATTTTTTGTTCCTATTTTTCAGGATATGTCAGAATGTAGACATCCATCTTAAAAAAAGCTCATATTTAACAATGTAACACATGTTACATCTTTTCCCTTGCTCTTTTTAAATCTCTAGGAGTAAACAGAGAAAATATTTTAAAACTCTATATTTAAATTCTAGGTATCTTGCTGAATATAAAAGCAACTGGTTTGATTATCAGTTGATGTGAACTCCAGCCCCGATGCTAAGTGTTCAGTGTTAGGTAGTGCACTTTAACTTGTACTTTGCTTCCATTCATTAAATCATAGCTTTTAAATTTGCTTTTTCTGTGGGATTATAATATATTACACCATTTCCCCCTTTTTTCTGTTCCCTTCAAACACTCTCTTATATTCCTCCTTGCTCTCTTTCAAATTCATGGCCTCTTTTTTCTTAATTGTTGTTGCATTCATATACGAATATACATGTATATTTCTTTGCTCAATCTGTATGATGTTACTTGTATGTCCGTTTTCAGGGCTGACCATTTTGTATTGGATGACCAGTTGGTGTGCTCTTCCCTGAAGAGGACTATTCTTTCCACTCTCAGCATTCCTAGGTTTCGTGTGTGTGTGTGTGTGTGTGTGTGTGTGTGTGTGTGTGTAGGATTGGGGCCTCTGGGCTTGCATCTGCTCGCTTTGGCTCATCTATTGCTGTTGTCCTTGTTCAGACCACACTCAAGCAGTCATGCCGATAAGACTTTCAGAGTAGCTTCTGACACTACTAGAAGATGCAATCTCGCATAAATTCCCTGATTATGTGACTCATGCAATCTTCTGCCCTCTCTTTCATAAGGTTCCCTTAGCCTCAGGTGTGGGATTTCTTTTGTAGACGTGTCCCTTGGAACTGGGCTCCACAGTTCTGCATTTTGATTGTTAATAGATTTGTGTAATGGCCTTCATCCTGTACTGGAAACTCCCAGTAGCCAAATACCCAGACCTAGAGCCATCATGAATCTTTGAGAAGAGCCTAGAACCATCATTTTACTAGACCAGTAAAATCTCTAACTACATTATAAATTTTTGTCTTTATATCCATAGAGAAGTATAGTCCTTACCCCTTATCAAGGAAACTCACATGATTTTACTGAATTACAGTAAGAATATTTTGGTTATCGATGCAACTAGAACAACACATCCACTTATAAAAGCCAAAGATGAGTGGATATTTTTCATTTGAGTTAGATATTTATGTCGGAGTTATAAATTTTGTATAAAACAACTACTCTGTTCAAAGGAAAGTGAATACCTCAACCAGTTGTCTACTTGAACTTCAAACCCTCCACCTGAAGTTATTGACCTTCTAGGCATTGGGAGAATGTAAATGTTCCCAGAAAGACAAAGTGGGTTGCTTTAGCTACTGCAGAAGCCTACAAACGTCCCTCAAACTTATTTTACAATGTCATTTCAAATATCTAACATCAAAATTTATATGTCACCTCTGAACTTTTTACTCTGTTTCTCTTTCAGTCGATACACTTTGGTCTTCTACTACATAATTCATAGGGACATGCATGGAGTGCATTTTAGAATGCATTTCTGATAACATGGGGTGATACAATATAAGCATGTATAACACATGAATACCAGGCCTCATACGTAGTTATGTAAGAAATGCCAGTCTTCTGCCTCTATTAAGATTTCATTTTTAATTCTAAGCCCCACACCACTATGCTCGCAGGAAATTCCAACAGCTACCGAGGAGCTTCCCCACAGACCCTCCCTCATACATCATACCTTTACCCTTAAAGGGTACTGAGATGGCAAAAGCTGTCAGAGTGCATGACCTCAAGTTTGAGAAGTACAGAGGAGGATTGTCAGTCATGGTTTATGTAATTCATCATGTTCAGACGTTTTCTCTGATTCTCACAGCTCAAACACTCTCAGCTGCTTCTTTGTCATATATGACAAAAGCCAGCAAATTTTAACCCTATGGTTTATCTAGACCACTTCTTTATAATTGGAGGAATTTTGTGTCCAAGCCCTCCTCAAGGCATGCTTGGCATTTTTTTAGTGCTGCAATTAAAAGTGAGAAGTTTCTAGAATCTGGTGATTAGAGGCCAAGAATTTTGCTGAAATATGAATGCAAACAGGCACTTTTCCCATTTTCAGCTCCTAATGCCAAACAAACAATTATTCACCCAAATATTAACACTGATAATGTTGATAAACGCTGCTCTAAGCAAGTGAACCTGGCTACCATACAAATCATCTAGAGAAGCTGTTGGAGGAATGTGTATTTCTGTGGACAACCCAAACAATTCCATCCCAAAATATTTGGAGGTTGCATTATTCACTTTGATGTTGTGATAAAACACTATGACCAAGAAAACTTAGAAATAAAACATTGAATTGAGCTTATGATTTCAGAGGTCGAGTTCATGATGGCTAACACATGGCAACAGCTCACATCTTAACCCACAAGCAGAAGGCAGAACACAGACAGAGAATTGCATGAATCGTTTGAAATCTCAAAGCCCATCGCCAGTGATGCATGTTCTCCAACATGGTCACACCTTCTAATCCATCCCATACGATTCCAAGTACTCAAACAAAACCTAGTCTATGTGGCCATTCACATTCAAAGCACCCACACAGAATGACTTGGATATTGGCTTATGTGCAGATTCCCATGTAAAACAAAACAGCTCCATCTGATGTACAGTCATGGTGGAACACCCTGCTTGTAGCAATTTTTTTGTGTGTGTGAGATTTGGCTGTCTCTTCTTTGAGGCACTAAAGGACATTTTTTTTTCTACTCCAGAATCTTGGAGCTCTGTTTTATTGGAAGGGGCCTCTTTCCTTTTTGCCTCTTGAAATTCATTGTCTTTTCCTTATACCTCTTCCAGTGGGCATGTGCTGTAGTGATACTAGATCCTAATGAATGCCCAGAAGGGCATTTTCCTTCGCTTTTGTTCTCTCTCATAGGCAATAAAGCACAGAATCTGCTACTGAGTTAATAGAAGGAAATGGAGAGGAAAATGCTGTGGGAGAGGTATGCGTTAACATCTCCAAATATTACTCAAGCATAAACTTCACAAACACTCCACGACTTCCTGAAAATCGCCTCTGTCACCCTTCACTGAAGACCTGAATGGGCTCTAATTGGTCTCTTAAAAGAAATTCTTTCCAGGTTTAAAGTTTTAGAGTTTTGTTGAATGCTTATCTGAGTCTCTAATGTCACATTTACAAGTGGTAAGGGACAATTCCAATATGCTCACCTGCCATCAGCTCACATTTGATACAGCCAAACCATATTCACTGTTCTGCATTCTAAATGTCTCCGGTTTCTTCCCCACTCCCTCTGTCCATTTCTGAGTTGCCTAAAAGAGGACAACTCTTTTTCCATCACTCAGGGGTAGAGTCAGCTCTGACAGATACCTTTCTCTTTCCATGATTTCAGATTCTAATGTGACCAATATGTTTCCAATCTTTTTTATTTTTAATGTGTCTTACTAGTTCATCATTCCAATTGTCATAGCTGCCATTTTGGTGCATGATCCTTTTACTTCATTCCTGTGTTTTTTTTTTTTCTGTCATCTAGGACCAGAACTTTGTTATATTCTATTTGTTCCATGTTTGGGATATTGTTGTCATGAGTTCCTGCTTTAATCAGGAATCTTTTAATCTACTCAAAAGTTTTCAAAAGTTTACCTACTGTGTGTTGGGTCGATTCCTCTGTTTTCTTCAACTTCTTTACAAGTTGAGTTGTTTGTTTGTTGTTTGTTTGTGTCTACCTCTCCCTCCAGATCCTCAAATGCTGGGTAGGCACCATTTCCTTTTTGCAAAAGTAGATGTTGAGAACTGTACCAGTGAAGTGTTTTAATGCATGCACCAGAAACTGAAAGCTCTGAGACCACCTCTTCAGTCTCACAGAGAGAAAAGCTGTCTTCACTTAAGTCTCTTAGAGCATTGATAGGGGCAGGTGAACAACTCTACTCTCTTTCTCACAACAGCCAAGAACTGGGGGTATATACTTCTCTTCATCAAAGTTTCCCTGTCTTGCTATGGTAAAGAACTCTGATCAAAAGAGCTTAGGGAGGAAAGAATTTGTCTCCACTTACACATCCCAGGCCATCACTGAGTGTTTAAGGAAGAAACGAGGGTTGCTTCCGCTTACATCACAGGCCACCACTGGGGAGGAAGGGACTGTTTCTGATTACACATCATAGGTCATCACTAGGGAGGAAGGGGTTGTTTTTGCTTACATCACAGGCCATTACTGAACAAAGTCAGCATGCACTCACCCAGAAATTTGAAATGGAAACCATGAAGGAATTTTGGGCTGACAGTGTTGACAGATTTCTGTTCCGCCCAGTCCCACAGCCGTTCAGTCCCAAAGAAACACACAGAGGTCTACATTAATCATAAAATGGTTGGCCTATTAGCTCAGGCTTCTGATTAACTCTTCCACCCTTCATTAACCCATAATTCTTGTCTATATCAACCACTATTAAATGTTTTTCTTTGTAAGATTTGCCATGGTCATGGTGTCTCTTCACAACAACAGAAACTCTAAATAAGACAATGGCTGATGTTGGGGAGGTAAAAGCTAGAGTCACAATCAGATAATAGCAGACTGGTGTTCATTCTGTGGATGATGAATCATTCACCACATTGGCATTTTTGAATAATTACAAGTATCAAGTTTGAAAAACAGATTGTACAGTGAGCTTGATTAGATAAGATCATTTGATTTTTAAGATTCTCATCCCAGCACAAATATTCCATGATTTAATGAGATAAACCACATTTATTTTTCACAAATAACCAGAATGCCATTCAAAACAGCCATAGATTATGATAAGTTAGCTTCTTGCTGTAAAGCCACTATAGATAGATGGCTGTGTTAAGAACTTTATCAATGCATTTAAAAACAACGACAACTGTATGACAAATACTCTATTTGAATTATCATAGCTTTCTACGTTATAGACAAGAAACATGTGACACAAAAAAGTGTAACCACTCAGCAAATAACTTTGCAGCAGGCCAGAGTACAGTACCTAGGATCTTACACTCTGAGCTGTAAACAGTGGGATATTCTCATTTCCATGGTTTAGAAGTCTCGTGTTCTAAAGAAAGCATTCCCGAGGTGATATGAAATTGGATCTTTCATGACTAGAAGTGACAATTGTATAATCTATATCCAAATTTGGGATACACACCTGTAAAAAAAAAGTTTAAAAAGATGAAGACAGAGAAGGAAAAAAAAACCCAAGCCAAGTTCTTTCAGTGTCTGAGTTCAAAAATAAAAAATCAAAACCATTCTTCAAAAGTAGTAAAAGTTTCTGTTTGGGTTACATAAAGCTTTTTAAAAACTTCTCCTCCTGACCCACTAACATCCAATTAAAATTGGGTTAGCCAAATGTTCTTTCAGAGTAATAAAATCAGAAGCAATGTGAGTCTATGATCATGCTCTTTAGAAATAATTAGAGGGTTATTTCCTTTAATTGTAATTATTCTAGATTTTCAGCAAAATGAAAGTGGTTTCAGTAAATGAATTAAATGCACAGCAGATGGAAGTCAGACTTTGAGATTCCAGGCTCGGTGGTGCTAAGGGTTACAGTCCTTTTTTAAAATTGCTATTAGTGACAGTTCCAAAAGCCAGTAGTTTCTAGGCAGCCTGATACTTGAAGGAATGAACTCACCACTTTAGTAATTTTTTTTTTCAAAGAACTGGCCCCTAAAAATCGGAGGTCATTAATGTGCCTCCAGTCCATAGAAACTACCTGCAATTTGTTTAACACAGCAGTATTTGTCATACAGTCAGCATTTTAAATCCCTCTGTGTTAGTTCAGCCTAGAGAAACACCTAATGATCTGAACATAAATGTCTCTGATCTTGTTGATTGCTCTGTTAAAAAATGATTGAGGAACCTAAGAGCCTATGTGCTTTTCCTTTCTTCATCGTCTGTGCTGCCCCCCCACTCCCCAGTTCTCATTATGTGTGCTATCCATGAAAAAGAATATATGCACACAATAATGATATATCTAACTTACCACACTTGAATCTGGTTCTCTGTCTGCCTGAAAATGTTTGTGTGCCTGCTGCTCGAGGCCACAAAAGGAAGATTAAAAAGAACTTAAAACTCAGCATACAAATTGACAACTTTTGAGGACATAAGTAAGTTTAACCTGGTTTTAATATCCACACAGCAGAAACCTGTTTTGAAGAATCACATGCTACCGCGTTGATACGCACAATTCTTATGCTTTTATAAGTCGGCTAAAAATAAATCCAGCTTAAATTTCACAAAAGAAAGAAAAATAGTCTTGCCTTCAAAGGTGCTGGCTTGTTTGAGGGATGGGTTGGTACCAGGAACCAGGCGAAAAGAGAAATTAGAAGATTTGGAACTCCATCTGCCCAACTTGCTTTGCTTCCCTGGTGCTTCAACCGCAAACTACAACAAACTCGGTGGCTTAGAGCAGCACAATTTACCTTGTAATTATGAAGGAGAAACTTGTAACATGACTCTTACTGGACTAGAGTTGTTTTGGGGTTGAATATGAACTACCCCCACAGGTTCATGCATTGAAAGCTTGGTCCCCAGCTGTTAGGTCTATGCCAGGAGGTTGTGAGACTTTAAGCGGTGGAACCCAGCTTCAGAACATAGATCACTGAGGAAAATCCTCAGTGCTTGAAAATTCCTTCCTCTTCCCTACTTCCTGTCTCATATCACACCACTGTTATGTTATAACTCACTGTGGGCCCCAAATCAGAACTAACTGACCATGGGTCAAACCCTCTGAAAACAAGAGCTGAAAGAAATAATTTCTCTTTTTTGAGTTATTTTCTGAGGTATCTGGTCACAGAAAGACTGAAAACTTAAACAAAAATCAAAGTGTTAACAAGCTTGCTTGCATGTCACCTAGAAGTCCAGGGAAGGTCCGATTTTCCTGTCCGTTTCAGCTTCCAGAACTTTCAGTATTCCTTGGCTCTTGACCCCCTTTCATCTTCAAAGCCAGCCATCACAGTGTCCCAATATCGGTCCCTGCTTCTCTCTTTGATTTTATCTATCTTGCCTCCCCTTTCATTTATAAAGAAGTTTTTTTTTATACTGAACGCCTTTGAAAAGTACAAGGTAATTTCCCATCTCAACATTGGTAATTTAATAGCATCTACAAAGACTTCTTGCCATGATAAGGAAGTGTATGTATAGGTTCTGGGGATTTAGACACTGACACACTTGAGAGTTCTCTGCCTACCAGTTTCTTAGTCATCTTAGCCTCCCCAAGAGCCACCTTGGTCCTTGATTACAGAACACAACTTATTCAGGGGGAAGGTGGCATCTCTTGATCTTAGCAGGGTCAGTCACCCATCCAACCCCAGGAGATGAAAAACTGACAAAAAAGAAATTTGCTACTTCTTTCTTCTTGCCTTAAAACAAAGAGAGTATCAGGAAGCAGAGTTGTCACAATGGGGTTGGTTGGAAAAAAGACAAAGAGGAAGAAATACAACCGGCCTTCTGATTTAGTGTCACAGAGTCAAGGGAAGCAATAACCTGGCCCCAGATTCCATATTATATTAGGAAAATAGTACCTTTCTAGTCAGTATGCTTGGATTATGTTCTTTTGTACCTCTATTAAGAGTACTCATTTATGTTCATCTCTTTTCTTTCAATAAGCTGAGTGTTCATTAATGTCAAGAAAAACAAATCCCAGTTTTAAAAAAAATGAGAGGTTATAATTTTTGGGATCAGGTTATTAATGATTGTATTGTCCATCTTGCTGCTCAATTTTTATGTTTCCCCACTAATTTTCATATTTTAGAATCTCAGTCCCGAATATTATGTGGTATTAGGGGGTGAGTCCTTAAGAAGCTATTGGGCTATGAGGATGTAGCCCACGGAAATGGGATTAATGTCCTTATAGGAAACATAAATTTAACTTTGTTTTCTTTGCTGTATGTTCGGTGTAGATATAAGACTATCCAAAAAAGGCCTGGGGGTTGGGTAGGACCCTGTCCAAGATGCTAACCATGCCAGCATTCTGACCTGTTTCTAGCTTTTAAAACTATGAGCAAGAACTAGAGTTTCCAGCCTCTAAAACTATGAGCAATCACTACTTATTTAAATCACCTAGTTTATGGTATTTTTGCTGATGCAGCCCAAATAGACTAAGTTTTTTGTTCCTCCTCACCCCATCTCTCTTCTACCTGCGTTCTCTGATGAAACAGACTTTCACAGTCTGATCTAATCTGGTGAAGATCAAGGAATTTAATGTGTCAAGAAGGCCACGAGTCTCTCAGCCCAAGTTCCCGACAGCAAGTCAATTTTGACACCCTGAGTGTGAAGACAGATTTCCCCAGTGAAATCTAAAGTTGGCTACAGTGCTGAAAACGCCTTAATTTAGCCAGTGAGAACTAGATAAACTCCATAAACTCATGGCCTTTGGGAGTTGTCACACTTTAATAAATGTTTGTTCAAGACATTATGTTTGTGGGTGATTTGTTATGGAGTCGTAGATAACTAATTTGTTATCAAGTAAAGATGTGTTGAAATTTTAAGAATACGTAAAAGGCAGATGTGGGATAATGATGAGGAGAAATGTTGGGAAAGACTCCATGGAAAAGGAGGTGCACAAGATGTGAGCTAAGGAATGACCAAGATAAGTAAAGTACACTCGACAAAGGAATCTGTGTACAAGGCAGGGTGAATGCTAAGACAAATGAGCTAGAAATTTACTAGCAGATTGCCATGCAAGTCATTTACGAAAGGAAGATGGAGAAACTGGTGAGTCACCAGAGTGAGGGGAGCACGCTGAGAGCAAAGCTCTCTACACAGCGCGGAGCAGAGGCTTTCCAGTCCTGAGGATGCACCAGTGATAGCTACAGAGGAAGAGGAATGGAGGTGGGAAGGGAAATGACTGCAGGCAGACCCACTAATTAGAAGACTAATGAAAGTTATAGAGAATAGACTGAGGCAGCCCAAACTACCATGAAGAAGGTAGAAAATTCAGGAGACAGTTGATTTAAACGATTCTAGGACAATGAGACCCCTGGTGATAGTAAGGACAAGGTTTATCTACTGAGTGAGTTACAGGCCTTGAGGGATGCTATGTTTTCATAGAAACAGGATAAGGGTTGAGCTAGAGACGTGAATTAAGGCACTTTCAACACAAAGGTGAGAAGTAAGGAAGAGTGAGCATTTGATAAGCACATACCTTGTAGCATGCCTGAGAGCGTCTCTAAACTTATGGCCTCACAGTCATTTCTTATGAGGAGTTATACTAAATCAGCCTTAGCTTATTGAGGACAAGGAAGCAGAGGGTCAGAGAACGCGTCTGGGGTCACACTGTTAAGAAGCAGTAAAATCAACAAGTAAACAAATGTGCTTGTCCCAATCTTACCCTATTTCTACTTCCCATAGTGTCCTGAGTAAGTAACCAAAGAGGATGACGATGGAATCCTAGGAAAAAAAAGGAAACTCAAAGTGCTGGGTCGGTAGAGAAGAAGTGGACCATGAGTCATGTGAGATGGAGATCCGAAGGGGTTGGGGCCCCAGAAGCAGGAGATAGAGCCTCAAGATGGAGGAAGCTATCAGGATAGACCCCACAGCAATGGGACTGAGAGAGAAGAGTGGAGGTTGGCCACATCTGAAGAGAAGGCAATAATGTGGTACTAAGTTGGTAATGCTTGGGGCAATAGTGGAGTAACTATACGGAAGCAATCGCTTTAGTCAACTCCTTCCCAAAAAATGTTGCTATGAAAAGAAAAAGAAAGATGGAGAGATGCGTGAGGATACCCAGTGCTCAGAAGCAGGGGGTAGATTCTGAACAGGAGCCATCGTTGAAGGGAGAAAGTGGGTTAGATGACAGGAGAACACTCGGTTTTATGAGCTGTGAATGCCCCTACCACATTCTCCAAATTTAGTATCTTCTCTATGTGACTAGTGATGATTCTGCTTTTACTGTCTGAAAGGCATTGACATTTTTGGTTCTATTATTCCTTATGTTCTTGCAGATTTGATATCTCTAAACTCTGCTTAAAACTTTGCTCCTGAAGGGCTGGTGTTGGGGAATATTATTTTAAGGTGTGTTGCTTTTGTTTACGCTGCATTTGTTTCGCTCTGTGAAGCTGTGATTCTTTGCCCGTCTAAAACATCTGATGATCTAATAAAGAGCTGAATGGCCAATAGCAAGGCAGGAACAAGGATAGGTGGGGCTGGCAGGCAGAGAGAATAAATACTAGGAGAAATAAGGAAGCGGAAGAGGAGCAAGAGGAAAAGGAGAGGAGGATATGAGGGGCCAACTACCCAGCTACATAGCAAAACACAAAGAAGGAAAGAAGGTATACAGAAATAAAGATGAAAGTCTAGAGGCTAAAGGTTAATTAAGATTAATTAACAAGACAAGAAACAAGACAAGCTAAGGCCAGGCATTTATAACTATGAATAAGGCTCCCGGTGTGATTTATTTGGGAGCTGGATGGTGGGTTTCCCCAAAAGACAAAAGAGTAAAACATCACCCAAGGCTGATAACATTTCAAAAGAAGCCCTAATAACATCATGTATGCTAACATCTCTACAGCCCTCCCCTCCACTGAGTTTTGGCTCTTTCCTGTTTTTTTCCACCCAGAGATATTAGGAATTTAGAGATGATCATGTTCCTGTTCATGTCTGCCTAGCACTCGGCATGTCTGTTCACCTAGTGAGTATATAATAAATGTGCTAATGTACAGGTCTCTATAATCCTCTTGATGAAGACTTATTTTTCTGACAGAAGAGGAAACACTCTAACTTTGTATTTAATCCCTGCGATCTCCGTCCTACGAGTGAGACTGCACCGTTATATCAGAAATCCTTAATTGGATTTCTATCGTGTAAAATGGTTATAGTGACATCTGAACAGGCTGTGATTTAGGCATAAACAGTATCTCTAGAAGAAATTCCTGGATCTTCTCTTCTTCAGGCTTCGGAGATGTGCTTTTATCAGCGTGGAGGAACAGGGTCGTTTTCAATTCTGTTTGTATCAGAAAGTTATTTGTAAGCAGTCATTACCGAAAGGAATGAATTAAATAATAACATTGTGATGGCAAACTGATCAAGAAATTTGACCCGGAGACAAATCCGTTAATGTGTTTCTAATTTTAGAATTCTATCAGATGAGAACAGCTGTGAGTAAAACGATATTTCAGCTCAGCATAAACTGAACCCTAGCTTTCCTTTTCTTCATCTCTGTCTGGAGACCTAATCTACTGTTTAAATTTTAAAATGATATAATAGCATACAGTCCGCGTGTATAGGACGATCGAGCCGGCTTGAGAATACAGAGGAAGCTTACGGCAGGAGGGCAGAAAGGCATATTCTGTTATCCACATAAGCATCTTTTGGTATAGTGATGGAGTTATTTCTTTTCATTTATGACTTGGTACAGCTGCTTTCTATTGGGTAGCTACAGCATCTCCACCCCTAAAGAAACTGCCCTTGTCTTGGGTATCCCTTAGTCTTTGGGAGCCATGAACACAAACATCAAAGAATGGCGTGGTCAGAAGGTTTGCTGAGCATTTAGATTCAGGATCAGATTAAATAACTGTAAGATTCCTGCTGCCCTGGACTAAAAGATACACTATGAGAGACATCCTTCACACTCTCTTCTACTTTTGTCACTGGGTAGATAGTCAAGTCCTCTCAAGCCTAAGGCAGGAGCATGAGGGATGAGGGCTGCCTCTGAGAAGTCCTGAGGAACATTTTTGCTACGTTGTAAATTTTCGTTGCTGTAGTATTTAGAGGCTGCGTGCCTGAGGGGATTGTCCATCAGCAGAAACATAAAGCAGCAGTCTTGGCTGCATACGATCAATAAATATCCCTCGGCCCTTCCATGAATAGCAGAGATGGTGACCTCAGTGTCACAGCAAAGTTCTAATTTGGATAATTACATTCTGCTTCTCTCTGTTGCTCTTGTGGCTTAAAAAGAAAATTGAATTCTTCATTTTTGCTCGTCAACTGCTGCTTAAGTTGTACTGCTGTGAGGTGATTCTGTGAGCCGCTAAACAGCCGCGGAGCCCTGCTTTGGAGGTGGCTGCTTTTTAATTGAATTTTACTTTAATTGACTTGAACGTACTACATAGGTCTAAACCTGCTTGCAAAATGCTTTCAAGTCTATTTGGATAAAGAGATTCATATAAATATCAAAACACAATAATTACATTTTGGAAAGATGTTTGGGGGATATACTTTTCTTACAAGATATTTTGGAAAAATTGAGACTAATAAAACAATAAAGGGTTCATATTAGTGCTTTTCTTTACAAAACCAAGAGACTTCAATTAACAATACAGTCAGTCAGTGAGTATGTTCTTAACACCTGCTGTGCAGATTGGGATTCAGGCTTCTTGTAAAGAGACACTACACAAGGTTTTCCCACAAGAGGTCAGACCTTCCCCAGGAAGGTAAGTGGTAAGATAAAAAACAAAACAAACAAACAAACAAAAACAGAAAATGGAGACAGGTTGGGAATACCAGACATTCTTCTATCCAAAGTCTCCCTGGTAAAATTCAAGATCCCTTGAAGTGTACATTTATGTCTTGAAAGAATTTCTAAACTGTCATGTGATCTTACAGGCACCCATGGGTTATATTCTAAATCAAGGAGACAGTGGGGGAATAACGCAAATGGTCTATGTCAGGAAACTGGAGACCATGGGAATAATACAAACAGTCTATGTCAGGAAACTGGAGACCGTGGGAATAATACAAACAGTCTATGTCAGGAAACTGGGAGCGGAGAAAAGACAGCAGCTGCACTTTAAATACAGAAAGGATGGCACTTTGTTTGGTTACTACAGTGTTTGTGGGTAGACGAGAGGCAGTGTGTCCTGTGGGATGCAAGGCTGATGAATTCTGGGAGGTTGGCACTCAAGAAAGGCAATGTAAGGAAAGTGAAGACTAGCTACAGGGAATCAACAAGAAAGAAAGCCAAGGATTAATTTGTCCCATTAGCTGTGGGGCCTTTGAAAGAAGAATTGAGGTTGGTACGTAGAGCATAGAATCATTTTAAGGACAGAAAATGACTTAGGACAATTTTTCTACCAGGAAGAAAATACTGTGAAAAGTGCAGATTAGTCACTAGTCAAAGAAGTAAACCCTAAAATAACATCAAAGGGGCACTGAGCCCTTGGAGAGGTGGAGAAGGCTAGAGTGGGGGAGTTTGAATACAAAATGATACAGATATTCTTAAAAATTACATAACCTTGAGTTGAATTTAGAGGCTGTCATGCCAAAACTCTCCTTCAAAAAGTATGTTAACAGTATCAGCTTGGTAACATTTATCTGAGGAATCCACCAGTAGATACTAAATTAAAGGGATTTTCCATCATTCTGTTGGACCTGGGCACCCAAATGTTGTCCTCCTCAGCAGTATGGCCCACTCTCAAAATTCTGAATACAATTACTACATTGGTTTCACAACCCACTAATGGGTTTTGATCTCTTGAGTTTAAAGAATGTTTTTTAGGATTTGCAGTGATTCACATAATCTTAAAGTATGGCGGAGTTTTACTGTGCTCTGATATCCCCAGAGAACATGCTGGTCAGCAAAGTATCTGATGGAAAAGAATAAACCAACTGAAAGACTAAGGAAAAACAGTCTCTCTGAACAAACAGTTTCACATCAGCTCCACGCCCCAAGCCTACAGTCTAGAGGGTAAAAAAAGAAAGAATTTGATAAGCAAGGAAGTATAGGAAGGAAAGTAGGGAAGGAGAAAGCTTTAAAAGGGACACAAAGGTGGTTCCAGACCGTCTCTGATAGGGTAGCTCTCACCCAAGCCTGACCAGCACACAGTCACGTTGCTGGAATAAATTAAGTAGGGATTACTTCTGAAAGCAGCAGGGGCATGTGGTCCTTTGGTATTGTGCCAGGTGCTTATTTGAATTGCTGATGGTCCATGATGAACGTCTTATTTGAATTACTGATGAGGTCGGATCTAATTTTGGTATGTCAGGAGTTCAGAGGTTTAAAGAAGTCCATCTTGGGAGAAAAGAATACGTGATCCCTAAAGCATTAAACATCTGCTATGAAGCTCTTCGTTCATCTTGATTCCTGTCCTTACTGTATTCTTCTGAAGGATCTCATTCTGTCCTCAGGCCGTCCATCAAGAGATGAAGACCTTAGAGAGAGTAGAGAGTGTTGGCCTTTGTTGGGCCTCCATGGGACCGGGAGTGAAGCCCAGTGTAACTTCCTGAGCCTAGCTCAAGTTGGTGACCTGTCTTTGGCCATAACTTCCGCATATGAATGACTCAGCATGATCCAACCTAAGACTGCCTCTGCCCAGCCACCGCTAGCATGGTAAAATATTATTGGCCCTTATTTCCCCTCTCTTCCTCACCCTGTCCCAAGACTCCCACCCCATCACAACCCTATATAAGTTCCTGCCTGATACAATAAAACGAGATCCTGCTTCTACAAGACTCCCGACTCAGTGTGTTTTTCTCTGGTGACCAGAGGGCAAGTCTGGGTCATCGACACTCATCATCCCACTCAGCCCCAAAGAGAGACAAACGGGATTGGCTCTGCCACTGCGCTATCTGCCAGAGATCCCAGCAGGCCTTGAGGCAGATTTTCCAGAAAGAAAGGTTCTACAGGCCCTGAGGTACAACTCAGCTGTTGGTGCTCTTGGTTGGGGCGAGAGTAAAATAGTAACTTAATCAGGAAAAGAATAAAGAAGGGCTGGAGTGGCAGCTCAGCAACTAAGCTGCTTGTCCAGAGGACCCAAGTTCAGTTCACTGCCCCCACCCATGGCAGCTTCCAACTGTAGGCAATTACAGTCTTCTGACTTCAGTGATGACCAGGTATGCACATAGGACATAGATATCCTTGCAGGCAAAACACCCATACATATAAAAAGAAAAAGAAGGTGTCAAGGAAGGAAGAGAGAGAGCAGTAATGACTGGTTGGTTTACAGACTGAAGTAAGTACGCATAAGAAGAGCGTACAGTGAGGATCTCAGTCTAAAAGAAACAGAAAGTTCTTCAAAGGTCTATCACCGTTAGTACCAGTTCCATCATGTCTTGGTTCATGTTAGTCTCTGATGGCCTAGGCTGAGTTACCCCAAGGACATCAGGATATCCTCCTTGCTAAGGAATTGCAGGATGTCTTAATTATTCTACCCAACAAGCCTGTGCCCAGTGAGAGGGGTAGAATCCTCTAGAGCAGCGGCTCTCAACCTTCGTAATGCTGCAACTCTTTAACACACTTCCTCATGCTGTGGTGACTCCAACCATGAAATTATCTCGCTGCTACTTCATAACTGTAATTTTGCTACTGTTCTAAATTGTAATATAATAGCTGATATACAGGATATCGGATATGTAACCCCTCCCCAAAGGAGTGACAACCCACAGGTTGAGAACCACTGCTCTCGAGCAAAACTGGGGTATAGCTGATGGAATAATGTCTGGACCTGGACCCTAGGTAGAGAAGTACCATAGCATCTCAACCTTCAGTGAACCATGGTAATGAGGAAGACAGCTATGGGGATTCTTAAGCGGTCAGTTGACATGGGATCTATACATGTCTCAAACCCAAGGGAGATGCAACTGAGTGTTCACATTCATTTACAGGCCTGAATTTGGAATTTAAATTAAACAGTATTTGGATGGAAGACATACAACTTCATTGGGCTGTCTTAAAAAAGAACATCAAAGGAGCTCTTTGTAAATAAATCATACTGCTGTGTTACATAAATCTTGAAGGACTGTAATGGCTATTCAGTATGCAAGTGGGTTAAGGTAAAATTAATAGCAAATGCTGGGACATTGCTGAATATATATATATATATATATATATATATATATATATATATATATACATACATACATACATATACTCTTTCTTTTATCATTTTGAGAAGCAAGGAGGTTGATTTCCATTTCCATAACTTTGGGAGTTATAGAACATCTTGATCTATTTTTCCCTCATCATCTACCATGTGGTCTTGTATTTTGAACAAACTCCCAATGTAAATTTAGCTTTCCCCAGAACAAACATGGATCTTTGCTGAGAATACTAGCTTATTTTAAAAAGCAATAAACTACAGATTGCTTAAAGATAAAATATTCCTGTAACGTCACCGTAAACACATATACCGCTTGAAATCCATCTCTTTATAAGTTTAAGAAACACATGATAGGCACCAGCATCTAAACACAAATGTTTACATTAGTGCCCCTGGATTCTGCAATTGCTGTATCCTCCATGCCTGTATCTAGCTCTGGCTGAGAATGTTCTTTTGATCCAGTGTACGTGACAGAAGCTGCTCTTTGGAGAGGTTGAACCATGTTCCTTGCCACATGATCTGCCTTTACTAAACACTAAAATCTTCTAATTGCCACTCACTTGATGGTTCCTGGTGCTCTTTTCCAATAAGCTACTGCTTTGTGTGAAGAGAATGAAAACCTTTGTTGTTCTTGTTTTGTTTTTTGAGATGGCTCTGGCTGTCCTGGAACTTGCTTTGTAGACCAGGCTGGCTTCAAATTCATAGAGATCCTCCTGCCTCTGCCTCCCAAGTGCTGAAATTAAAAACATTTGCCACCACCTCCTGGCTTGACAGTAAAAATTCTTTTTTTTTTTTTTTTTGGTTTTTTCGAGACAGGGTTTCTCTGTGGTTTTGGAGCCTGTCCTGGAACTAGCTCTGTAGACCAGGCTGGTCTCGAACTCACAGAGATCCGCCTGCCTCTGCCTCCCGAGTGCTGGGATTAAAGGCGTGCGCCACCACCGCCCTGCTGACAGTAAAAATTCTTAAGCTGAGCCAGCAACTTTCTGCTCTTGTCACTCTGTGAGACAGGCCAAACTATAAGCATTTTATCACGAAGTTTAAGATTAAAGGATCTCCATATTCCAAATCCTGATTTTGCCAATACAGAGTTCTCTAATGTGTATGGTACCTGCAACTCTCTACCCAATTAAACTTGCTTGCCTGTGTAGTAATGGAGAGCACTGTTGTGTGACATTTTATTCTTTTGGCTTTTTTTAAGGGGCCCACCACCTAGGCCCCAACATAAATCAAACACAGAGGCTTATTCTTAATTATAAATACCTGGCCTTAGCTTGGCTTGTTTATAGCCAGCTTTTCTTAAATTATGCCAACTTCCTATTGCCTCTGGGTAATTTCCTTTTCTTACTTCTTTATGTCTTGCTTTCACTCTTACTCCATGGTTGGCTGGGTGACTGCCCCTGATGTCCTCCCCTCCTTCTTTCTCATTTCTCCTTCTACTTATCCTCTCTGCCTGCCAGGCACACCTATTCATGCTCCTACCTCACCATTGGCCATTCATCTCTCTATTAGACCATCTGGTGGTTTAGTCAGGCAAAGAATCACAGTTACACAGAATTGAACAAATGCAGCATAAACAAAAGCCACACACCTTAAAAATAATATTCTCCAACATTTTCCCTTTTATTCTTTCTAAACAAAATTGAAAAGGTTTAACTTTGACATAATAAGACAGTATACAAGAAGAACTATTATCAAGTAAAGGTTACATTCGCATGTACTGAATTCCAATTAATTTGTGTCTGATAAATTTAAAGAAAATACCACATAATCTATCCTGTCTTAGTAAATCCAAAATTTTCTACCTAATTTAGTTTTTATCATATCTAAGGAAAACTGCAGATGGAGTCTTCAACTCCATCAAAGGCACCAGAGGATATAATATTATTTAAGTAAATAGTACATTGCGAAGGACTTCTAAAAAACTCTAGAAATGACAGAGACAGCTGACTGTCTGGACAGTCATCCAAAGTTCCTTTGCAACGTTGGGGCATCCATCTTCAACCTACAGGTTCAGAGTTTCTGGCAGACTTTTCAATGAAGCAGAAAATTTGAAAGACTGTCCTACCTTTATTGGCAGTTTGTCAGTCACTTTCTCTTGTGTCCTGCAGAACGTCTGGCAGTTTCTTCTGGGAAAGAAGAACCCTGAAGGACCATCCCGCCTTGTTTTGGCAAAGTTTAGGGGCCACTTTCCTGTGGGTCCTGCTTGTCCAGTTTATACAACATACTGCCAAGCAGTCCAGGCAAGAGCAACTTCTTGCCCAAATGTTTAGCCTTGCCACATTGAAAGCAAACTCCCTAAGGAGTTTCTTTGATGCCCATCATCTCCAAAGTAAATTGGTACTGCCAGGAGCAGATGTGTCTCATCGTCATGAAAAATCTTAACAAAACATTTTAAATGTCATATTCTGTAGGTTTTTGAGAGGGTTGAAGACCATTTTTCTATCTGAAATATATCTCTATATGATCTGGTAAACATACCTAGTCTATCTACAAATTTGGTTGTTATAGATGACTAACTACTGACCTGTGTTTCTTGATTGTTTTAAATAGTTAATAACAATAGTTTTCAAAACTAGAATTTTACTCACATTTTAAAACGAACTACCTAGGTACAATACATCAAACAACAGCAGAAACATATATACAATATGTTGCAACAAAATAACCTTAAATCGGTATTAATATATAAAAGTCCTTTAGATAACAGTAAAAACATAGCTACAGTATAACAAAATTGACTTTGAATATGTATCCGTATGCCAAAATCCATGCCAATGCAAAATGTCTGAGATTAATAGTTACCTTTTTATCCTCTTTTTCTATATTCCCCTAAATTATAACAAATATCCATGACCCACACAATAACCAAAAATCACTCACACTCCCTTTTCTCTTGGGAATGTAAGCCCAGTTCTCTCCCTACCACTTCCTGCTGACTTTAGGCAAAGACATCCCCAGGTGTCCCTGAGAAAAATCTGAGATAATGACCAAGTCTTGGGAGGCCCAGTGGTAACCTTTGTTGGTAGATATCACCTGTCAAGTTTCAGGAGTTTCTCCCTTGATCAAAGCAAACCCATACCCACCTGGAATGAATCCACAGCCTCTTGTTTCCTATGGAAACAAAAGCAAAAGCGCTTCAAAGCATTTTTAATTTGTATCTGACAAATACATTTTTTTACTTTTTAAAGTAAAGGCATTCTTATTTTTTAGAGCTAAGGAATTCCTAAAATATCTAGGCTGGTTAATTTCCACAGCCCCTCTTTCAATTCCATGTCTCTCAGCAGCTGTCCTTTGCTTTTCAGCAATCAAAACACTCAAAATCATCACAATACTACACAGGACTCAGACTCCCTGTGTGTTTCACAACTTTACATGGTTTTTTTCTTTTATATTACACTTACTGTCTCTTTAAAGACTTTAATTTTTTTTTAACTGTGTATCTCCAGTCTTTTTTGACCATGTGAACAAAACTGTTGAGATACACCCAAATTTCCCACAGGCTCTAGCAGCTGGCTCTACTCACTCTCAGGTTGGATCATGAAAGCCAAGCCTAAATCCTGGTTGAAGATACATGACCAATGACTGCATTCAGCTTTCCTAGAGCTGGGTGGTGGTGGTGCACGCCTTTAATCCCAGTACTTGGGAGGCAGAGGCAGGGCGGATCTCTGTGAGTTCGAGGCCAGCCTGGTCTGCAAGAGCTAGTTCCAGGACAGGCTCTAGAGTTACAGAAAAACCCTGTCTCAAAAAACCAAAAAGTCGATGCTTGCACTGTGGCAGGCATTTTAACTTCCATTTTTGTTCCTACTTAATGTACTGGCTGCTCAAGGGATTGCCTGCAGGCCAAAACTCTTAAAGGGGCCATGCACTTTTTTTAAAGCTTTCTCAGGCTCTACATAAAAATTCGGGCCCACGTAGGTATGCCAAAATGTTGTGTGATGTTTTATTTTTTTTTTTTTTGGCTTTTTGAGAGGCCCACCACCTAGCTCCCAAATAAATCGTACACGATGGCTTATACTTAGTTATAAATGCTTAACCTTAGTCTGACTTGCTTCTTGCCTGCTTTTCTTAACTTAAATTGTCCCGAACACCTTTTGCCTCTGGGTTTTTTTCCTTTTCTTACTTCTCTAATCTTTCCTTCTTCCTCTGCGGCTGGGTGTGTGACTGGGTGACTGGCCCTGGCATTCCTCTCCCCTTGTTCTCCTGTTCCTCTGCTTCTGCGTTTCTCCTTCTATTTATACTCTGCCTACCAGTCCTGCCTACCCTTGCTCCTGCCTCACTATTGGCCATTAAGGTCTTTATTAAATGATCAGATGTTTTAGACAGGCCAAAAAAAAAAAAATCACAGCTTCACAGAGTTAAGCAAATGCAGCATAAACAAAAGTCACACATCTTAAAATCATATTCCCCAGCATAGCACATTCCAAGACTAGCTTGCAGTCGTGTATTGAGGGGTCTAAGAAGACCATGCACTTTCTGTAGGTGGGACCAAATGCTTTAGTAAATCATTCATTCACTTGCTTTTGGCAACTTGACAATTCCCTGACAGAAAGCCAACTTCACTGAAAACTGGACTTGTTTATTTACATAATGGGTTTCATGCCTCTTTCCGGTTTCAATTCCCCTTGAAAATCTGCCAGTATAAATGAATGGAGATGAGTATATTTGTGTACACACTGCCTCCCTACAATCCTAGGAAAGCCTACACATATTTGAATAGACTATTTTGTGAGAGCCACAGAAATACCAGCATCTTCACATCTTTTTTTTTTTTTTTTTTGGTTTTTCGAGACAGGGTTTCTCTGTGGTTTTGGAGCCTGTCCTGGAACTAGCTCTTGTAGACCAGGCTGGTCTCGAACTCACAGAGATTCGCCTGCCTCTGCCTCCCGAGTGCTGGGATTAAAGGCGTGCGCCACCACCGCCCGGCTCAATACCAGCATCTTGAGTTTGTTTTATTACCAATAATGAATGAACCAAACATAAGATTCCCAGTTATCCCCGTAAGAATGTGCTGTAGTTCAAGTTGCTCACCTTGCTCAGACATTGTAATAACCATGAGTACTCGCTGTATCATCAAAATCTATTCTGATATATATATATGGCCCTCTTCCTTTTGGTTTTACAACTGAGAAACTGAGAGAGGTGTATCTGCTTCTTCTTCGGGCAGTCTTATTCATGTGACACTCCTCTAACATATCGAATGTTAAAGGTTTAATTTGATTTTCCCAGATGAAATGCTGCATTTTTTTATGACTTGAGTTTCATTTTTAAAAAAGAAAGATGATTTCCATATCTCTTAGGTGTTCATTCCTCAGTAAGATTGAGGAACGATCTTGCACAGGGAATCACCAGTGGCTTATCATATACAGTACTGTAATCGAACCATTGTTAGGGGCTGTAGGTCATCTCTTGATCTTCAGGAAGGCTACTTATCAGGAAAACCAATATCTTTCTGCCTCAACCAGCCTCACTGAGAACTACGACTTGATTGTCTTACCAGAAGTGATCTTGTGTGAGACTTAATTTTTTTTCCCCCTCAGGTTCATAGCAACAACTTCAGCTGCTGTGGCTCACAGCACTACCCACCAGGTCATTATTCCCACTGCTGTGTAGAACAAAAGGAGAATTTCAGTACAGGGCCTAAAGAGCAGGGATCTCTAATTCATGAAAGGAGTATCTACTGTCTGATTCTTTCTCTTAGACATTGAAAAGTAACTTCAATTTTCTCCCTCCTGGACATATTTTATTATTCCTTCTGTCGGGCCCTTCTAATTTATATGACTGTCAACACCAAAATAAAATAACTGGTCAGATAAATTGCTACATATACCAATGTTGTAGGGCATGTGGTATCTTTATTTCTCTTTTCATCTGTCCAAGGGCCTGGCCCAGAGTTTCCACTGTCTGTTCTGAGCAAGCACCCCTTTATACTCAGATACTCTAGTTTAGATTCTGGCACATCGTTATATAAAATCTGACTAAGAAACAGGATAAAACTCCCGCAAAATGTAAAATTCATCCCTGCTTGTTGACTATAGTTTGAAATTTATTTCACGGGGGTCAAAGTTTTCACAGTTGTAAACCAGGGGCTAACATATACTTTGTTGTTTAAGATACTTCAGCTGCAGATGTTTCTGGGTGTTGATCATGGGGACTCAAGTAACATGGCAGTAAGACTTACACAAGAGGAATCTTTGTCAGACTATAGAAAGTTTCTCATCATATCATGAACCATGCTGAAGAACTGTACCAAAAGAAAAGAAATGTACAAAAATCAGCGCAGTACTCCAGAAGAAAATAATTCCTATCAAAGAAATCATCTTGGCCAGTGGCCTGGCCTATTACAATACACCTACAAAGGAAAATGGAAAGAGAAGAGAAAAATAAACTATAATTTATCTGAAAATCAAGATAAAGGAGAAAATGTGGAACATATAATAAAGTAGAATATTCATTGGGAACTGTAATGGTGATTGGATACAAAATTGAGTTCAATAAAGAATGCTTATGTTAAAATACACTTCTTGAATTAAACAGAGTCTGGTGGAACATGGAAATACTATATATTTATATTGGTGGCACTGGGTTTTAAATAAGTATTTGATGAAATTTTTTTCCATCACAGCCTCATGGGTAGATTGTTGATGGGACAACAATAATGGTGAGTCATAGGAGATCATGCAACCACGGTTGGTGCCAAGAGTGACATCATGTGGGCCAGTCCACTCCCTGAGAGATTCTTAAGACACGGTGTTGTTGTTTGGGGAAGCTGCTCGTTCATTTCCCTGCTGCTTAGACATGAAGTAATGATTCAGAAACTATATCACTTGCAATACTTTTTGGCCAATAGATTAAGCATATTGCTAGCTATCTCTTATATCTTACACTAACCCATTTGATTTTACCTGTGTACCACCAAAAGGTCATAGGCGATGGGCAAAGTTTTGGCAGACTCCAGCAGAGGCATCTATCCCCAAAGGGGGCTATATTGTTTCTCACTCACCCTGTCTACTCTCTCTCTATATATATATCTCTTATAGCCTAGCAATATACTGTTAAGCCATTGGCCAAAAGTAGCTTCTTTATTAACCAATAAAAGCAACACCTATACAGAAAGATTTCCCATACCATTTCCCCTTTTCTGTTTAAATAAAAAGGAAGGTCTTAACTTTCACATAGTAAAATTACATATAATAAAACAGGTATCAAGCAAGAATTAAAATTACAACATTTATATCTACTTTATCTTTTATCATAACTAAGGAAAACAAAATTATAGCTAACTATTCTTCAACTCCATCGAAAACTCCAGAAGGATATAATATTACCTAAATAAACAGGAAGTGCATTGCAAGCAACTCCCAAAACTCTAGAATTGACAGAGACATCTTGCTGCCTGGACAGTCACCCAAAGTTCTTCTGTATCATTACAGTGTTCATCTTCAGCCTACTGGCCCATAATATCTGGCAGACTTTCTCATGAAGCAGGAAATTTCAAAGACAGTCCCACCTATATTGACAGTTTGTCAGTCACTTTCTTCTGTGTTCTGAAGAATGTCTGGCAGACTCTTTTATGAAGCAGGAACCGTGAAGGATCCTCTCACCTTTAGGCAAGTTCAATAGTCATTTTTCTAAGGGTCCTACATGTCCAGTTCATACAACATAACATCAAGCAGTCCAGGCAAGAGCAGTTTCTTGCCCAAATGTCTAACAAACTCCTTTGATGCCCATCATTATCTTAAAGGAGATTGGTGCTGCCAGGAGCAGATGTGTCTCATTGTCATGAAAAGTCCTAAATTATTAAAACATTTTAAATGCCATATTCTGAAGGTCTCTGAAAGATTTTGAAATATACTTATCTAACTGAAATATATATCTATGTATCTAGAAGACCTAACTAATGTGACTAGAAGCTTGACTGTTATAGATGATTATCTATTAACCTATATTTCTTAATTATACATTACATTTTTAAATGAGCTGCACAAATACAATACCTTAG
Source organism: Neodon shergylaensis (assembly GCA_025134845.1). Taxonomy (NCBI): domain Eukaryota; kingdom Metazoa; phylum Chordata; class Mammalia; order Rodentia; family Cricetidae; genus Neodon; species Neodon shergylaensis. The sequence continues at coordinate 916,311 of JABTXL010001700.1, forward strand.
TCAAGAGCAGAAATATACATATATAAGAAAATTGACCTTAAATTTGTATCAATAGACCAAGATGCATACCAATATAAATCTCTATATAATTTCCCTCTTTAAATGTAACAAACATTGATAAAAAGTCATTTAGGGAATTTTGGTATAGTTCTCTCCAAACTGCTTCTACTTTTTGTTGGGTGAAGTATTTTCTTTTTGAAGGTGGTTCATAGAGACCTTCCAGGGGTCCTTGGTTTATCAAACCACAGTAGTCTGGAATGAATCCACAGGTTCTCATCTTCTATGGAAACAAAAGTAGAACCTCTTTTCCAAAGCAACATATCCTTAAACCCAAATTTTGAAGTCAGGATACCTTTAAAATATATATGAAATATATATGTTGGTTTGGCTTAGCAGCCCATACAATGAAATGTTTCTCTGTACTTAGCTCCTTCACCGTCAAAAAATTGAAAGAAAACACAATAATATACATAATTCAGACTCTTTGTGTATATTCTATCTTTATATGCCTTATTTTTCTTACTCTTTTTAATCTATGACCCTCTGTACTCTATCTCTTTAAAGACTTTGTTTTATTTTTTGAAAATTGATTTACTTCTTTTTATAACGCTCTATAATCTTTTTCTTCTTTCTCCCAAGCCTATGTACATTTATCTAACACTGTGACCTGTTTAGAGGTTCTATTTTATCTGAATCTGCCTTTGTTGCATATCTCTAATCCTTTTCTGACCAGGACTACTTGTTAAAATGCTAAGTGGCGTGGCTAGAACTAAGGCTGCTTTGCCTTTTTGGCTCTGCCCAACCCAACATGGCAGAGGTCTGTTCACTCCCTCTGAGACTGCCAGGTGGGAGCCGTCCTCACCACCTCAACTCTGGGTAATACCATGTAGCATATAAACCCTTTTTATCTGAGTAAAAGCTAAATCTGTCATGCATTGTACTATGTAGCCTGGAAATAGGTCTGTCTATGTGGCAGGAATATACCATGCTCTTCTGCCTGTGCACTCCTAGCAGACAAGATCAGGCCAGCTTGCTCAGGCAGAGGTGTTGAGTGGCAGGCATGCTTTCAGCTACTTTCCTTTTAATCCTGAACAGGCATACAATCACCCTGGCCACGTGGTGCCCCTGTCATTTGGGCACCAATCTGTTGGGGAAGGCTGCTCATTCATTTCCCAGCCACTACGACCTGAAATAATCACTCAAAAACTATATTATTTGCAATATTGTTTGGCCAATAGCTTAAGCATATTGCTAGCTAGCTCTTCTATCTTAAACTAACCCATCTCCACTAATCTGTGCATCACCATGAGGTTGTGGCTTACTAGCAAACTTTTAGCAGGCACCAACAGAGGCATCTGTCCCCCACTGTGGCTATATGTGTTCTCACTGACTCAGCCTTCTTTCTCTATATTTATCTCTTCCAGACTGGCTATATTCTGTTAAGCCATTGGCTGAAAGCAGCTTCTTTATTAACCAATAAAAGCAACACATATAAAGAAGGACTTCCCACACCACATTGTGATGGGATGGCCCCTTCAGTAATATGGGGGGGAAAAAAAACCTTTATTTCATCCAGTTCAAGAATTTGGAGCTAAAGATGGTCAGTGGTAGTGTAGTTGTCTACCATTGGTTTTATGTCTGGGACACTTGGTTTATTACCCAGTAGAAATAAACAAACAAAATCTTCAGCAAAGTTCCAGAAATTAAAAGTTTTTCTATTTGAAAAGGTTATAATTAAGAATGTTGACTCATGCAACAAAAGATAATTGTGAAATATTTACATTGCTACAATTCAATATCTCAACATAAACTATAACATTAGCTTCCCACCAATATGGTGAAATGTAATACAAATAAGAGCTGGTTCCTGTATTTATCATTTAAAAACATTCCTGGGCCGGGCGATGGTGGCGCACGCCTTTAATCCCAGCACTCGGGAGGCAGAGGCAGGCAGGTCTCTGTGAGTTCGAGACCAGCCTGGTCTACAGAGCTAGTTCCAGGACAGGCTCCAAAGCCACAGAGAAACCCTGTCTCGAAAAACCAAAAAAAAAAAAAATTCCTTAGAAGTATGACCTGGAAGCAGGCCATTTAGCATTCAGGAGAACCCTTCACATGAGTGAGCTTTAAGCATTTTGACTAAATGACTATGACCTGAAACATCTCACAGGTCATCAATCTGTTTTTGGAAAATAAAAGAAAGCAGAAAGATTGTAAGGACCACAACATGGAGAAAAGTGCTTTGAGATGCTGTATTTTGGACATTACTTGACCATTGTAAGCAATCATGAATACACACTACCTACGTACCTAACACAGTGGGGGCATGACATGCACAGCTGAGTATCATGGTCATGAGACCAATAGTGTCTTGACTTTTAGGCTAAGGAGTATAGATCTAAAATATGGTACATTGCTGTTTTAACATCACATTTTTCTTTTTTTGTTTTTGTTTTCATTAACATCACATTCTAAAAAAGACCGATAAATAGTGAAGTATTCAGTTATTATTGGAATATACTGTAAATTATATTTAACTAAAACTGTCAGAAGGCAAACATTGCTTAGTGTAGGGGAAACTACGAACACCCATTACAGGTATCTTAAAACATACATAGTGGTTTATGCCTGTAAACCCAACATTTGGAAGGTAGATGCAGGAGGAATATCATGATTTAGAGACTTGCATGGAATTTGAAGTGAGTTCCAGGCCAGTCTGAGCTCTAGAGACAGACTTTGTTTCCAATCAAAACAAAACAGCAACAGCAAAAAGCATACAATTGAGTAGTTTTCCTAGAGAGTGGGAGATTACAGAATTTTTTTTTTGTATTGCCATTAATAAGAAAAGAAGTGAATCAAGAATGGGCTAACTTCAGTTCCATCTGAGGAAATATTGGACTAGCAGGCAGTTGATAGGGATGTCCACGAAGGGAAGGCATTTCTTTGCATCTCAGAGATGAGAAATGCCTACTGCAACATCCTGTGTGCAGTCCCGAGACCTGACTTGAAGCCAAGGGCATAGATTTAAAAAGGATCTCTGAGGACAGACTCTTGACCTTAGAGGAAGATTAAGAAGGAGGAAGACTAAGAAGAGACTGGGAAGAACATTATTTAGAATGAGGAGATAGAAAGAGAGAGCAAGAAAGAGATGGGGAGGGAGGAAGGAAGGAAGACAGACAGCATCATTTCTAGAAGTCAGAAAAAGATACCAAGACAAAGTAAAATGTTGAGCAGCGCTGGACGCTTGAGTGGCCAAAAAAGATAAGAACCCCAGACTGCAACCTTGACAAATACAAGGACATTGGTGATTAGAAATTCAGAAACACATCGACCATGTGGAGGGTTGTGAGGAAATGAGAGTTGAGAAATAGTATCTGTGAAAGTTATTTTTATTCCAAATTATTATCTGAAAACCTCCAGGGGAAGGAAAACAAAGGTGATGTTTTGACCTTAACATTTATGCCTCTCCCAACTCCAACACCATGCTGAAGGCCTAAGCTACTGTGCAATGGGTATTCAGAGGCAGAATGTTAGTGAGAAAATTAAGGTTAAATCAGTCCATGATCACAGAATGATTGTGGTAGGAGTGCTGACCTTACAGAATGAGAACGAGGTTGCTGGCTGCCCAGCCGGGGCTAAGTTGTATTTAGACCTGAGTAAAAAGTTCTGGTGTGCTATTGCAAGATGGGGTGACCAAATAATGCTTGCACATGATACATCTCAAAGAGCTAAAAGAGGAGACATTTTTTGTATTTGCTATAAAGAAATAATCAATTTTTGAAGGCATAGGCATATTCAGCCAAATGACACAATGATTATTCACACTGAAGCATTCCTGTCATGTAGTATATATAGTTTCTCTGTTTTTATACATCAGTTAAAAATAAAATTAACTTAAATAAAACAAAAGTGGTGGCTCATACATTTGGGAGTCTGACACAAGGGATCAAGAGTTTGAAGCCAGTAGGAGATCTATTATAATGAGGCCGTGTCTTGAATAATCTAATTTTAAAAAGGAAAAGGTATCAACAAGCAAGGAAGTGTGTCTTCATCAGAAACGAATCAAGCTGTGAGGTCAGTCTTAGGCCTCTGGCCTCCAGAGTTCTGGAGATTCTTTTATTTAAACCATTCAGGCAGAGACTGAGAGATGGCTGAGCAGGTGAGAGAGCCTGCTGCCCAGCCTGAAAACCCCAGTTCAGTCATTGGAACCCAACTGGTGGAAGAAAAGAGCCAATTCCCCTAAGCTGTACACACACAGTATGGCACATGCATACTTATGCTGCTCCCCTGCCACAAACACACACACACACACACAGAGGCAGACAAAACTGATGAGTTATAAAAATGTGGACCTCCAGTGTATGACCTTTTGTTATAACAGTCAAAGCTCAATATAGACAACAACCAAACTGAGATTATATATCAAGAAATGGGCTTTTATTTTTAATTGTTATTTAACATTGGCAAGGTGAGTATTTCAAGGATGAGATACCAATGAGCAAGAGCTTGAAATAAAAGTAGAAAGGACAATTAAGGAAGCAGAGATCTCCCAAATCAGTAGGAAGTAGTATCAAGAGAATGCACAGGAACTGATTTAAAACCAGGTTGGGGGTGGGGAGAGCATGAATAAAGCATTTTGCAGAATCCTCACTTGGGATCCTTTACCAAATGTTTATTACTGTGTATGCAGGCAATACTAGAAGGATAAAACGCCACACTAGAGAAAGATGGATTTCACAAAATACTTAGTTGTTGGGAGGGAGGAAATGGGGGTGGAGTTGATCACAACATGCTACGTACATGTTTGAATCCTTAAATGATAAACGAAACTTCCTCTGCCAAAACAAACAACTAATTTCTAATTGAGAGGCATGCTGGTTTACTACAAACGTGCAGAAAGTTTCCCTCCTGTATAGAGCCCTTCAAATATTTATGGAAACAATGTAAAAATTTATTTTTTATTATAGCCATGTGCTTGAGAAAACAGACATGGTGGTAAAAGAAAAGTATTTCAGAGGGCTGGAGAGATGGCTCAGAGGTTGAGAGCATTGCTCGCTCTTCCAAGAGTCCTGAGTTCAGTTCCCAGCAACCACATGGTGGCTCACAGCCATCTATGGTGGGGTCTGGTGCCCTCTTCTGGCCTGCGGGCATACACACAGACAGAATATTGTATACATAATAAGTAAATAAATAAATAAGGAAAGATTTGTTTTAGAAAAAGTATTTTATTGCTTTTAAGTGCAAATGAAGAAAGGAGGGGCACATTTATCTATTGGAGTCAATGAAAATAAATAAAATATGACCAGTTACACACAATACTCAGCTAAAAACATGCCTTAGAGATTTTCAGTGCAAAGCTGGGTGTTAGAATTACCTTTCAATAAGTAGGATAAGTTCACCTTTTGGGGGTCTAATAAATGTCCAGTACTTAAATGAAATTTAATTTGTATTGTACTGTTTTTCAGTATTGGGTTCTTTTAAAAACACAATGATGCCTGAGTTCTATTATTCTATGCTTAAAGTATGTTAAATAGAGCTTTCTGGACCCTGTTAGTCTCACAAAGCTTGACCTTCCCAGCTCTCAAGTCTCTCATGTACTCCTCTCTAACATCTGGCAACTCTCAAACACACATAAAGCCAACAAATGTATGTAACAGGAAAGAAAGCAAAGCCTGCCTGGTGTATACAGACTAATCTATTTGTGATATAAATAGCCGGGCTTCAGATAATCATCCAGTCATCCTAGTTGCAAAAGGCTTGCAAGTCTTGAAACACTGCCATCTACTGCAGAAGTGACAAACTGCGTGGGCATTTTATGAACTAGAAAAGAAGGTATGAGACAATGTCGTATCCTGCCATACCCACCTCTATTAATATAGTGCTGAAGATGGTTTCAAATAATAATTAAGGGGTAATTGTTGGAAAGCATTGCCCATTAAAGGTAAGTTTATCTATGTACTGCTATGGCAGCTCTGAGAATAATCAGCCTTGTTGAAAGGCAAGACTGACGACCGCTTGTGGTCATTGCTATGGCAAGCCTAGTGAAAGCAGTGTGCATAGTATTGATGTCACTCACTAAAAAATAATCACCTTGAAGCCGGGCGGTGGTGGCGCATGCCTTTAATCCCAGCACTCGGGAGGCAGAGGCAGGTGGATCTCTGTGAGTTCGAGGCCAGCCTGGTCTACAAGAGCTAGTTCCAGGACAGGCTCCAAAACCACAGAGAAACCCTGTCTCGAAAAAACCAAAAAAAAAAAAAAATCACCTTGAGCACTGAGTCCATGCCTGATTTTTAAAACAGCCTTAGAAAGCCTTCAGTAAAACTAAGCAGATTTTCCTCTGGCTTTTAGAGTCCTTGAGGTTCTCAATTCAAGGAAGGTCAAATAATTACATCATAATATATACAGATAAGTCATGTTTTTCTACAGATTTTTGTTATAATGAATCTACTTTCAGTAATATAATTCAATGCACCAACTTTTTATATCTTGTTTGAGTGTATACATTAGGCAGAAATTTTTATGAGTATTATCTTTAATCAGCCAATATCAAAAAATATTGATTAAATTAAAGAAAAGAATGTGCTTTCTTTGGTGTCTCCATGTGAGACAAATACAAACAAACCAGATCAACAGCCTGATAACTCCATGGGTCAGGACTTTGAAGTCTCAGTGTTTACCATTCACAGACATGTACCATGAATAGCAGGCATTTTGTCCTGTTCCTAGTCTCTTGTGTTAATCATTAGAACAAGCAATTTCTATAACTTGGAGTTTGGTGGAGCCATAGGGATACTCTTCAGTTCTCTGGTAAAGTGTAACAAGAAAGAAAAACATGGGTGAGTGAACGCTAACTTACCACACCCTCTAGGAGAGTTCTAGGTGGTCCATTCGCCGAAACCAGTCATCAGAGCACAAGAATAGACCTGCCTACGTATCCTGTAGCATTCATATGGAGAATGTTACATCTGAAAGTGTTACATTGGTTTTCAAGGACAGCAGCTGGGGCCCTGCGATCAGTCACACTGCTGTGCTGCACACACATCTGCCATCTTGCATTAGCAACCTGCTGTGGCTCGTAGTTCAAGCTGCTCTCATGAAAATCTGAATTACATGTGAGTCTTTTGAAATCTAAATCAAATGCCTAGGATTTGGCTGGTAAGTAAGCAGGGAAGAAATCAATGAATTAGTAACTGAAATTAATCAAATGTGCAGATTGCTAAAAAGTATATATGTTGGTCAGATGGAAAGCATGAAAAATGTCCATCACAATCATGGAAATAATAGTAATGAAAGATTTGAAATTGCGTATAGTTAGCTACTGTATTAACATTTCATGAATGGTTGGAAACAGCATGGTTTGTGAATGTCTCACAGCAACAGAAAGGCCTAAAACAAAGGAAGAAGATTGTGGGAAAGAAAGGAAAAGAGCTGAAGAGAAGAGGTGGAGGGAGAGGGAAGAAGAGAAAAGACGGATTGTCTGGGAAGAGGGAGGTTAGTGGCTGATCATGAGGGTAAGGAAAACAACGGGGGGAGGAAGAAACTTCAAAACAAGCACCTATACTTTTAACCATAATTATCTAATATTACACAGATAATGTGTGGTAGTTGGACTTGACTTTAGCTCTATTTTAACTCCATGTTCTGAGGAAGATTCCTTCAAAACACTTCCTGGGAAAGATAAAAAATACAAAAAGTTTTATTCAGTAAGTTTTTATTTTATTTGATACGTAGAAAACTTACAGTCATTATAAGTGTATATAGAAGCTAACAAATTGGAAAAAAAACCTCTTAGTTGACATACAAAAATAATGATTAACTAGATCCTTAATTCTGTGTTTTGTTTTACCTTTTGAGACCTTGCTTTTTACATGTCCAGGATCTAGAAAAATCACATACCAATTAGTTCCTTGTTAACTAGATACTCTTAATACTAACCTGTAGTCTGGATAACCTATAGATTATACCTGCATTTGTCTTTCCATTTTCTTCCTTACCCTTATGTTCTAAGATCTTTAGTACAGGAAGGGAGCTACTCTGGATGTTACCAAAAGAGAACAGAAAGCACTAACACAGGCACAAACCCTTGGATTGACAAAGGTGTGCTACATACAAAACATGCTTGGGCAATGGTGGCACAAAGCCTGTAGAAGTAACAAATCAATGTCTGAAGTAACTTAACAGTCACTCCAGGAAATGAAACCCATACCCAACACTGCTTAGGTAACCAAGATCCTAAGAACAGATAGTTTAGAAACCAAATGCTACTATTCTAAAGCAGTAACAACAACAAAACAAAAAGAAAAAGAAAAAAAAACAAGCAAAAATCATAGCAATAAAATGACTCCTAATGATATTCTACTCTACCCATAAATCAATGCCTTGCTCAGTCATGATCAGAGAAGCTTCCTCCTGCAGTAGATAAAATGAATACAGAGAGCCAAAGCCAGACATTGTTCTGAGAAAGAGAGACTTGGAACACTCAGCCCTCAAAGGACGCCTCCATCAAATCCCTCTTCTCAAGGTGCAAGAAGCCCTGGGGAAGAGCAGACAGAAAGAGCGTAAGAGCCGGGGGATGAAGAACACCAAGAAAACAAGGTCTTCTAAATCAACATGACCAAAGCTCATGTGAACTCATGGACACTGAGGGCTGCACCAGGTCCTTTGCATATACATTTTTTCAATAAAATGAAAAATTAAAATTAAAATAAAAATTAAACTCAACGATGACTATACATTTCCTTGTTAAAAAGTATATTCTCAGGATAGAAATAGAGGAAGAGGTAAATGAATGTATTCTAGTTATCTTCCTCTGTTTTAATGTTATGAAACATTAACCAAAAGCAACTTGGGGAAGGAGAGTATATATTTGGTTTACAGCCTATGTCATCTGGGGAAGCCAGGGTAGGGGCTCAAGGTGGGGACCTGGAAGCAGGAGCTGAAGGAGAGACCTCAAGGATGCTGCATTGACTTACTCAGCTACCTTTCTTTTGCAGTCCAGGCCCGGATACCCAGGGGTGGCACCTCCCCTAGTTGGCTGGGCCTTCCCATATCAATCATTCATCAAAACATCTCAGACATGCTCACAAGCCAATCTGACAGAGGTCACTCTCAACTGAGATCCCTTTCTTCTTTGCAGGTTTGTCAAGTTTACAACCAAAACTAGCCATCACTGCGTGCATTCGTGAATGTAGAACAAAAAGAAGAGGTTGGATTAAGCATGTTTTCAAACACTAATCCAATAGCCAATATTTAAGACATTTGGAGCATAATGTAGGATAGAAAGTAACACTTATTTAATAGATGGAACCATAAGTTCCAGGCCAGCCTGGGCTATTAATTAAGGCTCTATTTCAAACAAGCAAGTAAAGAATAGGCTTTGGTTTATTGGTTATAGTTTCTGATTTTTTATTTATAAGGTTGTGTATTGTGCTTTTCCTTTTTTCTTTTTGGATTTTTCGAGACAGGGTTTCTCCGTAGCTTTTGGTTCCTGTCCTGGAACTAGCTCTTGTAGACCAGGCTGGCCTCGAACTCACAGAGATCCGCCTGCCTCTGCCTCCCGAGTGTTGGGATTAAAGGCGTGCGCCACCACCGCCCGGCTGTGCTTTTTCTTTGTTGCTGTTGTTTTTCCTCTGTTTGCCTTGTTTTTTTTTTTCTGGTTTGTGTAGCTTTTTAATTGGCCCGACTGTTTTCTAAAAAGAGAGAGAAAGAAGATGTGGAGTTGGGTAGGTAAGGAGATGGGGTGGATCTGGGAAGAGACGGTGGGATAACTGTGGTCAGAATGTACTGCATGAAAACACAATTATTGAAAAGGAAACTTGGGAGTGTGTGTCCCATCTGTCATTACAGAATCTTGAGAGGAGGAGAAAAGAAAATCCCTAGACTTATCAGCCTCCAGCCTAGCTCTTGGTCCAGGAAGAGACTCTGTCTCCAGAGAATAAGAAAAAGGATGATAGACACCTGATGGCCTCCTATGGCCTCTGTGTGCACCTAGTCACATGCACCCAAAAAACATGTGCACATCCACCATGTACACCACACACACACACACACACACACACACACATTAGTTCTTAATAAGGACAAAAGATAACCAGGGAAGATAACAGACCACAACAAAAAGAAAAAACCCACAAGGATGAAACTAAATTGAAGCCTTTGGCATGGACAGTTACAGAGACCATTAAACACAGTTCAGTTTCTAGCCAGACTGACACGGAATCTCACACTGAAGGCCTATATCACTGATGCAAAATGTCTGGATTCCAAGAAAAAAAAATTAAAGGAATGCTAAAAAGTAAGAAAAAAACAGTCTCAAAAGGCGAAGCAAGAGTCAGAACCAGAATTCTGTCATACTTATTCTAGAATTATGAGATAGTATATTTTAAAACTAGTAAGTTAAGGACTCTACTAGGGAAAACTGACAACATGCATGAGCAAATGGGTATTATAGGCAAGGAGAACACCAAAGAAGCTAAAGAGGAAAGAAAAGCACCTTAACTAGAGAAGAGAGAGCCATGCTGGCAGAGAGAAAGGGAGACAGAGAAGAAGGGACAAGAGAGGTCAAGAAAATATTTCAAGTACTGAAAGAGCTATAAAGTCAAGCAAATAGAAGACCCTCCAAACACAGCAAGACCATGGGTTACCGGCATGTGCAGTCTTGGCAGCTTTGTCTTTTATGTCAGGTCTGATGCATCGGGCAGCTGGATTGGGATAGCATTTCCTCATGACCCTTCACAAGTGGGTCTGAATTCTGAGATGCTGGCTTATGAGAAGTAGGGATGGGACAATGAGCAACCTGTGCCCTCAGCCTTGTTAGCTTCTAGAAGGTCGACTGGATTGGCAAGTGGAGGCAGGAGAAGGAGGTAGGAGGTGTTTGGTTTCATGGGTGGAGCTCACCAGGCAGTTCAGTTTCTCGGGGTATTTTTGTAATATGTGTAAGGAGTAGGACTCTGAGCATCTCGGTTAAGAAAACCCTTCATCTCTAAGCACGAATATTTCTCTACTTTTCACCCTAAAACCGTACTTAGATGATAGGGAGAGGAGCAATTTACTCATTACTCACCTCAGAAAGAGAGGGAGAAATCCAGCCTTTGAATCTGGCACCACCAGCAAAGCTGGCTTCTGTGCTCTGGCTCAGAGACTACCTCACCAGGCATTTTTGGTATTAATATTTACCTAGTCCTTCAGATATCTGGGCTTGGGGTTGCTGGATGTAAAACTTTAGATTGAGAACCTTTCAGATTTAAAGCCGTACCAGTGGCTCTTAACTCTTAAGGACTCATTTTGTAAACTAACATTTACATGGGGGAAAGTACCGAGTAATGAATGATATTCAAATTATGGGAAAGCATCCCAACTGTATAGGCAGAGGAACCCAGGCGTGTAAGATATAGTTAATGCATTACATGCCAGCCGCGCTGCAAACTCTGCCAAGTGCAGAAACAGTGCCATATGGGATAGAGAGATAGATGCTGTTAGCTTGCCCATTTTGAAAGTGAGGAAGCTGTGCTTTTAACCACAGCCACCCAGCGACTAAAATGGCACGCACATATTTTCCTGTTTCTTCTTCCTATTCCTCCTCAGTTTCTAAATTTTCTCCCGTGATATTTATACCGTGTATATGGAAACATTGCATTTTAAGTGATTACTTCAGAGAAGCAGAAAGTGTTTTCCCTGGGCTGTCTGTGCCCCTATCTCTCGGTACCAAGCATGCTCTGGTGTGTGGTGATGACACAAAGGGAGCGCTGCTAAGATCGAGGAGTGTGCAGGGAGAGAGTGCGCTTCTGATTCTTCACGCACAGTTCAGTGTTTCCAGGGTCCTTTGTCCATAGAAACTCGGAACCCCACACAGAAGTGAGGATCAGAGGTACTGTGTTTGTGTGTTTGTGTGTGCGTGTTTGTGTGTGTGTGTGGTACTCTGTATGTGTGGACCTGCAAGTGTGTCTGTCCATCTTTCCGCCTGTGTGTTTGTCTGTGTATAGATATGTGCACGGGTGCATGAAGAGGCTAAATGGGGCTTTTTAACAAATTTGTCCAAACACCCTGTGGAGAGGTCTTGGGTTTCTTCTTGGAATCACTGTCCCAGTCTTGATGATTGAGCTTTGGTAACAACCCCTCCTTTCTAGAGATCTATCTATTTGTCATTCGAGACCCCTAGGAATGCCTTCTGCTCTTGACCCCGGCTGCCCACCAACACTAGCAAAGAGAATCTGCTCTCTCCAACCCAACCCAACTGAAAACTTAAACTCACATCCAACATTGCTGGTGCATCTTAACACTAAAAATAGCCGTAATACTCCCTAGAAAACCAAAAAATAAAAATAAAAAATAAAAACTGTTGTAGAACTGCTTTGGGCCTATAGCAGAGCTATAGGGGAACAGAGCTAGGTGTGGAAAATTAAACAGAATTCTGGGAGGAAGAAGGCAGAGTCAGAGAGAGATGCCATGGACCCACTGCCACCAGAGATAGATGTGCTGAAACTTTGCTGGTAGGCCACGACCTCATGGTGATGTACAGATTAATGGATGGGCTAAATTAATATGTAAGTATTAGCCAATAAGAATCTAGAGCTAATGGGACAAGCAATGATTTAGTTAATACAGTTTCTGTGTGATTATTTTGGGTGTAGGCTAGCCGGGAGGCCGGAAAGAACAAGCAGCCCCCTGCAACACACTCCTATTCTCACCTTTGATTGGTTGAACCACCTATTCTTCCTTCTGGGAACACAGCACCTTGTGAAATTCTACCATCCACAGACTCATTGTAAAATACTGTCTCCGAGTTTCCGTGTCACTAGCCTTTTCATTGGTTACTTCTCTCATTGCTGTTCAAAATACCTGACAAAGGCAACCAAAGGAGCTTGTGATTTGAGAAGATATACAGTGTGTCATGACCAGGAAGACATGGCAGTAGGAATAAGCTGTGGTGGGTTGTCACATTGCACCAGAGCAAGCAGAGTGTAGACAGGAAGAGAGAGAATGTTATATGACCTCAAGGCCAACCCCCAATGAGGGTCTTTTCCAATGAGTTTCCAACTCTTAAAAGTTCATCTGCTTTTTCAAATCAGTGATACCAACTGTAGACTAAGTGTTCAAACACATGATCCTATGTTTCATATTAGAACTATAACACCCTGAGGTTTGGAGTGGTCCAGTGGATATGCTTGCCACACATAAACTCTTTCATCTAAGTAGTTTCCATTATTATTATTATTGATTATTCTCTCATTTTATCTTCTTCCCTCTTACTCTTTTCTTGAGAACTTACCCTCATACTTTTTTCACTTCTTAATCCTTCAGTCCTGTTGATTTCCTTCTTTCTTTCTTCTACTAATATTCTTCATGAGTGAACTTATCCATTACTGATATTTCATTCATCCATTGCCACCCATGAATCTCAACTCCAAAATGACTATAATCTTTAATTTCTGACTCAGATAGATCTATATGTTAGAAAAATAGGCTAATGTTTATGTGTGTTAGAAAAACAACAATTGGAAAAATGTAGAAGATGGAGTCATAAAAGCACAGTACATTTATTCAGTAAATATTCATTGAGTTCATACTAACTTGCTAGATGAAGAGGGGAAATTCTAGCAACAAAGAGACAGGCACACAAGCACTGATTGGAGCTACAAGAGTGGATGATATTGTACAAACTCTAGATGTAAGGATGAGAAAAGACAAGCAAATCTGACCCTAGGAATCAGAAATATTTAACAAACAAGTAGTACACACCTCCTTAACCTGATCACTGAAGAAGGCTCAAATTCAGCATGAAAAGAAATACTAAATTCCGCTTAGATGAACTCCTTCTTTTGATCATTTCCCAAGCCCCTCAGTCTGTCATGTTGGAAACCTGGAAGTCATCAAGCCTCACCATTATCACCTTCAGACTCTATCCGATTAGTGACTGAGTCTAGCTTTACCTGTTGTACAGGCAGAAACTACGGCACTGCTGCCTGTTTATTCTTGTGTAAGCTTTTACCCACAGGTGAGATCCACCTCTTTACTGTCTGAAACCAGATCAAAGGACTAGAGAAATCTGATGTGAGAAATATACACATTGGTGCGAAATGTCTTGAGACTGGGCCAAAACGCAGCTTGTAACTGGCTATTACTCTGCAGCTTCCTGCCACAGGAGAAGTCTTCATCAGAGTGGCAGTGAATCAAAAGGTCAAGAGTTGGGAGGATATCCACTGGGTGTGACACACTGAGGATGTTGCGTGTGAAAACAAAGACACACAAGGTCACCTGTAAAGCTAGATGTTCCGCTCGTGTGTTCTAATTGCCTGTGAAAATGAGATTTTAAAATACTGAGATGGATGAGGTATTGGTGCATCTGTAGTCTCTAGTCAGTCTCTCTTCAAACCTGATACGTGAGAGGTTATTATCTAACAGTCTCTGCACTGTGAATGGAACAGGTTTGTTCTCCACCATGCCTTAAAATGCTTCAGTGGTCTCTCCTGCCTTTCACAGTTTAGCATTGGTAACCTGAAGACTTTGGCAGAGGGTGAGAAGTTGAAGGGGGCCCATGAATAGTATTGACCTTGCGTGTGTGGTGGGATATAGGTGCATTTGCTGGGGCTAAGCATCATGGCTGTTACTTGATTTTCTATCCATCTTTCTCTTGTCTCTGGCTACTCTCTAATCCTCCATCCCCTTTCTAACCAAACTTAATTTCTTGCCACTCTCGAATGCTCATGTCTTTACCCTACACATTTCTAGAACACTTCTATCTGCTTATGAGACCTCTGACCACTCCCTACCCCCAATGTGAACATGGGATGCCCTCTGAGGTTTATTTGGGCTGTCTTTGTAGAATTAGAATTCTTTGGCATTCAGATATATATCCATGTATGAACTCTGCACGCATGTGTTTGTAAATGTCTTTTTTCACTAAATTTGGAACTACTCGACGAGAGAGACCAATGTATTTTCTTCCCTCTACCCCAGTACTCAATGTACACCCGAGGAATAAAGAGCAGGTCCCACATGTTTGCAGATAGAAACGGCTTGAAATTATATTTAGCTATCTGGAGAGGTAATTTTCCAAACTCTGAGTGGAGAAGGTCAATCAGCAGAAATAGAACATATCCAAAGGTACTTCACGCCAAAGGCTTTCAAATGGAAGTTTGTAATTACGAAGCGGGCCATTTTCACTTTCTTTCTTTTTTTTACAAATAATTAACACTTCTGTTTGAACCAGAGATGCTAAACTTTATCAGCTTACTAGGCCACAGCAATGTAAATGCTAGCTACTTTTTTTAAAAATCACAACAATTACAAACTGACCTTTAGTAAAATCCACCTAACGCTGCAGGGACCTCCTGGCAGGTAGCGTGATCCCCTGCTGAAGCCGAGTGTTGTCACCATTGACAAAGTACAAAATGGACGTGGACACTGTCACACTGCATATTAAAGAGGAAGGGAAAAGTCGCGCACGTGGGCAGACGCCTTTCATCTACTGAAATCTTGACAATTTGGTTTCCTTCTAAAACGTAACTTCTAAAATTATTCTTATGTGCAAACTACAAAGTGATTGTTAGTGCTTAAATATCACATCTATTTGTAGCTGATGAATAAAGCTACCTTGAGCTAGAATTTATTTTAGCATAATTTTCACAGAGTTCTCACACTTTACTAATAGAGACTTCATATCCTAAATATACAATACACAGTAAAGGAGAGCAGTGGGGAAGAAAGGGTGGAGGAGGGCAGTGGGGAGGGAGGGGAGGAGGGCAGTGGAGGGGGGAGCA
>JABTXL010001700.1:932465-965783 GCA_025134845.1 Neodon shergylaensis
GAGGGAGGGTGGAGGAGCACAGTGGAGAGGGAGGGTGGAGGAGGGCCATGGAGGAGGGAGGGTGGAAGAGAATAGTAGAGGATGGGGATGAGTGTCAACTACCACACAGGCTGTGCAGCAAGCTTCAGCTGCTGTGGACTCTTCAAATATTCTGAAATGTTTAAGCATATGAGTATATTAAAAGCTAAAGATAGGCTATCTTTGAAAAAAAAGATTTATGTACACCTACATGTAAGAAGACAGCACAAGATCCTCTTTAGAGTTGGTTGTGAGCCACCAAGTGGTTGCTGGGAGTTGAACCCAGGACCTCTGGAAGAGCAGCCAGGGCTCTTAACCTCTGAGCCGGCTCTGAAGCCCAAAGCTAAAGATATGCTAGTTTGTATAATTAAAAAAGAAAAGAAGTGGCCAGGCAATGGGGGTGCATACCTTTAATCTCAGCACTTGAGAGACAGGGGCAGGCAGTTCTCTCTGAGTTCGAGGTCAGCCTAGACTACAGAGTGAGCTTCAGTCAAGGCTACACAACAAAACCCTGTCTCAGAGAGAGAGAGAGAGAGAGAGAGAGAGAGAGAGAGAGAGAGATTTTGAGGGGAGAGATTTTGCTAGGTTTTGAAATAAAACAAACTACACATAGACTATGTAACCCATAACTCTGACTGTGTCATTTACTAGCATTCAGAAGGTCTGTTTGCACATCAGTAAATTTGAACCCAGTGCCTGAAGGCAGCTGTATACAACTGCTTCTCCTCTTTGTGAAATAAACAACTACATAACTCCACACAGCACTTTGGTTCGCACAGATTTACTTTATTGGACAAAGGTCCCTGGTTTATTTTTCAAACCATGGAACAGATTTTTTTTAACATCCAGCTTATTAAAGCTATTTAGACAATGTGATTGTTAGTATCAATTATCCACTAGACAGTGTCTAGGATTATCTAGGCAATGAACTGCTGGGTACACCCTAGATTACATCAGCCTGCAGCCATGACGGTAAGAAATCATCTTCAGTAACTTAGTTGAGGTGAGAGACCCACCCAAATAGTGGGTAACACCTTTTGGATGTGGTTTTCTAGGTTGCACAAAAAAGAGAAAACTGAGTCCCAGCATTCATTGCTCTCCGCTTTGTAGCTGTAGATGCAATGCCCCCAGCTCCCTAACCTCCTTGGAGAGTTTGACAGACAGACTTACCCTCCATGGTGGAATTTCCCTAGAACTGGGAGTCACGATAAACCCATTCTGCCTAGAGTTGCTTCGTTGGCGTGTTTCATTGCAGCGTCAGGAGCAGCTAAGACAGTAAGGTGCCTTGTTTAAGCCAAGCAAAGATGGATCCCAGCTGCAGAGAGGGTCTAAAGAGAAAACTATCCCATCAGCTTCACTGCAGAATTTAGGACCCATTTCTCCTGCTGGGTTTGCTGAAGCAAAGAATCCCCTGTTTTAAGGACAGAACACCTACCGTCTTCAATGTCCCCACCGTCTGACTGTTCTGACTTTATTAGCCTTTCGTAATTGACAGCGAGGTGCCTCCAAGTGAGACATATTTTGTATTTCTCTAACTATGGAGCTATCTTGACAATGACAGTCATTGCCTGTAATTACTCACCCTAGTTTCCTGGGAATCTGAAAAAAAGAATAGTCAAGGCTGACAAGTTACAGTAATATTTCAAAAATAGTTATTTCCTTGGGTGTAAAAGCGTCCCTCAGTCCCTGCCCCCGTCTAGACTGCCTGCTTGATTGTCCCCATGCTCCTGCCTCTTCTCCACAAAGGTCTTTCCTAACTGCTCACAGAGACTGCACATCTTCCTTGCCTCTGTGGCCACTGCCTCAGAGCCCCAGTACCCAGAAGAGAGGAGTGCAGACAAACACTTGAGGGCAGTGTTTGTCTCTGTGGCTATCCCGGAACCGCTGCGGTTTCCACCAGGGGAGCAGTAGAAGCAGAATGACAATATATTCAGAAACCATCTTCCAGACAAAGGGTTTCAAGTCTGCCTGCCATGTTAACTGTTTTTGTGAGAACAATGAACACACTAGTAAAGTATACTGAAGCATATGAAGAGGGAGACAGACACAGATCCGCAGGGGTAATGAAACATCTCTGTAAGTTTTCTTAAATTAACGACAGAAATATGTGATCTTTCACACACAACGAAAGTTTTGGGCAGGAGAAAATTACTTAAGAAAGATCACCATGTTTTGTATTATCTCTTGTCTTGTATTTCTAATTTGCATTTATGCTCTGACACAGGAAATGTGACACATCTGGCTGCTATAAATCTTTGCAAATGTAGCCATGCAAGTTCCCTGCATCTGCACTATTCTCTTTAAACACCTGTACTACTTGAATAAAAGTTTGTTTTTGTGCAGACCATCCTACCGGTGGCTACCTACACTGAGAAATTTTAATTCATTCATTAATGTTCCTTTTCTAGAAGCCTAATTTGGTAGTAATAGCACATACCCTTATCAGTCATCATCCCCATCTCTATTTCACCACTGAAGCCAGTCAATAAAAAGAGTTCATGTTCTACATGTGTTCGTTTTATCAGTTGCTAAGAACTCAACCAACTCTGTGGTCTCTAGGAACACAGTACTGAGCATTATTAGATATAAAATCTCTACAGAAATGATACAGCTCAGACTTGCCCAGCTTGGCTATTGGTCAGAATCACCTAAAATCTTTTTTAAAATTACAAGTGCCTGGGGACGGTAAGATGGCTCAGTGGTTAACAGCACTGGATTCTCTTCCAGTGGGTTCAATTCTGGGTTCCATTCCAAGCACCTACATGGCGGTTGACAACCATATGCAACTCCAGTTTTAGGAGAGCTGTAACCTTCTTCTGGTCTCTAAGAGCAAAAGGCACACACATGGTACAGAGACATACATGTGAGAAAAATGCCCACATGTTTAAAATAAAAAATTACTGCAGGAACCTGCTTTCTACACCCAAATAACTATTGATTCAGAAAAGGCCACTATGGGGTCTAGCATCTCTGTTCTTCCCACCTTCATTTTGGTTTAGCAGGTAACTCTGAGAATGAGGACAGTGGACTACCAACCTGAGCCCCTTCCCTTGTTTCAGACAAGAAATAAACTGAGGGTCACAGAGGCTTTCCATGGATCATTTGTCCATTGTGTGGCAGTTAGGCCTAAATCTAGATTTTCAACTCCTTCGTCCATGTTCTTTGGTTGCAAAGGTGAAAGGACCCAAAGTAAACCATGGAAAGTTAGAAATATATATATATGAGAGGGGGGAGGGAGAGAGGAAGGAGGACGAGGAGGAGGAAGAGAAGGAGGAGGAGGATAATACTTAGGACATGGACATGGATTATCACCCTTCTTGCCAAGATCTCTCCAAAATATCCATGAGAAGCCTTAAATTTACCCTAAAACTCATGTGTTATCATCTAAGTCACTCTGGTGAAAGGAAGGGGTTGGTCCTATTACTCTCGTACTCAATGCACATAAAATCCGAAGAAGGACTCTGACTAGACAGCCTGGTAGCTTCCTCAGATGATGATTATGGTCCAATGAACTATGCTCATAAGTGGTTCTATTACCAGGAATAAAGTAGGTAAGAAATTAGATATTACAACGTGATATATACTTAATGTGTAATCAATGCTGCAATCTAATTCATGGCCTTTATATTAGTAAGGGTTCCAGAGAAATGAAATTGATAGAGAGTGTGTAAACACACTTTTATAAGAGGGTGGTATTAGATTGACTGATGTGACAGAGACTAGGTAGCTTAACAATATCTACCTACACTCTAGAAGCTCTGAAACCTTAGGAGCTGCTTAGTCCAAAAGGCCAGATGTCTCAGCCACGCCAGCCTAAGACAGAAGAGTTGGGAGAGGCCAGAGAGGCTGCTAGTGTTTGGTTCACACGAGAAAGCTGAAGAAACTGGAGTCTGATGTCTGCAAAGGGGAGCAGCAAAAACAGCAGCAACAACAGAGATAGATCGTTCGCCATCAAAAAACAATAAATGTTTCCTTGGAACTCTCCCTATCTCTATATACCACACATTTGGAAGTGTTTATTTCTCAAGGGATTTTTCTCCATTCTGTTCATCCTTTCTGCAAACCCTTGGACAACCACCTAGAGATGCGCCTCTTAGCTGAAGACTGATCCCATCAAGTTGACAATCAAAATTAACTGTCGCAGCCCTCAAAAGTTTCTTTTATGATCTGCATTATTAAAAATAGTTCCATCCTATGACTCTTGACGTTTGTCATGAGTTTCATAAAATAGTCTGTTTTATGCTACATGGTAATATTTTTTCACTGTATCACATCCTACTTCATTTTGTTAAAAAATAAAAATTCACAGCCCTCAATCATTAAAGCATTTTCAATACCTGTAACTGGGAACAACATGAAATCTGATTTGGCTGATAAGATTTTCAATTTGTCAAAAACTCACTGAGTTGTCTAATATGTATTATACAGATTTTAAAATGAATTCTATGTCACTCTCTGGTCTCTGGGTATATAAGTAAGTCAGGAGATACTGGGCAGGTGAGAACAGCACAGAATGCTAATCAGAGAAAAACCTAAAATGCAGTCTCTCTCAGAATGATGACTAGGGGGCTGAGGTATACTCAATCTATGCAGAGATGACCCTGGATAAGAACCAAGGTTGTAAGAGGAATGTAAGACGTCCCATTGCCAGAGAGCAAAACACAAAACGAAGGTGGACAGACCTCAGGGTCTAGACAGTCAAGAAAGAGCGACAGAACAGCTGGAAGCAGAAAGTAATGACATTAGCAAGATGCTGGAAGTAGTATCAGCTAAGAGCCTTGGTGTGGAAGGTCCTTCTGTCTGTGTGTTGCTTTTATTGGTTAATGAATAAAGAACTGGCTTGGCTTATAGCATGGGAGGAGGAAGGTGGAGTTGGGGAGACACCATGGAGCCACCCTGATGATAGATGTGCTGGAACTTTAGCTGGTAAGCCACAACCATGTGGTGATGCACAGATTGCTAGAAATGGGATAAATTAAGATGTAAGAGTTAGCCAATAAGAAGCTCAAGCCAATGGGCCAAGCAGCGATTTAATTAATACATTTTCTCTGTGATTATTTCAGGTCTAAGCTAGCTGGCTGGAAAGAACAAGCAGCCTTCTCCAATAGAGACCAGCATCATGAGAAAGTAGGTCAAGGGCCCATTCTACAGCTTGTCCTGGAAACCTGTCAGTGGCCTCTGGGGAGGTGTAGGGCAAACACATCCTAGGTAGGAAAATGGAAACCTTACCCAAGTCTTACTCTGGTCTGTTTAGCAAGCAAGCCTGCAATGGTTCCTCTTCTTTCTCTGCCTGTTTCAATGGGCATCATGGAACAAACACTCATCTAGAATACAGAATTAACAAGAATCTCTACAGGACAGATAGATCTCCAGCACTAAATGGTGATGAAAGACTCTAAGCTAGTAAACTCTGTGGTGAATTTTTACAGATCATAGCAACGTTGTTACATAAGAAACATACTAAAATTTTACAGATATTTTTAAATAATATTTGTTATCTATTTATGTATGCCCTGTTCCCCAGGACCTTGGAACCAGTAGAGCTAAAAACTTTCTCATAGCCGGGCGGTGGTGGCGCACGCCTTTAATCCCAGCACTCGGGAGGCAGAGGCAGGCGGATCTCTGTGAGTTCTAGGCCAGCCTGGTCTACAAGAGCTAGTGCCAGGAAAGGCTCCAAAGCTACAGAGAAACCCTGTCTCGAAAAACTTAAAAAAAAAAAAAGAAAAGAAAAGAAAAAAACTTTCTCATAAAACAGTCTTCACATGGTACCTGTATGCTCAAACTGTGAAACTAATCCCCAGACGTCTTTCCATGTTGTGATACAGCCGTGAGAAGGACCACTCTGTCAGCATCTTCCTTCTTGATTTTCTTGGATTCTTGTCTACATCTTGAAACATCTCTCTTGAGTGTTAATTCTAGTATTCTCTATAAAGAGTAAACCATTTCTGACAGAATTGCAATCCTACTCAATTTTCTTCACAGATTTTTTTTCTTCTAACTACTACTTCTTTTTCATATATAGTAACCTGTGGTCTGCTCACTAAGAGGCTGTGTGGGAAGCTGCAAGACCTGGATTTTTGTTCCAAATCTTGAAATATTACTTTCTACTAATAAGCTGCAGGCTGGGTCACAGTGACTGAATGCTTGCTTTGTCTACCTTGCCTTCCTCTTAAAAGTCATGGAATATTACCTCAGTTTCCATTTCTGTCCCCAGTGCCTGACACAGTCTAACAAACATGCAGTGACCACTCTCCTGAATATATTGCTTCCCTGACTGATAGGTTTATATGCTCCCTAGAAAGTCCAGGTTGCCCAACAACATATTACTTCCCGTCACAAGCATTTGTCCCAGGCTGACGAATTAACTAACCGTCAGAGTGATGATCCTTCATCTCTGCTTGTATGTTTTGTTTTCTCTAGTTGGAAATAATGGTTTATGTTTATCTGGAACAATTATTCTGTGTAACTAATAGGATAAAAAGTATGACTCCACGATCACCTTTCTAAAACCCTTACAGTTAAATCTTTTGGAATTTGGAATATTTTATAAAGAAAATATAGGACATAAACCATACTTGATTTCATAGTCCTAGCAAGTCTGGGTGATAACAAAGTAGACTACTCTTTCTTTTCTTCAGCAAGGTAGAAAATCAGTCACACGCCATAAATCAAATAAAGAACATTAATTGTTTTAATTCATGTTAACATTTCTTGCAAATTACAAAAAGTTTCAGTTTTCAGAGCTAATTGTTGTTGTTGTTGTTGTTACTGTTGGCCTGTATTAAAACATAGTAGCTACTAAGGAGCTGCTGACCACGGCCAGTTGTGGTGATGGGTGATGTCACTGGCTTTGACCAATTGTCTGCTGAGATCTTGGCATCACTAGCACTGGTAACTGGGAATCTTCAGCAAGGGTCTTCACTTAACCCTCCAGTGTTTTGCAGTCTGAGACACATGAGTACCTGTTTCTTTGTCATCTGTCTGTGACTTACTTATGATGTTGAATGTGGGTAGGTTATGCAAGATTTCTTTGAATTTGATGTTAGTGGTATCCCTGAGTTGTTAACTTATAACTTTACCCCAAGTTTTTCTACAGTGATCTCTGTAAGTGGAAAAACCAGAACCCTAGTTCCTCAGACAACCCGAGGGCCTTTATTAACCTTTTAGATTCTGTTTACCCACCAGCCCACCTGGGAAGATTGCAGTCAGTTGTTACAGATGATGTTTACCATGGAAGAAAGAGAGAGAATTCTAACAGAGGCCCAAAATTTAGTGCCAGGACCTGAGGGAACCCAACTGTCAATCCTTCCCTAATAGACCAAGCCTTCCCCTGACCCATCCTAACTGGAATTTCAACTTGGCAGAAGGTAAGGAGAGGCTCCTGGTCTATTGCCAGGTACTGATGAGGTCTCCGTGAAGCCGCTCATTGGCTCACCAATTTGGCCAAAGTCAGTTCCATCGGCCTTCTTAGAATGGATTATAGAGGCCTTTGGGGGCATACTCCCCTTTAGATCCTGAGGCCGAGAAGAATAGGTTAGCCATGGTTATGGCTTTTATTAATCAGGCACAAGTTACAAAAGATAGATGAAAAATGTCAGGCCTGCCAACTCACCAATGAAGACAATCAACCTAAAAATCCTGGAACAAGACTTAGGGGCACCAAATCCGGTTCCCACTGGGAGATCGACTTCACTGAGGTAAACACCTGGCAAATATGGTTACAAATATCTTCTAGTATTTACAGATTCTTTCTCTGGATGGTCAGAGGCTTTTCCAACCAGACATGAAACTGCCCAGACAGTCATCAAAAAGCTACTTGAAGACATCACTTCGAGGTATGGTATTTCTGTCTGTAACTGGCGTAATAACCAGGCTAGCTTAATATGAAACAGCAAATTTTAATGAAGGGATAGCTTACAACACCAGGGATCCAGCGATGAGCAGGAAATACAGAAAAGAGAGCAGCGGGGCTCACGCTCGCCAGATTTATATGTAAACATTAGCCCGAGGCGAACACGCCCTCTAAGGGGCTGGACTATCCCTACATCTCCTCCTTTTGTCTAAATAAGATAGAATTAAACCAAATATAATTATATACAATAATAACAAATAATAAATATAACAAACAATATTGAGAACAAAAGTTTTGCTAAACATTTTATCTCAAGGAGTCTAAATAATGTAGAGACTAATTATAATTATATAATCTTTAATTCCGTCAAAGATCTGAGAAGGGAATTAATATTATTTAACAAACGAGAGATATCCAAAATGTGCAACAAATGACAGAGACAATTGATTACCTGGGCAATCATCCAAAGTCTCGTTTGTAATGTTGAGTCAACCAATTTTGGCTAAGGCCTAACATAATTGACATATTATTATTAAAGGCAAGGAACTTTCTTATAACTATCCTATCTTGTCTTGGCAAGATAAGACAATCCTGTTTTATCCATTTATGGATATTTGTCAGTAGTTGAGGTATGTGCTTTTCTTAATCCAAAGGCCAGTTTTGCCAAGAAGACAAGCTCCCAGTGGAGTGTCTTTGGTGTTTAACGTTCTCTCGGGAGTAGAGTGGTGTCACCAGGAGTGATTGTGCCTTGTTGGCATAGAATTCTAGGTTAGATTAAAGGCCATTTTCTATAGCTTTTTGAAGAGGCTGAAGATTATATTATCTATATTAAATATAATTTCTATGAATCTAAAAGATCTGATTAATTTTCAATATCTATCTAACTTGAAGACTAAGAGAATAAACAACTGTGCACTATATGAAGACAATGATCTTTAATTGTAAACAATGTCATTACATATCAAATGTAAATAATATCAGAGGTAGAAATGTACATTGTAATATGGTAAATGTATCAATACAATATAGACAAAGTTATAAGCATATTCTTATACAAAAATAGAGGTAGGAACATTCATATTCAATATATCAATATACAAGAAACAGTACCAATACAATTTTCTAAAAACAGTAATTCATAAATACCAATCATCCCATCAAACCAGTTAATCCCCCCTCCCCTTTTTTTGCCCTCTAAGGGGCTGGACTATCCCTACATCTGTCCTCTTAAGCTCAGACAATGGACCAGCCTTTATCTCTCAGGTAATGCAGCTCCTGGTAAGGGCACTGGGGGCAAGTTGGAAATTACATTGTGCTTAGAGGCCCCAGAGTTTAGGTCAGGTTGAGAGCATGAACAGGACCCTAAAAGAGACCCTTACCAAATTAACATTGGAAATTGGTGGTGACTGGGTAACTCTCCTCCCCTTCTCCCTTTATAGGGTTCGAAATTCACCCTATACCTTGGGATTAGCCCCCTCTGAAATCATGTTTGGGAGACCCCCTCCTATTTTGCTCAACTTAAAATCTGAGCTTATTGCCGAGTTTGATGATGCTAACCTGGCTTGTTTTCCTCAAGGCTGTGGCTCTTGTGCACTAGGGCATATAGTCCACATGAGGGCCACTTATGAGATAGTTCCACCACCCACACCACACAAGTTTCAGCCAGGAGATTGAGTCTTTGTAAAGAGCTGCACTGGAAAGAACCATATACCATGATCCTGACAACTCCAACGGCCTTAAAAATAGATGGCATTGCCACCTGGATTCATTACACCCACACCAGGCTGTCAGATCCAGAGATAGAGGACCCCACAGACTCATTCCAGAAAAAAAGGCCCCTCAGAGGGAGTTGAATATCAAGATAACCTGCTTAAGCTTAAACTTAGCCGTCACCCTCCATGAAGGTCCTATACTTGCTGGCACTCTTCCTCCTTTGCCATCCTACATTTCCTGCTAATCCACATCAACCTGCAGGTCACACTTGGCCTGTCCTTCACCTCTGGAGAAACCCTCAAGCAAGAATCAGCCGCGGCTCCTCCTGGGGCCTGGTACCCTCCTCTAGAATTTGAGGTGCAGGATTTATTTCTGGCTAACCGAGACAGGTGCCAGCTAAGAGTGAGTGCAGTTTTGATGTCTTCCCAGGACACAAGACTGAGAAGCCCTGGAGCCGGCAATGTGGGGGAGCCGAATCTTACTTCTGTGCATCTTGGAAACGTGTGAGTTCTGGGCCTATCTGGTGGTCACCATTGGTAAGAGATGATCTGATCATTGTCCAATGGGGTAAATATGATATGGGTTGTGGGTCCTATGGGAGATAGAATTTACTGATCAAGGAGAATAGACTCTGACTGAAGAATGGACTACTGACAAAACCTGGGGTATTCAAATCTATGATGGCCCTGGGCTTTATCTTGGGCCAATCCCAGGGGCCCTCTTCACTGTTAGATTACAGGTTCAGACAAACCCCCGAGTGGCAATAGGACATAATTCAGTCTTGGTACCTCAGGAGGCTCTAGTCACAAGCCCCCCAAGAGGGAGCCAGACACCAGTAGTCCACTTGGGAACCACCCCTCAGGGCCAATATTCCTTATATAGTCAACACCCTTTATGGGACTTGATTTTTAAAACCTTCCAGGTGATAAATGCCTCGAAACTGGATTTGACTAAAGAATGCTGACTTTGCCTGAATACACAACCCCATTTCTATGTCAAAGTTGCAATAGCTGGTATTGCACCTCAGTCTCCCCAAAATCCTGCCCTTGGGGAAAACAAGGAAAAATTTCACTACATCAATTGACAGGTACGGGAACCTGTGTAGTGTCCCCTGGAAGGCAAGTTTCCACAGGTTTATGTAACCAGACCATCAGTATACAAAATGACACCCTCTATTTGGCATCTGCCGGATGGTAGGCTTGCACTTTGGGGCTCACTCCATGCATCCATGGGACAGTCCTTAACACAGGACAAGGTTTTGTGTGATGGTCCAATGTCAGCTTGAAGTAGTTGCAGAAAGGAACACGTCGTCCCATGCTCCCTGCCCAGAATAGGTTGAAAGGCTGGAACAAGGGGGAACTTCCTAGCATGGGGGACAAATAAGTACCTATAGTGCCCGTTGATATACCAGAAAAATAGACCCAGAGTTGTCAATTAATGAATTTATTAACTAAAATAGTTCTTATGTCCCAATAATAGCATCTCCTTAAAACCACGGGCAAGCATAACTGGGTCCTGTCATCGGTGCTTGTGAAGGGGGAAGTGTAGGACTCAGCCAACCATGATAAGCTTAATAGAAACAGAGCACCCAAAGGAAGTTCTTTACTTCCAACCATTATCATCTGCCAGTGTAGGACTCGGCCACAATAAGTTTAATGGAGGCCTGGGTCTCAGTAGTTGACCCTGCAGCAATACCTGGTTGCAGGAAGAACCACAAACTGAGATTACCTGAGCACCACCCAAGAACAGACCATCCAAAGGAAATGCCTAATGTTCCAACCGCTGTAGATAGGGTCACCTGCTAGCACACACTTACCAGGACACCCCTAGACAAAAGTCAGCTAAGCAGAGGACCTCAACCTTAGAAATCCCTCACCACCACCACCACCCCCCTTTTACTACTATAAAAACCCAATTCTAACTGAGCTCGGGGCTCTCTGATTATTTCAATACATTGGACATGCGGAGAGACCAAGTTTGCAAACTTATATAAAATAAAGGCTCTTTGCTTTTACATATGAGACTCGGTCTCCTTGTTGATTTTGGGGGGACTTCACGGATCTGGGCATAACATTCACCCACTGGCTGTTTACAGATGTTCTCTGAGAAGCCTAACTCTTTGAATGCTCTTGGGCCCAAAGATCTTTCCTCTCACGTTGGAGGTAGCTCCCAGTCAAACTGGGGCAGATGAGACAGACAGATTCCCAGAGTCACAGCTAAGTACTGTGCAGGATTTCCACTCGCTAACTTTTCTTGTCACATATCCGACTTAGGAAGAAAGAAAACAATCGTTTGCGTTTAAGATTTTCTCCTTCCTGGGGATGAGCTTCCACGGCCTTGTCTTGGAGTAAGGAAAGCTACCTGGATCCAGGAGTTGATATTTTGATTCCAAGAGCGACATCTAGAGACGGAAAAGTGCAACTGCGAGGCTACTCAAGCTTAAAACTCCTCTTTCCCAGGTGACGGGAACTGCTGACCCGGCTACAGTGGCCAGGGGCCAGTTTCTGACTTCTTCACATTTCAGACTGCATTTCATCCAGACTTGGCCCTCCGTTCTAACAGCCATTGTCGAGGAACCACGGTGAGCTGTCAGAGTTCAGCTAAAGGACTCCAAACTAAATCCGCTAGTGAAGTTAGTATTACTTCCAGGAAGAGAACATCAGGATCTTAGGGATGGAAGTGGGGAGGGAAGGCTACCAGGTCCCACCCTTGTCTTTCTCCAGTCTGAACAGACCTGAACAAGATAGGAATTCTCTGGCTGCCTGCTAGGAGAAGTTTGCAAAACAGCACTACAGATCGGGGTGACTGCCATCTTCCTGGAGTAGGAGGCAGTTCCTTGGGAAGCCAGAACAATGTGCCCTAAGCCAATAGAAACAGAATTTTTCGGTCACCTTGACCTCCTTGTGAAGCTCTTTCTCAGGCTTGGCTTTCTTTCCTCCTTCTAAAGGGTTGATTTGCTTTGTAAAAACTAGCTTTTGTCTCTCTCATTTCTCCAGTCCAGCAGCACCTGTGGATCTGCCCACAGATATCTCTCAATCCTTTCAAGCTTTCCTTCTCTTTGCTACAGCTGTAGTAGCCTGGAAATATCCAAGGAATTTCGGTCAGGGCCAGAAACTCACCACTGTTTTCAACAATCAGCTTGGCCGAGGGATTTTCCTCCTCCACAGGCTGCTGTGGTCTTGCAACCTCGGGCTGAAAGGTTCCTCTGCTTCGAAACTGGGAGGTTGTGCCTGCAAGTCTGCTTTGGTCAGTCTAACAATTTGTGTTGTGATGGCACACTCTGAAATCGGTTGGTGCTAATCTATTAAGTACTTGTCAGATGGTTTTGATTTTTTTTAAAAAAAACTTTATTGTATGAGTGCTTCTGGTATGTGGATTCTGGGGATGGAGTTTGGGTCATTAGGCTTACACACCAAATGCTTCTACCTGTCGAGCCATCTTGCAGGCTTTTATTCCGAGAGGCTATCTACTCACTTCTAACTGGAATCAGACAGCATTATGGACTTGGGACCACTCACCACATTTGAGGTTGCCCGAAGCAAAGCAGAAGTTCCAGGTTTAACTGTCATACTGATTCCCGTGCTGTCCTTCTAACTTCTCTTTGCATCCACTCTCCTTGAGCGAATTAACCTGCATGAATTTAATAACCACCTAAATGTAAATGACTCAGATCTGAGTGTTCAGTTTAAATGGCTCTCCCCAAGCTCCACAACTGTTTAGCTAAGGAAGCATTACCATTTGGATGGCGTCCAGGTCCCTAAAATTCTGCCCGCCAGAAACTGAACTCTTCCAACCTTGTCCTCCCAGAAGTGTTCGCTTGGCATTGGCTCATCCGGTGATAGCCACTGTTATGCCCAGTCCGTGGGGACCCCGAAAGGCCACCAGAGAGACCTACTCACCGAAATGCAAAAGCAAGGCTTATTGTGTGCACGATACTAGCTGTCAGGGACCTCGTCAGTGCAGAGTTCCAAGAGGAGGTACCCTGCCCTTCTAGAGGGCATTATGTAAAAGTAAAAACCAGAAAAGTTACATTATCAGGGTGTGTGCTGGCAGGTGATCCTATCTACAATGGTTGGAACATTAGGGATTTCCTCTGGATGGTCTGTTACTGGCTGGTGCCTGGGCAGTCTCAGTTTGTGGTCCTTATGGGAACCAGGTATTGCCTCAGGCCTCTGTTGAGCTTGTCATGGCTGGGTTCTACAGTCACTATTCCTCTCAGAGTCTCAGACATCATTCTGGGTTCCTCTCTAAATAAATCTGTCACTTCTGCCTTTTTAAATAGCTTTCTGAAATGCATTTCTCTTCATTTCCAATCTCTTCCTGGTGCTGGATTATTGAATAACAGCTACACTGCATGGCTGGCAGAGTGTGGAGCCCTAAGGAATTCCCACCTCTTTGACTGCTTGTCATGTAAGAATATTACCTCCATGTGAGGCCAGCAAGAGGGTGCAGCAGGGGAAGTCGCTTGCTGTCAAGCCTGACAACCATGCCAGATCTCAGTTGGTGGAGGAGACCAATTCCTACAAGCTCTCCTCTGACCTCCAAAAGCACGAATGTGTTATATACTTGTGTACATGCATATAGTAAATAATCAAATGTAATGTATAAGTTTTTTTTAAAAGAATTTTACTTTTGGGCTGGAGAGATGGCTCAGTGGTTAAGAGCATTGCTTGCTCTTCCAAAGGTCCTGAGTTCAATTCCCAGCAACCACATGGTGGCTCACAACCATCTGTAATGAGGTCTGGTGCCCTCTTCTGGCCTTCAGGCATACACACAGAAAGAATATTGTATACATAATAAATAAATAAATATTTTAAAAAAAAGAAATCTCTTCAAAAGATTAAAAAAAAAGAATTTTACTTTTATCTGACAATATGACTTGATAAACCAAAACCTAAGATCAAAATATTGAAGAGCCTGCATTATCCTCTTCCCAAGAAATAATTGATAAATAAATGTAAACAGAAGACAGTTCTAAATGGATGTTCTTCAGAATCTTTATAACTCGCTTAGTCATTGAACTTTTTGCACTCTTCTTTATTTTTTGGGGGGTTGGAGAAAGCACCACTTAGTGTTTCTGTTTGGAATCTCCATGTTGGGGTCCCATTCCATATTCAGGTCTCACTCCTCCCATTCCAAACCTCTCAGTTTGCCAGACTGAAGCCCCTCCCTAGTAGCTACCCTCTTCAAACTGTGCCCCTGAGAAAGCCTACTAAAAGTCAGTCATTGGACAGCTGCTCAAGACCACGCCTATAGGCTACTTAAGACATGGCAGAGCCGTACTTGCCATGTGATACCTCTCCTGCCCTCCTGAGGATCACCCAGGAGTACTTTGCTCTGTTCATTAAATTTGGATTTATTAATTTGACTTGATTGGTTTATTACATCGGTGGCAATAGATTCCCATGAACTGGGGGTTCAAAACTTACCAGTCCCAAATAATAAGAAAATTTTATACTCAGTCATCCTGTCGGTCTCACATGTAAAAGCTGTGAAAACAGAGACATGAGTTATGGGATCACCACCCCACTCCCCAAAGAAGCAAGAGCCAGATTATACCCACAGAGTTTGATTGCACATAGAGCTGCTTTCCTCAGCCGCTTGCTGGAGAAGCATTCATTATTGGTGTGTTACGGGTCTGAAGGGAAAGGTAACCTTGCAGGAGGGAGCCAAGGAGTACCACAGTCACACTGCACAACAAACACAAGAGATTTATTGGGAGAGACACAAGAGGGTGGTTGCCTTTCTTTGGGTGAGAAACATCAAGGAACTAAGCAGGAGACAGGCTAATATAGGGTTCCTTGGGAGAGGATATAAACAAACAACCTCGGACTCCTGCTTCCACAGCTAAGAGCTGCCTCTGCTGCCATGCGTTACCCCCATTTTGGAAGGCACCCACAACCACAAGCCAAAACAAACATGTTTTAAAGGTGCTTCCTGCTAGGTGTGTGGTTACAGTAAGAAGATTAACGTGTGCATACACAATAGCAAATAGTGAAGGCTTTTGTTAGTTTTACCAGTAAATTTGACAAAACTGCTGGAAAAACATATTCGAAGAGAGAATTGAAATTACCTGGTGTGAGTGAGAAGAAAACACGGAACACGCAACAAACCCGCTTAGGAGTTCATGGGTGTGTGTGTGTGTGTGTGTACAGGCCTGGTGATGTCGGTGAGCAGGGGCGGGGCTAAAGATAGCATGTCCAGCTTTTAAGGCCTGCCCAGTGCATGTGCACAGGGGGATGACGTGGTTATGTTATACACAGATGACGGAGCTCACTCATGCACGCAAGGGCTCACACAGCTGCGTCATACGTAAGTGATGCAACCATGCTGCATGTGGGTCATGTCTGAGGGCTTGTGTGCACATGTGTAGCCCTGGAACTCAGAAGTGTCAGCCATGTTGTGGCTGAATCGTAACATTCCACGCTTTTGTTTATTTTAAAAATTTGGGGCGTTTGGGGGTCTTTAATGGGTGGGAATAGGGTGCTGTAAGGTCTCTCATGACTGCTTCCTGCTGATTTTATGGGCATTGTCAGGTCTCTCAAGATTGCTTTTTGCTGATTCCGTGGGCATCGCAGAGTCGAGATGCTTGATCACATTCTGGGGTCATTGATTACTTTTGTGTTTTTTTTTTCTGGGATCTGTGGAACTAGCTGGCTGGCAGCTTGGACCTCGCAAGATGCTGGAAAGGCAGAAAATTATGTCTGGAAAAAAATTTTAGATCCTGGTGATTAAGGGAGGAGAGTCCCAAGATGGAAGATAGAGGGTTTTTTTTTTTGAGGGGTGGAGAAGGGAACTTCCAGGGGTTCCCGAGACTAGGAATGATAAGAGAAAAATTAAATGATACTTATTCTGGTCAAGTCTAGTTCATGCCTGCTGATTAGTGGTATGGGCAGGGAGTGCCTGTGCCTCCACTGTCCCAGTATCTGACACTAAGGCATAGCCTGCTCTACGGGTCCCTTCACATAAAAAGGAGCTGCCATCTGTGTACCAGTTATAAGTAGCCTGGGACAGTTTGCCCTCCTGTATATGTGAGGGGTGGGGTAGTAGGTCCTCTAGGACCTCAGTGCAGGAGTGAAATGGGGAATCATTAACATTAGGTTGAGGTAGGAGATTGGAGATATTAAGGGGTGGGCAGGATTGGAAAGTGAGTATGGCATCTTCAACTAGTGCCATACTGAGGGAAAGAACTCAGGAAGGAGGTAAGGTTTGTAAGTTAAGAGATGGGACAGATTGTGGTGGGAGAAGACAGTAGTGGGTAACCCAAAGGCTAGTTTTTTTTTTTTTTTTGACTCATGAATAAGAAGCTCAGTGCCCATTAAAGCATGTATGCAGGGTGCCCAGCCCTGAGTGCTGAGGTTCAGCTTCTTTGACAGGCATGCTACAAGTGCAAAGAAAGGTCCCAGCTTATGTCCTAGGACCCCAAGGGCATATCCCTCCTTCTCTGTTACATAGAAGGAGAAGGGGTGAATTAAATCTTGGAGAAGAAGAACTGGGGTCTGAGGGCTTGCTGGAGTCTCTGGAAGGGTTTAGTAATGGGATGAAGGGGCTCATGCAGAGAGCTGAGAACTGCCCTGTATAAGGGGTGGGTGAGGAGAGAAAAAGAGGGGATCCAGGAATGCAGGAAGTCAGCTATTCCTAGCAACAATAAAACCTAAAAGCCTACTTGTAGTGACACACTTCCTCCCACAGGGCACACCTCCTAATAGTGCCACTCCCTGAGTCTGTGGAGGACATTTTCAGTCAAGCAGCAGAAAAAAACAAAACCAAAACAAAATAATCCGCCCCCAAACACCAAAAAACAAAACCTCTATTTTTTTATTTATTGAGTCTACATTATCATTTTGAGAAAATCAGGTTAATTTTAACAAACATTATTCTTACAATGCAGTACAGTTGTTTTTAGAAATGTCTTTTTTATTGTCTTTTAGTATATTTTGTGTGTGTGTGTGTGTGTGCAGGCCTTACTATATGTCCATTTTATTTGGTCCACTTCATTTCTAAGTACTTCATAGTTCTTCGTTGCCACTGTGTGAGGACAGTTGTCTTATACCGGAGGCCTTGCAAGTTGAATTGTTAGAGCTAGGGTAGCGTCTCTTTTGAAGAAGCAACTAGATTACTTCCTCCATAGGCAGCTGTTCTGTTCAGTAATACATAGAGGGCCTCTTTCCAATCTGGGTGCACTTTTTTTTTTGTCTTTTTGCACCGGCTATAACATCTATATGTAACAGACGTCACTGTGAACGTTATCTTTTATTCTTAGAAATAATCTACCGTTGTCTTTATTTTGTATACAAGGAAGTTTAAATGAAAGTTCAAAGATCTCCTAACGCCTCAACGTTCATAATTGAGTCAATGCTCCCAGACCAAATCTTTTTCAGGACCCCAAAGCCCTGTCTTTTAAGACGAATTTTCCTATTTCTATACATCCTTTCCTTTAATTTCAAGGCTCTTCTAATATCTTGCTTCTAGGTTTCCTACAGATAAATACAAATATAAAGAAGGCGTATGCCGAAGACAGCGTTATGTTGACTCCTATTTCCCTAACCAACACTCTTATACTTCTACATCTCGTTCCAAGCTTGCAAAAAACAAACGAAAAATTTAATTTATTAAATCCCACAGAGCTCCCCATTTCGCGCCGAATGTCATCCAGTTTCCACCAGAGGTAAGCCTCAGGGTACTTTTTACCGAAGCCACCCGAAGAGTGTCGTGAGAGGCCCCCGCCGTTAACCCCGCCCTCAGAGGATTAGGGTGACGAGCAAAAGGCTGCACAGCTGAGCACTCGCAGGGCGCCGAGCATTTGCACGGCGCCGACCACCGAGAACCGCCGCCCGCCCGGGAGGCTAGAGCGGCGGCCTCGCTGCGCGGGCTCGTGACGTCACTGCATCGCGCCGGCGCCGCCTGCATCCCAGCCTCCGAGCTTCCGGGAGGGAAGCTGGTGGTTGAGCATCGTGAAATCGGGCGGAATAGACTCCGGTGCTGACTGGCGGCTACCCACCCTGCGGTTTCGGGTGGTGCCCGCCAGAATGTCCCACTTGGAGAGCCTGGTGCTCTGTCGAGAGGCTCAGGTGTCCACCTTGCAGTCCCTGTTTGGAGAGGTATTGTGGTCAGACCGTTTCCCCAATTCCAGAGTCCAGCGCGTCCTGGGTCCGTTGCGGGGTAGTGTGTGGATGGCGAGACGGCAGACCATCATCTCTTACCCAGAGAAACTTCTCAGTCCGTTTCAGAGGCCGCAGAGGAAGGGCTGGCTGCTCCCCGGGACCTTGCCTAAGAGGTCCTTTCAATGGGGCCGTGCTTTGCCGATTATGTGAGCCCCAGATACCCTTTGCAGGTTGCTACTGCACAAGCTTTATGGAAGAAGTCTGTTTGCAGAGTGTTTATAAAGTGCAAATTCACCCCTTGCAGTGAGGTTTAGATTAAGGCAAATACAGAGAGGTGGTTAGCTTCAAACCACTTAGGATAATGCTGTATTTTAGCCTTTAAAGTCCTGCAGTTTTTTCAGAATTATAAAATCCAGGAGCGGTCTCATCTGAATTTCTCTCTCCCTGACTAGCAGATGAGATGCTTTAGATGGGAGAGCAATTAGAGATTGCTTTTCATAGACAGGGGTACCGTTCATTTCTCGTGTGCCTTTTGCATTGTTCTCATTAGTCAGAATTAATTTCACTTGGATCTTTGAAGCACGCTTAATAAAAAAACCAGAGAGAGAAAATGGGCTTCAACCTGAAGATCCAAAAAGCAAAGCAGTCAGCCACTGGCTCTTACCTCTACCTCAGTCCGAAATGGCGATCCTGCCTCCAGGAATCTCAGAATGAGACTGTGTGTGAAAGCTGTCTCCCTCCTGTCTTATAATCCTCTCTAGGGCTGGGATTAAAGGCATGCACCGCCCGTTTTCTGTGGTAACTAGTGTGGCTACTGGAATTAAAGGTGTGTGTTACTACTGCCTAGCTGTAAGGCTGAACAGTGTGGCTGTTTACTTTCGCAATCCCCAGGCAAGCTTTATTAAAATACAGTTGGAATGCCACTACAGATCTTATCTGGAATGTGAGTTAATGCAAATATCCATTTAGTTTGTTTTTTAAAATGTACTTTCATCCAGCTGAGTGTTGGTTGGAGGCTAAAGTGACCTGTGAAATATTAGTGGGAAAGTACCTCCATCTAAAAGGGTCACATCAGTTAAGCTAGAGATCAGCTGCATCGACTTTTCTAGTTTTAGTGCATTCGGTTAGAGTTACCCATATTATTGAAATACATACTTGGTTGTGCCCTATACATTCCTTCACTAGACTTGATACACCCAGATTACTCCAACCAAAAGTACTCAGAAAGAGGAATACTCTTAGCAGATTATGTTTAAAAACGGCAGTGTTTTTCTTCAAGGAAGTTTGCATGTGGAAAATACAAAGAGTTACTGTAGCAAAGAAATACCAAACAACAACAACAACAGTCCCAAAATAACAACAACAAACAACTAGCCCATGATTCTTAGATGATGATCGTTTGTTTAGCAAGTGTATATTTTCTGAGCACCTTCATTGTGGATGAAGTGGAAGGCACTGTGCCAGATTCTGGCTTGTTACAAATGTCGGGGAGGTTTGTGAAGGTGAAAAGTAACAGTGTAAGAATTCTTTTTAACTCTAAGTAACAATATAAACATTGTTATTAAGGGGGAATGTGCTGGTTACTGTTGTCATTTGGGAAGAGAGAACCTCAACTGAGAAAATGCCTGCAACAGATGGTCTGTAGGCAAGTCTGCAGGGCATTCTCTTGATTAGTGATTGCTGTGGGAGGGTCTAGCCCACTGGGGAAGGTGGTCTGAGCCGTAACGAAATGAAACTGAGCAAGCTATGGGGAGCAATCCAGTAAGCAGCCTTCCTCCACGGCCTCTGCATCCGTTCCTCATCCCGGGTCCCTGCCTTCAGTTTCTGTCCTGACTTCTCTTCATGATGAACTATAACTGAAGCTGAAATAAACCCTCTCCTCCCCAAGTGCTTATAGTCATGCTATGACAGCGATAGAAACCCGGTAGGGCAGGGAATATTGTTTTAGGCACCAAGTAGTAGATGTAAGTAAGTGTGGAAGCATAAAGCAGATTTCTAGCTTTGAAAAAAACTGTCGAAGGTGGCCATCAGCTTCCTTTCTGCTTATGAAATGGTAGCTGAAATAATTTCTAAAATTTAGGTCTCCCCCGTAGATTTTAACCCTTCAGAGTCTCACCTGTCTTTAACTGATGTCTGTACTGTTCAGTATCTTATAGTTATCGGCAATTAATGGCTATCTCATAAATATTGATATTATTGGATAGACCAGTAATACCTTTGACAGTTTGCTTCTGACAAAGCCATCTCTACATATGCATTTTGATTTAACTTCTTCGTGGTGCTAGGGATCAAATCTAGGATCTTACACACTCTAAGCAAGTGATATACCACTGAACTATACCCCTGTATCTGATATTGCTATGTAGATTTCATCAATGTTTGATTTGAGGAAATATATACACTTATGCCAAGATAAATGATTATGCATAATCAGAAGTATTTAAGATTTCCTAGGAATAAGACTTCAAAAATGTCTCGTGTTTCATTGTTTTAGTTTTAAACAATAAAATGTATAATGAAATTGTAGCCTACAAGGACATTAGATTCTTTGAAAAATATTTAAAATATAGTATAGGTGAAATTGCCCATGAAAAAAAAATCTCTTAAATCTCTTAGAAAGTTGAGAATATAAGGGTTTGTATGTGCAAACCCATGTAATAGTAAAATTACGGTTATATGATACATGGCTAATAATGGCCACATATAATTTTTCAAGATAATTTCATAAGGGAAAGTGCTTTGAGTTGAATTTAAGTTGAGAATACTAAGACTTTACCTGTATGCATCATTGAAATAACTCGGGTTTAGTATTATACTGTACCAATAGACCTTTCTTACCCGTGGGTAAATGCTCATTTCTGGGTTCATGCAGACATAAACTGGGCCTTTCTTTCCTAGAGACATCATTTCAGCTTTCCATCCATCTTTATTTACGGACATACTGCCAGCGGGAAGACCTATGTGACACAAACTTTGTTGAAGGCGTTAGAGGTAAGGCTGCCCCTGAGCCTGATGTTAATGGACCTTCATTCCTGCGCTGCTGGAGAGGGGATGGATCAGATGACTTACTCTGATTTTCCTTTCTGTAGAGTATCATCGGCTATAGAAAGCATTTCTACCCAAATCTTGTTGGGATACTTTGGATGAGTATAAGCCTCAAAAGCTATTAGTTACTAACATAAATCCTGACAGTAAAAAGTTCTAAGTTGGGTTAATTTTTCTCTCTTTGGTGCCTAGTAGTTAGTAGTTGGATAACAAGTAATAGCTTTTAAAAAATGTTAAAATTTACGTTTTAACATAAGATGTCTCCTTTTCACTCTTTACTCGTAGTATTGACTCTGATTTTTCTGATTTTCGCATGTGTAAAACCGCACATACCCTCATCCTGCCCTTTTCCTCCTTCCTCTCTGAATGACCTTCACCATTGATGCTGGATTTAAAAACAAAGACTCCTTCATATTCTTAAACAGTCGGATAAGCACATTCCCTT
Organism: Neodon shergylaensis; assembly: GCA_025134845.1. Taxonomy (NCBI): domain Eukaryota; kingdom Metazoa; phylum Chordata; class Mammalia; order Rodentia; family Cricetidae; genus Neodon; species Neodon shergylaensis. The sequence goes on from JABTXL010001700.1 coordinate 954,643, forward strand.
GTGGAGACAGGCCTTCGTCTGTGTTTGCTCCTCATGGCCACTCTCAGTCCCACTTCCCTTTGTTGTTCCTAGGATTTCTGCACAGTGGCTTCCCTGGCTGCAAACTGGGGCAAGTAGACAACCTTTGGGATAAGTAAATGTTAACCCATGAAGAGCGCATATATAGTATCATAAGCAGCTCGTAACGCTTAGATGCTGTTTATGAATATTATCACACAACTGTTCATATCCTAAGCTGGCAGTAAGCAGTATCTATTGGAATGGGCATGGCTGTGATTTTGAGCAACTGAGTACAGAGAAACAGATGTGCAGGCCACAGGCTTTGGTCTCACCTCAGCTCCGAGGACGCTGTTTGAGATGGCCTCCTGAAATGCAGAGTTCCTGCTCCGTTTCAGCTTTGGCCTGCGTTGCTCCTGCGTCTTGGGATGACCGTCCTCTACTCACTCGCTCTCATTCTGATATCCTGTTGATTGACAAATGATTATTTAGCCGTGTTTTTTTCTACTTCTCTGGGAAGTGTTTCCTGACTTCCATTGCTATTAAAATATGCCCCTGTATCTCTCACAATATTTAGTCTTCTCAGCGGTAATTTCTTTTTTGTATTGTGTTTCCTGGATGTGATTTTTTTTTTAAAAATACATGTACCTACATATAGATACACACACACACACACATACACACACACACACATGTATCATCCCCACAAGCACAGTGCTTGGCACATTTTAAGTTGTAGATACTACTCTTTGATCCCAAAGATTAACTGGCATTTTAAACACAAAGTTGTTACGTTTCATATCTGACTTCAGAATCTGAACATTTAAGGTGTTTGGTCACCAATTTGTTTTTGAAAGCTTATGTATGACGTATCCAGAGAATACATGTTGAATAAAAGCATGTAAGGAAGTTTTATGTTTAAGGAATGAATTATGCTTTTACCATTTTGTTACTTTTGCAATAATTTAATCAATGTTAGATATGATTATTACTGCTTCAGTTATAGATACCAAAACATGTGCTTAGAAAAAAACGCTGTTATTTGAGTCAAGAATAGCACGAAAGTAAGCAAGATATTATGAGTAGTCTACCTAAGGAAATATTGATGGTACCTTTCTAGTAAATAAATGTAACCCACTAGGAAGTAAATTCTTCAGTAAGGAAAATTCCCACTAGGAATTTTAACTTTCAAAATTAGGATTCTTTATACTCATGCTTAAAGAGGAAAATACAAGTTTACTTTGGGTCTTAGAGGAAAACAGATGAGAAACTCAAATCACAGAAGTGAGTGTAAGGATGTTTTAAGGGACAGTTATTCATCATGGCCTTTATCACCCCAAGACCTCGAGGGACCTTAGAGAGCACTGTTGCCAGAACCCAGCAAGCGCAGTAGCCGTAGCTCGGGCCTTTGGTAGCAGAATGTAGACACTGCCAGCGTGCAGTGTGCAGGGAAGAGATGCTGGGAGCAGAATGCAGACACTGCCAGCGTGCAGTGGCGAGGGAAGACATGCTGAAATCTTTCCTCAGTAGCTCTGCTTCAGTCCCTAGCTGCCTCTTCCTGTTGGCTTTTCCAGCCCAGCGTGATGATGTCATTTATACTGGCCAGGAGGATCCTGGGGCCCAGGGTGGTGGAGAGCCTAGGATGTAGAGGGACGGGGTGACCAGGGACGATCAGCAGAAACTATATGCTTTTGTTTACTCTGTTTCGGTTTTGGTTTTCAGCTCCCGCATGCCTTTGTGAACTGTGTTGAGTGCTTTACTTTGAAGCTACTTTTGGAACAAATTCTAAACAAGTTGAGTCATCTCAATTCTTCTGAGGCAGACTGTCCTACAGAAATAACCTGTGAAACATTTAATGACTTTGTTCGATTGTTTAAGCAAGTGACCAGTACTGAAAATCTCAAGGATCAGACTGTGTATATTGTAAGTAATTTAACGTAATTATATCATCTTTCATTTGAAAACTGATTGTGCCGTAGATCCATTTCCATATATTTATTTTGAGTCTTATTTTATATAGTGCTCCGTGGAAGGTGCTTTAGTGATACAAACATGGGTTATAACGACTGCCAAAAGGGGCCTTTTCTTAAACAGAAATCCATATCCACAGAGGGCCATCTCTGTAGAAGTTGAAATATCTAAATATAGTGTATAGAAGTTGTCTCAGGGAAGGGTGGTTACGTGATGTAACTTATAGAAGATGAGAAGGATTGGTTCGAAAATACGTGGCTGCCTTTGGCAAACACAGAATTTGTAGGCTTAGTGAGATTAGGAGAGAGAGAGAGCGCTAGCCCATACTCTGAGGTAAGTACCCAAGAAGCATTTGTTATTGGCTAAACAGTAGGGTAGAAAAGTATACAGATATTTGGTGTAGAACAAGTTTAGACTGGTCTGTAACTAAAAATCTGTAACCTTTACTACTTAGAAAATAATATAGAAAGTTGGTTAAGAAAAATGGGCGAAAACTCAGAATAAGAAATTGGTATTTGGGGGAAATCAAGTATTTTTCCTTTTGTCCTGTATGAAGGCATGCATTCATGAATCTTGACCCATCCATGCTACTAATGAGGCAGTTTTGGGGGGACAAGTATGGAAAATTTTGAGTATTGGCTATTTAATGATATTAAGAAATAATGCCAAATTTTAAAGTATATGATAATGTGACTGGTTATTTTTTTAAGGAGTACTCATATGACTTCATTGGTCAGTTTTAATAGTTATTAACGTGACCAAATTCATCACCATTCTGCTGTTCTATTTTATATGATGCTATTCATAAATGTCCACTGTATATATCTAGTGTCTGTATGTTTTAGGAAACATGGCAAAAGCATTATAACTTTGAACAAAACTTAATCTTAGAGTTATCTAGCAGATTAAACATTGCATGTGTAGCTGTAAAGTTCAATCAAGAAAAGTTCTGTGTGATAAACTTTAGAATATACTTCTGTCTTTCTTGGGTAATAAAGACTTGTAATTTTTACAAGTGGGGAGATAGAGTCAGAGTACTTCACACCCTGTTTTGTGGCTAGTACAATTAGAAATATAACAATGATGTTTTTTTTCTTTGGATATTGGATTAAAATTTGTTATTAGCAATCTGTTTTTAGCTTAATCTCTTTGAAATATGTTTTTAATGTGTAAATAGCCTTTTGAAAGTAAATTTAAGCTTACTTTAAAACGCTACATTTTTTTCTTTGTAACATGGAAAGTTTAAAAATCTTACAGTATGTTATTCTTTATAAAATACATTATGAATTGATTTTCATGTAGACATCTCTTTAAGGTTCTGGATAAAGCTGAATATCTAAGAGACATGGAAGCAAATCTTTTGCCTGGCTTTCTTAGGTTGCAAGAATTGGTAAGTAATATACAGAGTGGGTTTCCCTCAGTAGATCATATGTTCCCTCCCCAATATGTTGTTATGATTAAAGTTCAGTCTTTTCCCATAGTGGTATTAATATAATTTGGTAGACTTAATAAATTATTTTAGCTTTCAGTTATAAAGTAATTTGCCATCTATTAAAGAATTTCAAGTGTTTAGTTTAACGAGAGGGGGCTAGACATCAAAATGTACAGCGTTCCTTCATTTTGGTCTACAGAAGTCATGATATAGTTATTCTGATCGTCTGGGTTGCTATTTGCTAGCCACTCCTTGTCAGCGTGCAGCTCTTCACTCGGCTAGTATGGTCTCACTGAACTGTTTTCAGTCAACTGCAGTTGTCATGATAGTAGGAAAGATTGAATATGCCCATTATCATTGATTACAGGAGAAAAGCACAGAGATTTGAATAACTTGAAGAAAGAAAATTGATGAGAGAATTCAGTCCTCACTAGTATCCACCCAGGAATGCTGGGTTCGGGATAGTTATGCATATCCCGTTAGGGTTTTACTCACCAAGACAAGAGCTGTCTGAGCAGAACAGTACCATTGTCCTCTTCAGTCGAGTAATTTAGACCTCATTGATTTGTGGCTGATTTATACACTTATTTTGGTTTTATTATTTTATCAGTGGTTTGAACATAAATAGATTATACTTTCTAGCTATATGTTCATTTGTACTAAAGTGTTTAGTAGCATTGTTCTGAGAACCAAGGCAGAATCTTCCATAACCCTCCCAACTGTAAAACAGCCGGGACCAGCTGTTCACATACATGAGCTGACTGGGGTAGTTCTGATCCAAGCAGTTAGAGTGCTGCAGGTTTAAGAGACTTCCCAGTGCCGCTGAGATGCTGTGTCCCGCAGGTGGGGAGTTGGGCGGAGAGCTAGAGAGAGCAGTGCAGTGAGTCGGCCTTGGGGTCCGAGGCTCACTCTTAGTGATTACTGCTGTTACAAGGTGCCTGCCTGTTTTCAGTCCTCATTTTGGTTTTTGTTCATCTGTTTTGTTTTTGTTGGTGTTTGTGTGATGTGGAATGCCCTTCTGTATATGTGTTACTTTTATTGATTGATGAATAAAGTTGTTTCAGCCAATGGCTTAGCAGAGTAAAGCCAGGTGGGAAATCTGAAAAGAGATATATATGGAGAGTAGGCAGAGTCAGGGAGATGCCATGTAGCTACCAAAAGAGAAAGATGTCTCCTGGTAGGCCACAGCCTTGTGGTGATACATAGATTGATAGAAATGGGTTAATTTAAGGTATAAAAGCTAGCTAGAAATATGCCTGAGACATCGGCCAAACAGTATTGTAATTAATATAGTTTCTGTGTGATTATTTGGGTCTGGGCGACTGGGACCAACGCACAGCCTCCGCTTACATTTGTGTTTTTGTAGGCCTTGAGTCATTGTTTCGCACACTTGCTACCTAGACTTTATTCTCACCCTTCATGCTTTCTCTATATACCTAGTAGTGGTATTGAAATGACCGTGACAATAACAAGGACTTTCATGTTTGTTTTTGTTATAGAAACTACTTGGAGAAAATTTGAGGTTTTATTATAATCTCTACTGAGAAAGGGAACCATCAGTTTAACATTTCTGAGAGGATACTTGATTTTGAATTGTATTCCATTTCAGAGGAATTTAATAAAAGCATTTTCTATTTTTTACATTAAGTGTCTGAGTCAAAGGAAATTTAAATTATGATAAAACATTGTATACTGGAAGTATTTTAAGATGAACAGTTGAAAATACTACAGATTTCAAATCATTGGTCTTGTTTTTTTTTTTTTTCTTAACTTCTCCATATATGTTTAACTTTTTATATAATTGTAAGATGCCTTTTTGAACTGGCAGGATGGCTCAGTGTTAAGCGCACCTGCCACCAAGCCTGGAACCCTGGTGATCACAGAGACCCACAAGTGGACCCACGGCCTCCACCCACGCATGTGAACACACTAAAGAAGTAGAAATAAGTCTGATGATTTTCGCGTGAGCTTTATGATCAGGAATGTGGATAGAGCATACTATATATATATATTATGTATACAATATTCTGTCTGTGTGTATGCCCAAAGGCCAGAAGAGGGCACCAGACCCCATTACAGATGGTTGTGAGCCACCATGTGGTTGCTGGGAATTGAACTCAGGACCTTTGGAAGAGCAGGCAATGCTCTTAACCTCTGAGCCATCTCTCCAGCCCCTAGAGCATGCTTTTAAGCCTAAATAAACTCAGGATTATTTTTTTTTTTAAATCAGTAAGTTTCTAAGGAAATAGCATTCAGAAAGCCTTCTTTGGGGCTGGTGTATAGCTCAGCGGTAGAAAGTTGGTCCTGCATTTATGAGAAGTAAAGTCTTTTCCTGAGGACTCCCTGCAAGTCTCCAGGCAGTGACGCTTTGGGAAGAGCTAAGAATGAAACCCAGGTGGAGCTACTTCCTCTGCCCGGATCAGATTTCAGGGAGTCTAATGAGGCGGGTCATTGTCAGCACATTTAAAACAGTGCAGTCTGGGGAGAGGTTTCCAGGTAACAAGTCCAGTCCCTCTTTAAAGTGTAATGTAGCTTTCTTGCCAGGCTATCTGTGGATCACCAGCCCCCAGACAGTGACACAGAGACTTATCATTATTAATTATGAAAACCTGGCCTTAGCTCAGGCTTGTCCTCAGCCAGCTCTTATAAGTCAAGTTAACCTGTTTCTGTTAATGCATGTTCTGCCACGTGGCCTGGTTACCTCTGCTCGGTACCATATGTGCAACTTCTCCCTGGCGTCTCTGTGGCATACTCCTCCTCTTCCTCTGTCTTCCCAGAAGTCCTGCCTAGCTGTTGGCCATTCGCTCTTTATTAAACCAGTCACAGTGACACATCTTCACACAGTGTAAACTACAGAGAAACTCTTGCACAGTACGTGTGCCCATGAGGGTGGGTTCTATAACCAGTGTGGTCTCTGACCCATAGCGTACCTGTGATGTCTCCTCTCAGGGTGGGTAATGGTCTGGCGGGGGAAGTCTGGGATAAGCATTCTGGGGAACCTGGGGGAGGTCTGCCTCCACAGACAGCAAGGGATCACCAGGTCTTAACAGAACCCACTCTCAGCTTTCTGGATGGACTGCAGGTGTTTTATGTCCTACGCTGAGGAGACGCCCCTGTGTGATAACATTCCTGGTTCTTTCAGTGCTTCCCTGTGAGTGCAGAACTTCTGTGCTCCTTCATAAAGATGATCAGTCTCTCTGTGGAATTATTTATCCATTAAGTTCAGCTGTTTTTGTTAATCAAAGGAATTATTTTTCTAAGTAATGCAAAACAGCAAACAAGAAGCACACTTGCTAGGAATCAAATAGATTTTCACCAAAATGTAGTGCAGCTTACATATGAAATTGCATCCTAAGACTGCTTACAGACCAGAACAGATACCACATCTGCATTGTTAGCCAAAAAGAATTTGGGAAAATGAAAGCCTGTGTGGACAAGGAAGGGTGTCAGGATGAGTTCTAGCTGGGGCACAGGCATTCGTGACAAGTCTCTTAAAGGATAATGGGCACATTCAGCTTTCATTATTGCTTTTGGTAAACTAAGGGAAATTTTTAAATATATTTCAAAAGACCACCTCTTTTACTTAGCATTGGTGATTTAGAGGGATATTGTTAGTCATAGTTATTTGTATTTTTAATATATCATGGCCATTAATAATTTGAAAACAAAACTTTAGTATTTCTTTATAATATGAAGTTATACAATATGACAAATCTTTTATCCAACTCCATGTTTCTTTTTTTCTGAGTTGCTGTAAATATTTTAATGATGGGAAATACCTATCAAGATTTTAGAAAATTCTCACAGGATTTTGTCTTAATTTTTCCAAGCAGATGTGTTTCTTAGTATCTACAGAATACGTTTTTGCGTGACCGCTCTGGCACTCGTGAATAACTGAGATGTTGATTAACCTACAGTTTTATGGAAATTCCAAGCAATTATGTATGAAAATTTGCAAATGGTTGAGCTCCCTGATTAGGTTTTCTAAATACGGTTTATTAATATGCAAATAATTTATTGCATATGTTAAGCTTTGCAGAATTCAGTTGAAGATAAATCCAAAGGGAATTACTGCCCTCAGATTCTTAAATACTATGCTACTTTTCTTCCTTTTTCTTTGCAGACTGACAGAAATGTGACTGTTATCTTTCTCAGTGAGATCATTTGGGAAAAGTTTCGTCCAAACACCGGATGCTTTGAACCATTTGTCTTGTATTTCCCTGATTATAGCATAGGTAAGTTTTAATTGTTTGAGCAAATAACCCTTGTCTTTTCTTCAGAACTATACCTTGGTTAGCCTGAGATACTTTGGTATTTTCAGTTGTTTAGTTTTGTTGCCAGTCTCAAAATGCTTGTATTCCTGCAGTGCAGAAATTTTGTTTTGAAACCGTGAAGGGTCTGTTCTCACTCATCACTAAATGAGCAGGTCTCATGTGTTTGCTAACGGTGAACTTTCATCATCATTAATTCATTCATGTGTGCGTATACTGTGATTATAACATCCACACAAGAAAGAAGTATACAAGATTCATAACACGGTAGAACTGTAGAGAAATCTTTATCATATACCTGGATTAAGTTCCATGTATCTTGAGTCTATAAAATTTTGTCGTTGCTGTAACTCTTACTGTGCCTACTGCTAGTTCTTTTTTATTTTATTGGAATTTATATTTAATCTTAAATTTTATAGGGTCTAATAATTTATCTCTTTGAAAGAACACAATACTTTTGTATTGTTTAATGGTCTTGTAGTTAATGAATTTGAGCTATGATTATACAGAGAAGATACCGCTGACTCAGGTTATAGCTGTGAAGCCTGAGGTGTCGTAGCAGGCTGTGAGAAAATAGCGTCCTGTGATCTTGGCCTTGTTAACACTGCTCCTCTCAGCTCATGAGCCAAAAGCATTCATCGCCAAGAGCAACGCAGTTTTGTCTGTTTTCACAGGAATGAAAACCAAATAACGCCTCCTGCTTTAGCTAATTAACTGTTTTTTATTTAAGGGAACTCAAAATAGATGAAAACCTTATTTTTAATAGCTTCTCATCCATACAAATCACAAAATAATGAAGGAAAGGCTTATTCAAAGGGTTTTAGTGAACAGTTGCTTTTGACCTTTCCTGTTTTCCATCTTAGTTTCAAATATTGAAAAACTATTTCAAAGTTAAGGAAATTATGAAGTTGTACTGGTTTTTTACTGCATCATGAAGGTAAAAGTATGATATAATTGTAGAATCTGATTTTTTGTAAGATACAAAGCAGCATGGATGGAATTTCAGGAAAAAATTAAATATAGCAGTATTTCTAATTTTGTCCTGTAGGAAAACAGACCTGTTAGGTGTATGATAAATGGAGTCATGTTACATCTGTTTATTAAGTTCTAGGGCCTTTCTGTGCATAGCATAAGCACTATATTCATAATTTTCTATTCAAAACTGAAAGATTAATTGGTAAACCAAATCATGTGCAGCATGGAGTCAAGGCAAAGGGATTGGCAGCTAATGGGGCCCCGTCATGTTAGCCTGACAGCCCTGCATTTTTAGGGATGTGGCTTTGGTTTCAAGGACACCTTCCCAGGTGTAGCCAGGGCTCCGATTTGAAAGCCTTTATTACATGCAGAAGACTGCGTCTCTTAGGGGCGTGTTTGCTTTGTTCTCCCTCTGCTTAGGTGTGGCTTAGTTGTTGTCAGCATAGTTAAGTCCTGCTCTGATAACAATATGAAAAAGTCAGGGACTTAGAATTTCCTACTGCGCAAGCTGTGTGTTCCACCTCTGTCCTGTGTTTTCCTTCCTCCTGTAAGCCCCTTGGTACTGTTTATTAGACACCTGTAATACTCTTTTGCTTTTAATAAAATAGAAATGTAAGAAAGAAAATAGCTTTTATTATATAGTCTAATGTGTTTTTGTTATTCTAGATCTAGAAATTTATAGTTTCATCTAACACAGTTCTCAACCTCCTGATTCTGTGAGCCCTTAATATAGTTGCTCATGTTGTGTTGACCCCCAACCATAAAATTATTTTTGTTGCTACTTCATAACTATAATTTGCTACTGTTATGAACCATAATGTAAATATATGTGTTTTCTGATGGTCATACGACAACCCCCATGAAAGGGTTGTTCAACCCCAAAGAGGTCATGACCCACCTGTTGAAAACCACTGATGTAAGCACAACTTTTAGCCAGTATTTCTTCATAGGCTTTGTCTCCACTTACAAGTTTTATTTCCTCCAGGTCTGTGTTATTTATTTTATGTCACTTGGTAGTGTACCATTGGGGTTTATTTAAATTTATTTTTTCCTTTACTTTTTTTGATACAGTTTTTATTTCTCTGTCTTTAAATTCACCATCCTTTTTCCTGAAGTTAATCTTGCCATCCTCTGGAATTTTTCATCATAGAGCTCTTTTTGCTTTTTCTTTATCTTGTTGATGTTTATAATAATCTAACTCTTTGCTTCTTTCATTGTTTTTCGTGCTGCCTTCTTCATTGATCTACCTTTTCATTCTTTACTTATTTATTTAGTTAACGGAATGATAGACATTGTGATTTGAGCATTTTGAGGCTATGTTTGATGTATTTGGGAGAAGGGATCTAGAATTGCCTTTACTCCAGGGCTAGTTTTAGCTTTTTTCCCAAAGACCTAGCTCTACTCAGTGCCCCATCTCTACTCATGCCTCATCATGGTCTCTGCATTCTGACTAAAAATTAATATAAATTAATAAACCCATGGGACTTTTAGTTCTCATTAATTGCTTTTTGTCCATCTCTCCAATTTCCATTTGTTCTTATTTGGCCTTAATCTGTGCATATACAAATTAATATGAACTCAAGACCTCTTGGCAGGCCTTTCTTGGCCTAACTCTGTGCCCTTGGGAACGCGTCTGTAAATTGAAGGTATCTTAACTTTACCCCGTCCTCCTCCTCCTCAACTCAGTAACATTATTGAGCTCCATGGAGGGGGCCGGGGAGAGAAAACTGGGTTGATGATAGGACTCACCTGTTTCCCTGTTCAGGTACCACAGTCCTTTATTGCATGTTGTTTGACATTTGATTATATCCATCCACTGTTAATTATTTATTACAGAAAAGTTCAGTCTATGTTAGATTGGCTTTTCCTTCTATGGTAGGTCTTGCCCTAAAAGCAATTGTAGGACAAATCAGACCAGTTTTGGGGAGTTGATGGAGCGTCTTTTACATCAGTACAGCTGACTAAACCGTCGTCCGCTGGGGATGAACTTGGCCCTCAACCTTTCTCTTCTTCCTGAAGGCCAGGAAGTAGGAGCTCTAGCAGCTGTCTCTCACATGTCAGCCGTGGAGAGGCCCCAGTCAGGTCACCTCATTAGTGTAAGCTCACGTATGTTTGGGAGGGAATTAAGCCATCATTTTTGTCATCATGAAGAAAAGAAATACAAATTATTCTATCATAGAATTATACTTTTTTAACTAGTAATCACTTATTTTCTCTAATTATTGTTGGACCTAAATGTTCATTTTCTTAAAAACATTTATAACATCCTGGAACGTAATGATGATGTTTCCGTGCTGTTCATTTGAGTGAGTCTGTATTCTCTGAACAGGGAACCTCCAAAAGATCCTGTCCCACGACCACCCTCCAGAGTACTCAGCTGATTTTTATGCTGCCTATATTAATATTCTTCTTGGAGTTTTCTACACTGTGTGCCGAGATCTGAAAGAGCTCAGACATCTGGTAAGTGAGCATTTTGTGTGCGCACACACGTTCTC
>JABTXL010001700.1:980857-999724 GCA_025134845.1 Neodon shergylaensis
GTGCCACACACGTCCTAGTGCCACACACGTCCTAGTGCCACACACGTCCTGGTGCCACACACGTCCTGATGTCACACACGTCCTGGTGCCACACACGTCCTGGTGCCACACACGCCCTGGTGCCACACATGTCCTGGTGTCGCGCATGCTCAGTTTTTCTTACTGCTAGTGACTGTCTGCACACAACACACACACAAGGTGCTACAGTGACTGAAATGAACATTGGGAGCTGTTACATTTAAACAAATTGACCTTAGATTGAAGAGAGGTTGGAGAAAGATGACTCCAAACAGAAAAGAATCACGATGGTGTGTGTGTGTGTGTGTGATTATAATTCTTAGATGTCCCCAAAGTACCTTTTGAAAAGTGAACAAGGATAATTAAGGCTGAATTTTTAAAAATTTTGGGAGTTTGCAACTTTTTTCTTGGGGGTGCATAAAATAAAATTAAAAGGCTGTGAGTACTTGGCTCTGCTTTTGAGAGGCTTAAAGCAGCAAACAATTCCTTATGCACATCACTGTAACCCTGGTGCTGCTGTTCACAATGCCACCTCCCACATCACTGTAACCCTGGTGCTGCTGTTCACAATGCTGGCCCACCTCCCACATCACTGTAACTCTGGTGCTGCTGTTCACAATGCCACCCCACCGACCTCCCACACAGCACACACCTCATAGACTGTGCCTCAAGATGCTAGGGCACCTTACTTGTTTAGAAATAGACTCCTCAAGATTTTTACTATCTAAGGAAAAATCATTTACAGTTAGAGGTCTCTGATACAAGATTTATCAACTCTCCTGGGTTTTGACAGTGCTAACCAGTGCACACCAGTCTTTGTGTGTGCGTTACTGGGACTAATACAATTAGAAACAGCCTGGCCCAAGGTCTGTCTTTATTTGGCAAGTAAAATTCTTTTTTCCTTAGGACAGCTGTGAACACTAGAGGGCAGTGTTGCCGCACTGCAGCTTCACGGTGCAGCAGGAAACCGGCTTTAACTTAGCATTGCTGCTGATACTTAAAAAAAAAGCGGTTTTAAATTTTTTCCACATTTGATTTGTTTGAGTGAAGGCAGAATGACTTGAAGAAATTTAGTATGTGCTGTGTGTACTCATGCGTGTGAATACCCTTTCATGTAAAGTAAGTATGATTGGTAAGGAATGAGGTTGCTTGTCTATATGAAACGATACTACTTTTCGGTTTATTATCTTAAAGATTTGTCTTATAGTAAGATGCTATTTTGTAGCTTGGTTTAATAAAAACGTTCATATAACAATTGATCATTTATGGTATATACATTTAAAGTTATCACAAAAATTATTTTTATTTTATTTCATGTAAATTATTTCTATATTGAAACTATAAATATAACATCTTAAGGGAGATATTTTTTAGATCTGAGAATAAGTTATTGTCTTGGGTATTCTGGGTCCACTCACTGATGCTTTCGTGTCTAGATGAGCAGACAGTAGTAGCAGCCCCTGAACGTCTTAGAATAGTTTAGCTAGACTGAACTTTAAGAACATTTTAGATATTAGTCACACCTAATTTTTATCCTTATATACCTTTAATCCTTGTCATGAGTCTGTTTTAAAGTTTTCTCTAAGGTCTGTGGGCTTTCCCCGGATGAATGCTGTGGCCGACACACTTGCCCTGGGGTTTTCTTATATTCTCCTTCTCTCTGCTACGTGTGTGTGTGTGTGTGTGTGTGTGTGTGTGTGTGTGCAGCCTACCACAGCAAACACATAAAGTCTATAGGCATCGTCTTCACATTGTGAATTGATGAGATGGGACCTTTGGAAACCACCTTCAAAGATAAAATATGCTTATCTTTTTTCCAGAAGCATATTAAATCCACATTATGATTCTTTAATGTGTTTATTTTCTGCCCCTTGTTTGAGGAAAAATGATGAACTTGTTTGAAAAATTTCGAATACTTTGTTTTTTAAAGCAGGATTCAAGTACAGTTCTTTGCGTTTGTCACGTGTCCCAGTTACTTTAAAATATTAAGCCATGTTGCTTTGTTTTTTCCACAGAGGACAGCATTGCTAGTTTATTTCTGAAATCATTGGTACCAAGCTGTAAGGTGATTTTGGAGAGGAAATTTTTTAAGAAGTAGAGACATTGAATTGTACATGCTTACGTAATTTTAGAAAAAAATTAAAGGAACTTATTATGATGCTTTCATGTAATTTTTTAACATGACAGTTATTTCATCATTATAAAGATTTGCTAGGAATAAATAGCAAGAAACTGTTGAAAGGTAAGGAAGCAAACATAATCCTTATGGAACGGTTTCATGTACCATGCTGACGGTTGTATTTTCAGTCATGTGCAATTTCTGGGTGATTTCATATTTAGTTATACAGCATTTAATAAAAATATTTAAAATCCCCGTACATTTAATTTACTTATGTGAAATATTAATGAAAACATTTTGGAGCATAAGTTACTATATAAATTTTATTTCTTAAAATAGATGTTTCTATTTTCTCTGTTTTTAATTGACATTATCCTATGTAATAGGATATAATTGCATTTATTTGCTTTTTTATTAAAAGCTTAATCTTTTCTCTCACATGTTGGATTAATTGTATGTAAATAACCTTAAGATTTCTTCTCATCTGACTTGTTTTATTAGCTAGGTAGGAGCTCAAGAAGCAGAGTGGTGTTTTCCTTTTTATCAGCAGCGTATGTGAAGCAGATGCTCCGTCCTCTGCTCACCGTAACTGCAAGGGAGGACTCCGCTCTTAGAGGAGCTAGCGTGTTGTTTTACTAAATCCAGAGTTTTGACATTTTCCTTCAAAGACAGATAGGCACCCATTGTATTTACTTCACTTTCTAGAGATGGGAGTTGTTTAATACGTTTTCCAGTCCTGAAGCGTGTAAAGTTTATTTTAATTGAATTAGATTTCAAAGTCAGTACTTTCCTCTGCTTGTAATTGAATTTTGTTTGTTTAAAATTCTATCTCATGGATATTTGTGTCAGCTACACTTCACTGTGTTGTATAAACAATAAAGAGGAAATAAGTGTGTCTGTGGCTTCCACAGCCTTGTGTGCCTAGTGGAGACAGTCGTGTTTATCTGAGAGCACAGTGGAGCTGAAGGGTGTGGCCCTGAACCTGCGTGCTCTGTGGGGCTCACACACTGAGGTGAATTTGGGACTGTACTTCTCCTCTGACTTCAGTAATCCTCGTGAGTCTCCAGGAGGTGAAGGTCTGCTGGGTTTGTCCTCTGACATGCCCTGAATTCAGTGCTGGGGGCATGACTGAGGACTGTGGTGGAGCTACATTTTGGTAATTCTCTTAAATTTAATTATCTAACAAATTCTGTTGATACTCGGAGCTTTTAAATTATATGTAATAAATTATAGACAAATAGAAATACAAACAGTATGTTTTTCATGGTCTATTATGCACTTGATAGCTTTCCTTACAAAGCTACATTGCTGTTTAACATAGCTTAGAATAAAATTTAGACCCTCGACCTTATTGGCAATGTTTCAGATGTCTTTAAACTTACCAGAAGCTCTTTAACCAAATAATTGACTTTTTATAAGTAATTTACTTTCCCTGAAAAATTAATTTATAGATTATATGGTGGGTCTTAAAATATTTCTACAAATAAATACATTTATTAAATGCTGGTCAGGTGACACTAGGAATAATTGATTAAAAGGCTGTGTCTAATACATATATTGGTTATATGAAATATGACCTTATATTTATTAACTGTAACATCCTAAAGTCTTGCTGTCAGATAGTCATATAAATTGTTTTGGGTGAGGGCACTATCTATTTAGACTCTAAGTGGAACTTGTCTTTAAGAGGTGACTCTGGTACTAGACGACTGTACACCTCTCTTTGTCAGTGCTCCACTTCACCCGACTTGTGCAGTATTCCACGTCTCAGGAATACCTCACTCAAGTGCTCGATGCTATTCACAGGAATTTACGTAAATCATAAAAAATCTAACGCTAACATTTCCTAATCTTACTATATCCCCCCCCACCCCGAGCCCCAGCAGATTTGTGTGGCATTCCACTTCATACAGGGTAATGGAGAGGCTTAGCAGCAGGGATGCTGTTTGAAAGAGGCTGGCTCTTCTGCCTCCTCTGGGGTAGCAGTGATTGGAAGGGTGGAGCTGCACTCTGGTCATGAGAGATGCTAACGGCTGCTTTTCTCGTCTTCATTTGTAAAGGACCGCACTGTCCCCACTCTTCTTTCACGTCCCTTCAGCATAACCACTTTAACCTTTGTGGATGCGGCAGTCTGACTCAGGGTGTTCTTACTGATCCCTAGAAAAGCAGAGCCATTGCTCAGGGGTGACATGTAAAATGCTGCCTAAGGGAAGAAAAGCATCGCATAAATTATACTCTCTACTTTTGTGTAATTAACCGTTGGTGCCTTGTTTTTTGTAACCGATATTTTATAACCACTTTGTTCAAAACATAGTATTACCTCTGATAAATATGCCTAATATGTATCCATTATTTTTATCTGGTGGGGGATGTATGCAACAAAGATAGATTTTTTTGATCATAGTAGATTTTTGGCCGAAAACATAAAGTTTGTATCGGTATTTTCTTGTAAATGCATATTTAAGAGATTCCACACTATTGCTATAGTGACTGTATAGGCACATTAGAACTAGTTATGGGAAAAATTACTGGTGATAATCTCTGCTGTGGAAATGCGCACTACATTTTAAAGTACTTGTAAACGTGTGATTGAAGAATTGGTGCTGCTTAAGGGAGTCTCTCGTGACTGCTCAGTATACAGCTCATTGGCGTTCTTTCTTTGGAGGCCACACCTGGCATCTGTAGTCGACCACACGTGCTCAGTGGCCTGCTGCTGCCCGTTCATAGACACGGGACTGCAGCAAACCATCCTTTCCTCTGGACAGAACTAGGTTCTGCCCAAGTCAGGTGTCTCACCTTCAGACAGTTGGCATGTTGATAGTAAGTTGAGTTCTTAGAATTCTAGGAAACAAGCCCTGATTGTTCAGAATAAGAAAGAGGACTTCTCCAGAATTGTCTTAAATATTCCCTGGTGTTAAATGCGGCTTGCACATTGATGGTGTACGGACTATGTATTTAAACACCCTTATCTTCTTATATGCCTACATCTCAAGTTCTCCATCCAGTATGATGGCTGAATTTGAATTGATCTGAATATCACAAATATACCTTATACTGGTATAACAAATCGGATCATTCCCTAAAGCTTTTCTGTGGAGTTTCAGCCTTGAATCTTAAAACCAGTCATAAAAATACCCACATTTGCACGTTAAAAAAAATAAAGTAAAACTAGTAATCTCTTTACCGTCTGCCTACTAAGTGTGTTGTGTGTGTGTGTGTTAAAGTGACACACAGATAGGAAAAAAATTAATATGATGTTTCTAGATTTTACTTTAGCAAATGGAGAAATAACTTGAGGTTTTTTATCCTATTTAATTGACCATATGCAATATGCTTTTTCTCCTAAATATTAAATATACGTTATTCTTTTTACCACAGTTACCATTGTTTTGGGTCATTGGCTTCATCAGATCTTAGCCCTACACCAGCTCCTCTCTGGGCTCTTTGTCTCGAGGCTCTTTCTAATAAAGACACCAGTTTGGTCTTTTTTTCTTCTTTTTCTTTTCTTTTTAATGAGTTACATTATCTAACAAACCAACTCTACATTGCATGCCCTTTCCTGTAAGGCCCTGCTCAGTCTAATCCAGGATTTGCCACTTGGTTTCTCCTCTATCCTTGTCTCTGTAAACTGTTTCTGAAGTCACACTAACTTCCCTCGTCTTTGTCTTGCTGCATATAGTGTTGTCACTGCTGATGCCTCATGGTCTGTCTCCTTACTTTGGGACATCTCAGTAAGTCCACACTTAGCCCCACTTGCTACTAGTTCAACCCCTTCTCTAGAATCAGATACTTGTGTTCATTCAGATCATTAAAAGAACACTCACCTCCCACTTAACTGCTGCCATTTCTTGTGTATTTTTCTCCAGCTTCCCTGAATGTATAGAATTTTTCATACCCAGTGTCCCTAAATGAATGACTTCCTATTCTCCTTTTCTGGACTTAGGATCCTTCTAGCCACTAAAGATTCTCAACTATTTCCAAAAATGCAAGCCAGTTCTTTTAGTTCTTTTGTATAAAAATACACACCATTTTTTGGTTATCTGAGCATGCTTCTCCTTTTGGAGGTAAAACAAATAAAGAAACAAAACCAGCAGTGACAGTTTCAAACTGAACTGCCCTGATAGTATTTGCTATTTGCCCATCTCTTCCTATTGCTTCCATCTCCCCCCCTCTCCCCACCCCTGTGTGTGTAAAAGTCTAAGCCAAACAACTAATTTATGACACAAGCCACCACAACAATTATGGTATTTGCTGAGTTGTGTGGAACTCACGTACTGATACTTCATGTTAAGTTTATTTAAATAATTTAATATGTTATGGATCATACAGCTTTTCCAGAACAGCTAGAATATGGAGTATTTCATAAATCAGTTGACCTATATACCATCCTATAAAAGTACAAAAATAATGAGCCTGTTAAAAATTAATTACAGTTGTAAATTGATTTCCCTTTGTTGGCAGAAAGAAGAGTTTGTTAGCCCAGGAACAGGTTCACACTGTTTTTACATTAAGCATTTCCAGCTGAGGCTTGTTAGTGACTGTCTCTCAGATTATGAAAAAAAAAAATTCTCACTGTGGTCCATGAACTCCTATTGTTAAGATAGCAATAATCAGCTCATGCCCACCGTGGATGAGAACAAAGAACACAGGAATAACACAGTGAAGATGATCGTGTGTCTATATATATCTGTGTATATGCAGAGAGAGATTTTCATAGGAGCTAGTTAAAGGGAAAGGTTATATATTTTAGTTTTTTAATAGTAAATATTTTAGGTTTAGTTGACACATAATTCTGCATATTCATGAGCTATAGTGTAGTAATTCATGTGTACAGTGTATAATCCAGGCAGTCAGTAGCTATTTCCTACATGCTGGCATTTATCTGTGTTAGGAACCTTTGTATACATCTCTTCTTGTTCATCATGAATGACCTGGTGAGATGATTAGATCCTGGTACTTGCTATGACTTTCTCTGGCCTTTCTTCCTACGATCATGTGACTTTTATTCTACATTCCACTTTTCAAAAATCAAATTTCTAGCTTTTATATATGATGAGGAACTTGCAGTATTTGTCTTTTTGAGCTTGGCTGTCAACCTAATATTCTTTAGTTCTACCCATGACACAGCAAATAATAGACTACTTTAGTTTTTAATCAGATTATTTTAGGCTAATGTAGAATAAAGTAGAACAGTGCCCACATTCCAAAATAGGCAGGTGAATACTATTCATCTTATTAGCAAGATGCTTCTAATTTATAGAAATTTTTGTATATCCCTGAACTGAAGGGAAAAGACAGAATTAGCCTAGCTGTCTGAATCTGGACAAAGGGGCTGTTTTTCGTACTTAATTAGTACTAAATTGTGTCCTAAGTACTAAGGAAATGGTGAGGCCTAGAGAAATTTAGGCGTCTGGCACAGGGGTTACAGAGAGCCCAGACAGGTGACACATTCCGTTTTCCACACCACTGATGTGTCCCGTGGTTGCTAGTATTAGTGGGTAGTTGTCATCACTCTTTCTGTGTCTCTATACATGCCCTTGATGCAGCCCTGAGGAATGAGTCGTTTACTTTAGGAGGAGTGAAAGAGAAGAAAAGATGAAATGGGCTAACACAGGCCTTTTTTTTTCTTAATTTCTATCAAAGGTTATATTTTTATTTTGTTTTATATGAACTAAAAATTGTAAGATACTTGTTCCACACACATTAAAAATAACTTTCAGCAGTGTTAAAATGTATCAATATCTATATATCCTAAATATAAAGATGAAAATTTTTTAAAGTATTATCCCTCAGAAAGAATATAAATTTTTATATTCCATAGAAGTATCTATTTTCAGATGTAAATAATTCAGGGAAGTAAATTTTAAGTCTCTTCAGCACTTAACAGTTCTAAATAAAGAATATAAATTCTAATCACTCATAAATTATGTATATATTTCTCTTTTTTAATGGATAAGGAAAATGTACATTTACACAATGGAGTACTACACAGCAGAAAAATGACATCTTGAAATTTGCAGGCAAATGAATGGATCTAGAAAAATCATATTGAGTGAGGTAACCCAGACCCAGAAAGACAAATATAATTGTACTCACTCATATGTGGCTTTTGGACATAAAGAAAAACTAGCCTACAATTTACAATCCCAGAGAACCTAAGAGAGGCATACATGGATCTAATCTACATGGGAAGTATGTAAAGAGAGGCCATTTGTTTGTTCCTGGCTGCCCAGAACCAAAATAACCACACAGAAACTGTATTAATTAAATCACTCCATAGCCTATCAGCTCTAGTTTCTTATTGGACTGGCTAGCTCTTACATCCTAAACTAACCCATCTCCATTAATCTGTGTATCACCACATGGCTGTGGCTTACCGGCAGGTTCCATCACGTCTGTCTCTGGTGGCTACATGGCTTCCCCCTGACTCTGCCTACTCTCTCTATTTTTCTCTTCCAGCCTGGCTGTATTCTGTTAAGCCATTGGGCAAAAACAGCTTCTTTATTAACCAATAAAAGCAACACATACTCAGAAAAACTTCCCCAAAAGTAGAAAAAGACTAGGTCTCCTGAGTAAATTGGGAACATGGGGATCATGGGAGAGGGTGGGAGAAGGGAGAGGAGCAGAGAAAAATATATAGCTTAATAATAACACAGGGCCCTTAAAAACAAACATTAGATGATTTAGCGAACCATTTTTCAGTAGTTACCAGCACCTAGAGCCAGACATTGCTTTGGCTAAACACTGTTAATATTTAAAGTGGTCTTGACATGAAATGCTTAATTTGAAATTTTGTTGTAAGAACTCTAAAAAGTTTCTAGTAAACCTCCATGATGGCACATTACGTAATTGTGAAACATGATTACTGTTAAGCCTCTAGGGGCTGATTGGGGACTGGGAATACCCATCATCCTTTATGGTATTCTTTCTAAGAGTTCCATGCTCTGTGAGCTAGTTCAATTTTTCTTTTGAAAGACTTGTTTATTTTGTATAAATACACACTACTTTGCATACAGAAACTGGAAGAGAGAATATGGTCTTTATAGCCAGAGTAACAGGTTGCGCATCGCCCAGGGTGGTATTAGGAATTGAACTCTGGATCCTCTGTCAGAGTAGCAAGTGCTCTGAACCTCCAAGCCATCTCTCTAGCGCTCAGATTTTTCTTTTCCAATTATGTTTTTCACAAGAAATTTTTCTTTTATTATATACTTAAATGTAAGTGGTGATTATAGTCCCTAAACAAAAATAAAATTTTTGTCATTTTGAAGGCTGAAATAAAAGGTAAGAATTGGGGAACAGTCAGGGTTGGTTGCTCTGTAACCCTCCTGCAGTATTAGGAAATAATGTTTGACCTGCTGCAGATCTCTGACAAATCTGTGCAAACCAGTGTGGGCTCACAGCTTGGAACTGCCGACTTCCCACTTAAGGTTGTATTGTATCCAACTATTAAAGAATCCTGATAAATATGGGCACAAGATGTTGTAATTTTAAAAGATTTTTGTAGCTTTGTAGATAACTTAAAAAAAATTGAAATGAAGATAAAGGTTTTTAGGGTTTCTTAGCACCTTATCAGTATTTAGTTTGTTCAGCTTTTTTTTCTGGATAATTATACATTCACCTACATTTGTGAAAGGTGATCCAGACCCTGTATTCCCATGTGTCCTTCATTAATTTCCCCTGACAGGAACATTTTGCAAAATATCCAGCCAAAAGTATCACAATTCATCAAAAAAAACTAAACAAACAAACAAACAAAAAAAAGGGCCAGGTGGTGGTGCCTTTAATCCTAGAACTCGAAAGACAGAGGCAGGCAGATCTCTGAGTTTGAGCCCAGCCTGGTCTATAGAGTGAGTTCCAGGAAAGCTAGGGCTACAGAGAGAAACCTTGTCTCAAAAAACAACAACAAAAAAAAAAAATCAAAAGTATTTACAATCAAGAAGTTGGCATTGATGCAGTCTACTGACCTTATTCCAGTTTCCCCACTGTATATATAATCATTTTCCATGTATTTGGTGCTGCTTTTGCTTGTTGCTGTTGTTTGAGGAGCAGGGGTGTTGTTTTTTAAAATATATGTTTTGTTTGGGTGCTAAGTATCGAACCCTGGGCACACTACCACCAGTCTCCCCTCCAGCCCCTTTCTCTATTCGTTCATCTTTATGTACATCTCTGTATCTTTGGTTAAGGAAATTTTTCCCTCTGTAGCTCTGCATATTTATCACCACAATCAAGGTACAAACCATTTTCATCATCATAAGGATCTGCCTACCCTATTTTCCATAAATAGCTGTTAAGTCTTCCTTTTCTTCCCTGGTCTTTGGGAGCCGAGATTCCCCTTTCCTGTTGCAGTACTGTGTGCAGGTGTATGTGCTTTTGCATATGTGTGCAGGTGTGCGTGCCGGAAGTTGGTGTTAGGCATCTTCCTCTGTCAGTCTTTCTTACTTTCTGAGGCACAGTCTCTCTCCAGTTGACTGGACTGGCTGGCCATCGATCTCTTGGGATCCACCTGTCTTTACATTCCCCAGAGATGGGATTGTAGGTACATATTGCTGTGCCAGCTTTTTCTGTGGGTGCTGGAGAATACTAACTAGGTCTCAGGTCCTTTATGCTTGTTAAGCTTGTGTACCCACTGAGCAGTCTCCCCAGCTCTTTGTTTTTATTGCTTAGTACTCTATGACGTGCCAGGACCATGGTTTAAATATTAGCTTATTGGGCATACAAGTTATTCAAGTGTTTTAGTTTGGAAGTGGTTGGTGGAGGTTGTTGTTTTGGCTCTTGTAACTGAAGCTACTCCAAAATTTGGTGTGCAGGGTTTTATGTTTGTAAATGGAGACTGTCCTTTTATTTTCTAGACTGCCCTTTTGTTTCCTACCCACTCTGACCCAAATAATCACACAAAACTATATTAATTACAGCACTGTTTGGCCAATGGCTCAGGCATGTTTCCTAAATTAACCTATTTCTATTCATCTGTGTATCGCCATGAGGCTATGCTTACAGGTAAGGGTCTGGTGTCTTTCTCCTTTGGCAGTTACATGGCATCTCTCTGACTCCACCTTCTTTCCTCTTCTATTTCTGCTTGGAATTCCCGCCTTTCTATATTCTGCCCTGCCATAGGTCAAAGCTTCTTTGTTAGCCAATGGTAATAAAACATTCACAGCATATAGAGGGGGATCCCACATTATATATGAAGCAGTTCACTTTCATGTAGGTCTTTATGTTTACACTTATTAAATAACATTGCTTTGAATATATGATACTGTTACATTTTGTTGTGGAATGGAATATTTGTTTAACTATGTAAAGATGTGTTGCATTTGTTTGCTTTGCCTGTCTTAAAAAAAAAGCTATGCAGCCAATAGCTAGGCAGGAGGTATAGGTGAGACTTCTGGACTGAGAGAATAAGTAGGAGGAGGAATCTAGGTTTGAGAGAGACAGAGGGAGACGGTGAGAGAGAAGAAAAGGCCAGGGTCCAGCGAGCCAGACTTGGAGGAAGCAGGAAAACAGGACATGTGGAATGAAAGATTTTAAAAAGCATTAAGGCAAAATGTGGATGAATAGAAACAGGTTAAATTTAGTTAAAAGAGTTAGTGGGACAAGCCTAAGCTAAGGTCAAGAATTTATAATTAATAATAAGTCTCCGTGTCATTATTTGGGAGTTGGTTGGCTGCCCAAAGAAAGTTCCAACTACACAATTTTAACCAATATTAGACTCATGAGGAGGTGCTGCATTTTCCTACCCATCAGCTCTCTGTTATTGTTTTTTCTTTTTGATGTTCAATGCTCCTTTTAGACTTGTTTAAAGAACGTCCCTTGGCTTTCTTTAAAGGTAGGTCTCCCAGTGGAAGATTCTCTAATTCCCTCTTGTTTAAGAATGTCTCTTTCCACTTCATTTGCAAATGATAGCTTTGCCAGACACAGACTTACCAGTTTATTTCTCACAGTTGCCTTCCATCCATGGGGCGATTTAGTCTGGCCATGAATCTTGTTCCTGGCTTGCCCACCAGCTGTTCTAGACCCCACATCCTTTCTACTGTTGGGACAAAGAATTTCCAACTTTGTCCCTTTGTGTTGCTCCTTGAGCCTGGTGTCCTTGCATTGTCCACTGTCCTTTCTCTTTTCCCAGCCTCCTTGATTGACCCTACATTATATTCAGGTTGCTAGTTGTGCTCAGTACAGAAAAGCAGTGTATCAGAATCTGTCATCTAGTTGAGACTGGAAGTTTCTTCTCCTGTAAGACTTTCTTAGTATTTGATTCTGAAATATGTTCAGGGCAATTCGAAACTCAGTTGAATGACAAACCCTCTGTGAACCAGACTGTGGTAAAAATAGCTGGCAGTGTTCAAGTCGAGTATGTGTTGTTGTTGTTGTTGTTGTTGTTGTTGTTGTTGTTGTTGGAGCTTTTCTTCCACTGGACCGAATCCTTCTAAGATGTTAATTTATAGTCTATGCACTTTCCTCTTTTACTTTTCCTTGCTGGAGTAGAGGCTCTGTAAATCATTTTCCGCGTCTAGAAGTGTAAGGATAGGAATGGCTCTCTTGTGTATCTCCTTCTTGGGTGTCAGATCTGTCACTGACTTCTGAAGAGCTGGATGGGAAAAGTCTCACCTCTGTCTTATGCATGCTTATACATGCATCACCTCTGTCTTACACATGCATGCCTGTACATGCATGCTGGAGCAGTTAGAGACGCTTCCCTGTGTAGAAACATCTGCCATTTGCAGCTGTCTCTAGTAAAATTCTTGCTAGTATGAAGACCTGGATTTGATCATCATCACACACATAGAAAGCAGAGCTGATGACATACATTTGTGAACTCAGAGCCTAGGAGACAGAAACAGATAGATTCTTGGAGCTCACTAACCTACCAACCTAGCCAAACTGATGAGCCCTGGGTGCTAAGAGGAGAGACCCTGTCTCAAAAACAAAATAGAACAAAAAACTCTTGAATTTATCCTTGGCTTATATATATATACACCCATGAATCTGCCCACACACAAATGATGTTTATATGAGAAAATACTACAAATATTTTCAATCATCTCTTAACAAACTAGGCTCTTGCTGAATACTCTTCACTGGAACTAGGTTTTTAAACATATGTACAAATTTAGGTATACAAATTTTAAATTACTTGTCTTCTTTGTGGATTCATTTATGTCTGTATTAGTAGCATTGTAAATAAAGGTATCACTTAATGTCATTAAATTTCTCATAAAAATATCCTTTCAATTTTAGATTACCTCCCTGGTGACTCTACAGCTGTTAACCCTGGTTGGTCACGACGATCAGCTTGATGGACCAAAATACAAATGCACAGTTTCTCTAGATTTCATCAGAGCCATTGCGCGGTAAGTTCAGAGTATTTATTAATGCAAAATGTCACCATTATGCAGATGATATGATATGCTAAATAAGAATGCCCTTTCTAGTGTAATAAAAAGTCACTTAAGAGAAAAGATCCTTTAAGTGCCAGGAATGAACAAGCTCCAGCATAACATCCTCTAATGAGGTTTGCAGTGATGTAGAATTAGAAGTCGTAGACAGTAGGTTAGGTGGCCAGAAATGAAATTATTGAAATACTTTGGAAGGTGGGATTTAAGGGATCATTGGGTACGAAAGCTCATATGTATTGAAAGATGACACTTTAGACCGTAAGCACATCCTCTTCCCACATCTGCCGACTTCTACTCTCGGTCACATTTTTGCTTCTTTTATGCTGACTTGATCTGTTTCTCCCTCCATTCGGTCTTCCAGTTCTCTTCCTTATTGGTGTAAATGGAGACCTCGCATTCGTATCCTGGCTCCTCAGACCCAGATAATCGCACAGAAACTGTTAATTGCAACAGTTTGGGCAATGGTTCGGGTTTCTTATTAACTAACTCTTACATCTTAAATTAACCCATTTCTATCAGTCACTGTATTGCCACGGGGCTGTGGCTTACTGGAAAGGTTCTGGTGGTAACTTTCTCCTTCAGCAGCTACACGGCATCTCTCTGACTCTGCCTACTCTCTTTATGTATCTCTCTTCGGATTTTCCATCTGGCTTTACTCTGCTAAGCCTTTGGCCAAAACAGCTTTATTCATTAGCCAATAAGAGCAACATATATACAGAAGGACACCCCAGGGCAGCTTAACTAAAACCTGACTCTGGGTATATACCACTGCCCCTGCAGCTGTATAGTGGCAGCAGTTTTCTTCTCTCCAAACAAGTCCTTCAAGACTGTTTTGTTTGACAAGATCATTTCAGTGACCTCCATGATGCCACATCCATACTGCACCGCCCCCGGCTTTGAGCCTGGATCTACATCTGCCTCCTTGTTCTCCTGTTGAGGAGTAAAGCATGCGGTTTATACCACTGTCTCCTGCCTACTAGAGTCTTGATTCTATTTACACCACACCTGCGAGTGTCTGTGTCCCCTCTTCTGTGCTCCATTCCTCCCACCACTGACAGTTCTCAAAGCTCTCTTCTCCTGGGTTCCTGGATCCTGTGGTGCTGCTGTGTCTCTGTTCTCCGCTGCCTTTGCTGAGGCTCACTTGACACCACTGACAGTTCTCAAAGCTCTCTGCTCCTAGGTTCCTGAACTCTGTGGTGCTGCTGTGTCTCTCTCTTCTCTGCTGCCCTTGCTGAGGCTCCTTTGCCAGCCTGTTCTCCCCACCTGACCTTTAAATGGAGCCGTTCCTTGAGGCCTGATCCTGGCGGCTTCCTCATAACACACTTCCTTCCCGGGTAGTTTTAGCCATACT
Organism: Neodon shergylaensis; assembly: GCA_025134845.1. Lineage (NCBI taxonomy): Eukaryota > Metazoa > Chordata > Mammalia > Rodentia > Cricetidae > Neodon > Neodon shergylaensis. The sequence goes on from JABTXL010001700.1 coordinate 995,739, forward strand.
GCTCAGCCATCAGTAACTCCCCTGTTGTTTACAGCCATTTTTTTTTGTCACATTCTGACCTTTATTGGATATTTACAGTCCGACTCGAGACTGAACTCAGAAACTCTAACTTGTTTCCACACACAAATAACGAAAGGATTGAGCTTTCCTTCCAGTGTTTCCCGTTTCAGCAATGGTCCTGTAGTCGGCCATGTTGCAGAGGTCTAGAATTTGAAGGTGATCTTACCATTTTTTCTTTTCTACCGTCTTAGAGTTTCTGTTGCTGTGACAGAACACCGTGACCATAAAGCAGGTTGTGGAGGAAAGGGTTTATTTGGCTCACACTCCTGAGCACAGTTCATCACTGAAGGACACCAAGTCAGGAACTCAAGCAGGGCAGGAACTCATACAGAGATGGAGGAGGGGGGTTTCTGTTTTCCATGAGTCATTTATTGCTTTTATATCACCCAGGATCAATCAATGATTAGTCAAAATTACCCTACATACTTACCTACGGACCAATCTGATGGAAACTTTTCAGTTGAGGTTCCCTTTTCCCAGATCACTCTAGTTTGTGTCAGTTGAGCAAAATAATGACAGCCAACCAGCAAAATAACAAATTATTAGATTGGTCAGTAATTTATTTTCTTAGGAAAATTACTGTGCAGTTATTAAGCATTTTACTTTCAAAGGAAAAAATGTGAGGAAGAGATCGTGGTAGAGCCTAAGTGAATGAGGTCGTTCTGTAGAGTTACACGTGTGAGGACCCTCCACATGCCTGTGAGACTGAGGAAGGGAGGGAGCAGTCAGAGCACACGATGGGCACAGCTGACACTACGGGGGAGGGGGGGAGTGGAAGTCACCCCAGTCCCAGTCCATCTCAGTTGTGTTGATTAGAAAGACGCCTCTTCATAGCAGCATTGTTTGCCATAGCCAGAGCCTGGAAACAGCCTCAATGCCCCTCGACCCAAGAATGGATATGGGAAATGTGGTACATTTGCACAGTGGAGTACTACACAGCAGAAAAAATAATGACATCTTGAGATTTGCAGGCAAATGGATGGATCTAGAAAACATCATATTGAGTGAGGTAATTCAGACCCAGAAAGACAAATATCACATGCACTCACTCATAAGTGGCTTTTAGACATAAAGCAAAGAAAACCAGCCTACAATTCAAAATCCCAGACAAGATCTCCTGAGTACATTGGGAGCATGGGGACCATGGGAAGGATAGGAAGAGGAGCAGAGAAAAATGTATAGCTCAATAAAATCAGTAAAAAAAAAAAAAAAGAAAGGAAACCATCTCCAGCAGGGATACATATATAGACAAATAAACAAGTGTATTAATCATAAAAATGAAGCTACAAGAGCATTCCCAGCTCCGTTTTCATTTTGTTTGAATACATATCCAAAGACTAGTATACATACACACACATACATATATATAATTTATAGTGTTATTAATTTAATTTCTCATATTATTTCATCCTTTCTGTTCTTTTTGCATAGAATTTGCCTCTGTTTACTGCCTTTAATATAGAATATAGTGAATCAACTATTTTCTGCTATAATTATTTTTATTTGAAAAATCACTAGCACTTTATTAACAAAGTAATGGATTTCATTTTGATATTTTCATATACATACCTTAGTATATGTTGTTGTACTTGTTCTTACTCCCCAACTCCCTCACCACTCCCTTCCACCCCCTCCCCATTACCCTGATTTGCTAGTCCCTCCCCACACTGCTACCATGAGCCTTCTGCTTTTGTGTTACATACATTTATATTCATACAATTGCATCTCTTGTTCTTCCTTCTTTCTCCCACATCAGATGTCTGTCTCCATTATCTTAGTCCCCTCACCGTGTGTGTGTGTGTGTGTGTGTGTGTGTGTGTGTGCGTGTGTGTGTGGTATGTGTGTGTGTGCATTTAGATGTCTGCTTATGTATACATAAAGTTAAATCATGATGTTGTGATGTTGCTACATGGGAAATAAAACATGCAGAGAGAGAGAGAGAAATGTGGATGCCGCAAGCACAGGTTTAGCTTCTGTTCTTTATGCACTTAACATCCGTGATCCCACTGTCAGCAAACATTGTCTAGGCTCTTTAGAGATGCAGAAACAAGTATGGTAGAGCTGTGGCATGTGTGTTTATGTAGTCAGTGTGGTTTTGAAGATGCGAATATGTTTAAATGCTGAGGAAAAACATAGGAAAGTTAATGACACAAAACAGAATGCCCACGATGGGACAGCAGTATGCTCTGGCCTCAGCTGCTCTTGGGCAGCGGAAAGTTGAGGGATTCTCACCTGATTGTTCTGCTTTCTCCATGAGGGGGAGGCAGGAATTGTGACTGAAGGCAGAGCTGGAAACAGCTTGAGAAAAGTGTGTGCTGTTGGAATCCATGGCCCTGCACATGGCAGCCAGTGCTCGCTGGGAAAAGGCCTGCGATCTTGTCCAGCAGTACTCCATGTGCTGGGCTACCCGGGCTGGGAAGAATAGTATAGAAATCACATAACGTTGGGGGCTTGCCAGAGGAGTTCAGTAGACGCTAACACGTGAGCTCGTGATGAAATGGAACAAATAATATCTCAGAGGTATGTTCTGAGAGGTAGAATATCTCCGAGTACATTTATTAGAGATGAAAAGACCAATATGCAGACAATTTATTCGGTAATAGGGTGCAAAGCAAAGGAAACTAGGTACTAAATTTATTCAGTGGCTAGAGAATGGTAAGGAAGTAGAGAGAAGGCTGCTGACTGGGATTGTCTGGGTCTCAAGGGCAGGGTTATCGCATAAGGACACCAGCTTCGCTTGACTGAACCGCCTGGCATGTAGTAGAGAGGTGGACTGGAAAGAAAGCTGCCGTTCAGGGCGCGCCATGTGTTAGTTAATGCCCAGAATGAGGACCAGAACAGTGGAAAGGTTTGGTTAGGAAAGCCAACTGCTTCCAGAAAGGAATTAGAACGTGGAGTAGAGAATGAAGAGAACCGACCTCCAAGGAGCCTGTGGGAGCCATCTATGGAGTGGCCTTACTGTGAGGGGAAAACCAGGCTTTCCAGTTCCCATAGTGGGAAGACACTGAGATGCCTCCCTAACGAGGGAGGGGACTTGACTGGGGGAGGGGGGAAATGGGAGGCGGTGGCGGGGAAGAGTCAGAAATCTTTAATAAATAAATAAATAGATAGATAAATAAATAAATAAATAAATAGTAAAAAAATAAAGTTGCTTTTTGGTTTTGGTTTTTGTTTTTCTTTTCTTTTTTTTTTAAGAAACTTATTTCTAAAGAAGCGGACTCAAAACTACCCACAAAGTCTGAAATCATGAGAAAAAAGTCTTTTCTGTGAAAAAAGAATTGATAAAGTGAAATAAAATACAGATAAAACTAAATTCTTAAATATATGTTATATAGTTTGATTCTGTTCTCAATTCTGACTTAAGAATTACCTCTAGGAAGGCTAGGGAGATGGCTCAGTAAATAAAGCATTCCTATGTAAGGTTAAGGACAAGAGTTACCACCAGAATCAGGTTAAGGCTGGGCAGATGCCACAGCTGCCTGTAATCCCAGCACTTGGGAGGCAGGCACATCCGTCTGGGTGGAGCTGGCTAGCTAGGCTAGCGGGAATTGCTGAGGTCCAGATTTAGCAAGTGATTTTTACCTCAGTAAGTAATGTGGAAACTGATCAAGGGGGACACAGTGTCCGCCTCAAGCTTCCATGTACGCATGCAAGCGTATGTGCACTCGTGTACATGCGAGCCTACATACACACATGTATTCCACTTACATACAAAAAGGGTTACGAGAAATTGTCATCCACATTGTATTAATAGTTTGTGTTTCACGGGAATCAGACCCTCCTGCACTCACTGAACATTATCTGGAGTCAAAGTTGTATTTATATGCATCTGGTATGTGTCTAAGCGCACGAAAGGCCAGAAGCGAGTACAGGTGTACAGGTTCCACAGAGCAAAGTGGGCTGTTTGCCGTGTGAGCAGTTCCTGT
>JABTXL010001700.1:999734-1009896 GCA_025134845.1 Neodon shergylaensis
GAATCCAGGCGTGGGTGCTGGAGCTCTGACTTGGGTCCTCTGCACAAACAGGACATATTCCTAACGCTGAGCCTCCACCCATCCCTCAGTCAGTCTTTGAGGAAAAGAAATGTCGTAGTCTGATTTGATTTTCTGGTGCTGGCTTACTGACATGGAATACAGTTAATATTCTATAATTGCATGTTTGTAAGTTGCTTAGGGTGTTTAAAGCCATTCCATTTATTAACATTTTATTGCATAAACTGTGCTATAGCCATACAAATAATTACTGAAACATTAAAAAGAATCCTATTAACCAGTTAATCTCTTTTCATTTATTTATGAATTTTTCTAGTCCTAGCCCATTAGACAAACATTTTTCCAGTGGATTCTGCGTTCTCTTTATGCATTCTTAGGGTGTAGATGTGTCTTCATATTGAGCATTTTCTACTACTATTGAATAAGGCTTTGGAATATAGAGGGCCTCCCAGTGGATTCAAGTTGTTTTTAACTTAGTGTCTTCCATACTTTTGCTTTCACATAGAACAAAAAAAAAAAAAGGAAAAGGCATTAAGTCCATTTGACTTTGTTGCTTCATAATCTTATATTGAAAGCCATCAGAGGGAATGTCTTCAGAAAGGTATTCTAATAGAACTCTAGTTTGTGGTGAGAAAACGTAGCCTACTATATCTGGTTTCTCTTAAGACCCTTGGTAAGTCAGATTACTGGCTGAAAAGGGTTTTTTTGCTGTTTTTTTTCTTAAGGTCATTTTTATAGGGACTTTATGGCCAGTAGATTTGAGAGGTAAGTGAGGGAAGGACGTGAGAATCTAGCAGTGTTACGATGTCAGGGCCGTATCTCTGCTTGGGAGAGCTTAACTGACGTGATCATCCGTGGTGGTCTCGTCACTGCAGCTGACAGGATCTCTGTATGCTACTTAGGAGGTTTTGGTGTTTCTCAGGGAGCCATTGTTCTGATGGAAGACAGTCTTTGGTCTAATGTTGGGTCCACAGGAGCCAGAGCGTTCCCCAATTTGAGCTATTTTTAAGTGTGTTTCCAAAAGCAGTATCTATAGTTTCCTGTTCATATTTTAAAAATATTTGGTATGTCAGTCATTTCTGTAGAAACTTTTTTAGGAAGTGTATTATAAAATGATAGACAAAGAATAATTGGTGTTAGTTTAATAATAAGAACGTGCAGTTAGTAACTAAGAGGCTGTTCTCGCACGGATAATTATTTTTGCAGAGCTGAATGTTTAAGGCTTTAATTTTATACTTATTGCTAGATCATTATATCTAATTATTTTGACCATTTCGTCAAATAATAAACCTCCAACTCTGAGTATTTATAGTGAAGAATGAGTTTGGAGAAAGGAAAATAATTATAGGTCTCTTCCTCTGTTATTTTCTTCTGCCTGCCGTCAGAGTATAAAAATATACATCTACGTCGTTTGTTGTGTCGTATTCTTGGATCATCCAGATTGAGTTGATGTGCGTACAGGTCAGCTGCTGTTAGAGACTGAAGATAATGAAAGCCAGAAACGAGGACAGAGGAGCTGTGCGCCGTGTGATGATAACACAGGTGTTGGAGACAGACAATGTTCTGAGGCAAACAAGATTTAAATACTTTTGCATCTCTAATTACTTTATTCCGGTTATTAGGCAGAAAGCAAATGGCTTTTAAATAAAATCCAAACTTTCTGCAATATAGTTGAAATACAAAATGTTGAGTAGCCTAACTTTGGTTTTGTTATTTTAAAGGAAAGTAACTTTCTGTGTGGTCAAAAATGGTTTAAAAGTTGTGTTTCTGGTTGTATTTTCTCTCCATATATTTTATAATTTTATGATGCATTATTTAATAAAGACAGGAAATAAAAAAAATAAAGGAGATAAAAAAAAAACCCGTGCCACCCCTATCCTGGCGCATCCAACAGTGTCGTCCAGTTGTAAATTACGTCCCACGTGCTTTGCAGTCACAGAGCTGAGCAGCAGAGAGCGAGGGTGCTAACGTGCTGTCTGTTTTTGTTTCTAGGACCGTGAACTTTGACATAATAAAATACTTGTATGATTTCTTGTGAAAACAAACCTCAAAGCCATATGGACACTGTGACAATGACTGAGCCAAGTTGTGTTCATCCACCTACTTAGCTGGCCAGGGAGAGGAGTTCTTTGGCTCTATTGGATTTGTCCAAACAGGTGCTGGCCCAGCATGGACTCTGATGGAAACACTCTGATTGGTCTGGGTAGATGTGAGCAGAAGACTCTTTACCAGGGGCCCAGGAGTATTTGGAAGCAACGTGTTAATTATAAACAGCAGGGTCTGAGCACAATCTGTTCTGCTCTTAATGATGTTATCTTAACACTGAAATTGCCTGAAGCCCATTTACTTTTAGAACTGTGTTTTGCTCTATGAAGTATCCCCTGCGCTCTGAATGTGCCAGCAGCCCTTGTTTGTACGGCCACCCTTTTCACTTCCTCTCCACGGGAGTCTCTGCAGTCTTCCTGCCAAAGCAGATTTCCTAAGGCCACGATTTTCAAAGATCATACTTGCAAAATATATGTTATTTTTTAAAAATGTAAGCTCTATATGCTTATCTTTTTACCCTGATCTTCTCAAACCCAAGGCAGCTTGTTCAGATGCGCACACACCAGCCTTATGTCTGCTTGTTGCTACCTTGACAGTGCTTGTGTAAGAAAGGGTTATCTGCTCACTCTCAGTTAACCACCCAAGCTGGCTTTTTATCAGCATATTCGTTTCCTTCCTTCCTTCCTTCCCTCCCTCTTTTCTTCCCTCCCTCCCTCCCTTCCTCTCTCTCTCCCTCCTTTCTTTCCTTTTCCTTTTCTTTAAATTGTTAGCTTTTGAGACCTCCACAATAAAATCCCTCCTCTTACATGAGTCCGGTGCTTTGGTTCTGAGTACCTTACCTGTTCGTATTTTTGAAGCAGTTTTCTGTTACTGTTGAATACTTGAAAACTAAATGGCTTTAAAATACTTAATTATATCTAGTTTAAATTTTGGTGGCATTTTTCTCCATTCCATTTTTTTGAAGAAAAAATTCTCAGTCGGCATTCCTAGGTAGGAAGCTTTCCCTGTAATGATTTTCTTACACTCTGTTGTTCAGAGACAAGTCGTTTCTCTCTCACTCTTGAGGGAAAGAGGAGAGAGAGGAAGAGAAAGACGACTGGTCGTTTCTCACTCTTGAGGGAAAGAGGAGAGAGAGGAGGAGTGAAATCGCTCTTAGCCTTTCTGTGCAAGATGGGAACTTTGGAGTCAGAAGGGCACCACCCACGGCTAGTGAGTGTGTCTACATCACCCGTCTTCCAGGACCAGGGAAGAGCTGAGTCCAGGACAGACTCACACTTGGGTTTCCAGATGTAGAGATCTATGGAGAATTGACAGTCGTGTAGGTAACCATTCTGAGCAGTGCCTCCAGGGACAGATGGTTTTGCTGACCTGTCCTGATCAAACTGAAGTGTGAGGTGAAGACTGAGATACCAGAAAGGAAGCAAGTGGCAGAAGGAAACTGAGGGTAAGAAGAGGAGGGGGCGGAGTTTCTGGTGGGAGACACCATTGCTCTTCAAGGCAGCTGGTTACCTGTCTCCTACAGAGCACACCTCCTGTCCCAATTCATCTGACACCACATTGCCAATCCTAGAGGTAGCTTTCCTTCAGAGTCCCCTAATTACATTTCCCTGCCCTGACTGGGCCCCCACAAGTCTGCTATTTTGTAATTTACTTTCTAATAGCTTTGCTAAATGACACAATAAATGTGATCACTTTATTTAAATGAAGACTAATAGAGCTTAATACACATATTAGCATTTTAACAGGGTTCGTCTGTAAATGAGGTCTTCCCTTTGGAAGATATGTATAGTTCTCCAATTATAGGAAGAAATCTAACAGTGAGAATCATGCTAGCCGGTAAGCCGGATATTTCTGTTAAGAGAGGAGGTCACCTATACTGTCTGCTCTGCCTCAGTCCAAAAGTATTGTGGACGCTACATGAGGAAAGTTACTAAACTGGGGGTTTTCAGATTTTCTTATGGAAATCTTTGACTTTACACATTCCTTAATTTAGGGAGAGCCAGGCCCTACAGCTAAAGGCCACCTTGTCATTTCAATCCCCGACCAGCCCTCAGAGATGAGGAAGTCACAAAAGGATCAAGTCTCTATAGTGATAAAGCAGTTAAGACCTGCCCTGAACTCCTGAAGTCTGTCTTCCTTGAGCCAAACCAACTCTATCACTGGCTTTGTGTCCCTAGTCGGGTTACTGAACCCCTTTGCTCCTCTTGTCTTTTCATTGTGTCACAGCATGCCTTAGAAGCTTAGTCTCCAGCCGGAAGCACTGTTAACCTTCAGCATAGCAGGAGGAAGTTAGGTCACTGAATGTGTGATCTTGAAGGTGATACTGAGATTCTAACCCCTTCTCTGTTTTGGGGTCCTGGTTGTCATGAGTGAGTAGCCTCCTTCACGACACATTCCCTTCCTTTGTATACTGCTCAGCCACAAATCCCAAAGCAGTTGGGCCACATGACTTGAACTCTGAGCCCAAACTCTCAAACAATTTTTGACTGCTGTGACAATTTTTGTTTTCTTTTTGATGGGCTATTTCAGGTGTTTTGTTACAGTTATACGAAGCTGACTGATAATGACTGGAGAATATTGTTTACCTCACAGAGTTGGTTCACATGATTAAATAACTAGATGTAGCTAAAGCAGCTATTTCCAGTAGAGGCAAATTTACCTGCCAGGAAACACTTAGCATTTCTGGAGACTTTTCTGTTTGTCTAGGTGGATCATGTGTAGGAAGCAGAGAGGCTAGAGATATTGCTAAATGCAGTAAGATACAATTACTATAGCAGAATTGTCACCAAATAATGGGAGAGACAGAGCCTTAGCCAGACACCTCGCCACCACATGAAACTAGGAAAGGTTACACCTAATTGAGTTATTGACCAAAGAGACCCCATGGAAACCCTAAACAACCTAGACTATTGTCAAGGCCCTTCACAAATGGATGGTAATGCCCTACTCCTGAAATTAACATTTACATCAATCATTAACCAGAGAAGTTGAGCTGTTGTCTATCTCCAGCCTTCGCTCCTACCGACTAGTGTCCATGGTAATGGAAGGTATTCTGCTTGCTACCAGAGGAGAAATGTACACAGTTGCAGCAAAAACCCTTCAATCAACACTGTTGAGTTACCTGTGAGATACACTGGTGTTGTAGTGGCACAGAGCTTATGGGAGTAACCAACCACTGTCTGAGTGGATTTAAGATCAATTCCATGAGGTGGAGCCCGTGCCTGATACTGCTAGTATCAAGTCAAGAACGAGAGACTTCAAAGACCGTGGACCTAGGGGGAAAATGCTGTTGTTCTGCTAAAGGAACACAGCAATAAAGTGACTTCTAAAGACATTCTGCTATATTCAGATCAATGGGCTGTTCACCCATTAGAGAAGCTTCTGCCTGCAGTAGATAAGAATAAATACAGAGATCCACAACTGGACAAAGCAGGGAGTGAGAGACCTTGGAACACTCAGTCCTACGTTGATGTCTCCATCAGATCCCTCCCATCAGGGCTCAGGGGACTCTCTAAAATTAGAGGTGGGAAGATTATGAGTGCCAATGGAGATGAAAGACACCAAGGAAACAAGGTCTTCTGTACACAACAAAACCGATACATATGAACTTTGTTCATATGACTGGCAGCATGCACAAGCCTAAGACAGATGGGGTCCCAGTGCTGGGAGGGGAAGCTGACACACGCCCCAATCCCCAATCCAGAAACTATCTCCAAATGATAACCACTCACAAAGGAAAACTTATTTTTCTTCAAAGGAGTCTCACTGGGTACAAACCACACTTAAGGGCAGGCCCCAAGCTCAACAGTTAAATGGCCAACATGAAACAGAAACAAACTCAATGGTATTTTGGAAGGGTTGGTTTTTTGATCTTGGGGTGGTTTTTGTTGTTGTTTGTCTCATAATGCTTTGGTCATTCCAGCCCCCACCGCTTTACATGTCTTGTTTATATAGTAGAGTTCCTGATTCTGTGTCTTGTGGGATTTCTGTGTGTGCGAATTCTTGCACTTTTCCTTTGACTATATTTGATTTTTGTTTTTCTATTGATTTGTTTTTATTTTATTTATATTTTCTCTTCTTCCCTTCCTTTTCTTTCTTAGACCTGTGTTTAATAATGAAAGCAAGAGTGTAGATTAGATAGGAACTAAAAGAGTTGAGGGAGGAGAAACCATAACCAGAATATATTGTATGAAAAAATCTATTTTCAATAAAATAAAAAGGTTGTACTAAGGTTGGAAAGTCTTGATCTGAGCAAGTACCAGACACGTGACAGGTATTCAGTTAAGTCTTAGCTATCCTCATACAAGGAAATATTGTACCTCAAGAAATTATTTCCTAAAATATTGGAGTTACTCAGATGGTCATGGTATCATGTATCTTTTAGAATTGAAGATATTCACTTCATGTGTAGACTCTTCTTGTTTTTCAGGATCCAATGAGAACGTCAGAAGTTTAGCTAAGAGATCAAGTCAGAGAACATGCAACCTAGGACTTACATTGTTTGCCCTGAACAACTAGGGAGTGTTATGTCCAACAGACTGAATCAGCCAACTACTGATGTCTATAATTAATATTTTCTAGAATGTGAAAAACTAACATTAAGCACCCAGTAAGTTTTAAAAGTATGCAAGCCAGGTGGTGGTACACGACTTAAATCCCAGCACTTGGGAGGCAGAGGCAGGTGGATCTCTGAGTTTGAGGCCAGGCTGATCTAGAGTGAGTTTCAGGACAGGCACCAGAGCTATACAGTGAAACCCTAGCTCAAACAACAACAAAGTAGTAAGCAGAACACAGGAATAGCTGTGTACAGTCAGCTGTGACCCTTCCTCCGGTGCTACCTGAAGCCTCTCCTTATCTGTCCATAATAGTTTTCATTTCACAGCTCATCCGTGAGCAGAGCATCGGAGTGGAGCCAGTTAGGCAGAAGCTGATATTCAGCTTCCTCTCCTGCGTTTTTAAAACTTTCATCTTTACATGTGGCTGCCTATCTATGTGAATAGTGTCGATAATTTTGCATGTAATTTCAGTCTGCTGACACAATTTGCTTTCAAAAATGCTTAGTAGAGCTCAAAGAAATCTTTCCTATCAAGATAGCAACATTTTGCTCAAATTTGCCATTAACTGCCCTGAATACACAGTTAGTGCTCATTTTCCAACAGTGGCGTGCATTCATGAGACACAGTATGAGACGCAGGATTTGGTAGAGCAGAGAAAATTGTAATCAATTCATTCATTTAACTGCATGTTGATGCACAGTAATGGCAGGACTTTTCAAAGGCATTCCAACTGTTTGAGCAAATAGCAGTAGCTTTGGGATAGTGGGAAGAGCCTGGGCTTAGAGGCATTAAAGATTTGCTAGGATTTGGGATAAACTAATCTGTTCCATTGCATTTTCAAGTAGTTGGGGGTCCGATATAATGACAACTTCCATGTGTGGCATGTATGCATAAAACTACCAGCTACATGCCACACAGTGTTATATACAAGGGGTACAGTAGTAAGCAATGGATGCATATCTGTGAACAGCAGTTGATGCCAGTATTGGTAGAGCTGTCCTTTGGAGCAGGACTTTTTGGGGACCCCCAAGCCTGTGGAATAGAGAAGAGCATGCTACCATTGAGAGTCTTGTATGAAGTGGGTACTTGGATTTATGTCAGGGAGGCACCACTAGCTAGATGCAGTTATTTCATGATTTACATGTGTTATTCCTCCAAGTAATACTCATGCTATGTTTAGGGGAAACCATATAGAAGGTAGCCATGACTGTCCTTCAAGAACTGTCTGTCACCGATACTCTTTGAGCTAATAATTCTGTACTGATTGTATCATTCCTCGTTCCCTTCAACTCATGAAGTAATGATAAACTAGTGAGGTCTAGTTATGACCCCCAAAGTAAACAAACCCAGTTGATCTTAGTTCCATGGAGAATCTTAGATCATATGTTTGCTCCCTATACTTACCCACCTTTCTTAGGACTGGGAGATGGGTTAGGTGAGCCTGTGTGCTAACTGGCACAGAAACGGGACTTCAGGGGCATGCGACACTTTCAGCACTATTTGCCTAGGCCATAGCTAAGACTTAACCCTTGCATGGAAGGAAAAGAATTAGATCAACTTCTTAATGAAAAGGGTATAAGTGAATCTGTAGACATACTGGGGTTATTACTGCATAATATGCTGAAGATAGAAATGCGTAAAATAGTATGTAATCTCAAGATTGCAGTTAGTATGTGGAGGAGGCAAATTCCCACCACAATCACCAAGAGTTGGGAAAATTCCCTGCTTCCCAAACACAGGGAATACAGGCAGAGTGTAGGTAGGACACAGAAACGAGGGCAGTGGGTGTCAGAAGAGGAATTAGAAGTGCCAAGAGCAGGTTGTGAGTGAGATTGTGAAGTGTTCATGTCTGGGGTCCGGCAGTGTGAACTGAACACAAGCAGAGGCGTCACACCATGCTTGGGTTTTGAAAAGGATCGCCACATGCTGTGGAGAGATTGGGCTGTAGAGAGACAGAGGCATCAGAACTGGAGAGATAAAAGTGTCAGCAGTGGCTGTGGTGAGATGTTGAATTCCGGACATAATTTGAATGAAATTTTGATAGAACTTGTTAAATAATTGGCCATTAATTGTGAAGAAAAGTAACTGGTAGCTCCAAGTGTTTGGCTTGGTTGACTCTAGCTGAGATGAGGAAGACTAGAGGATCAGTTTAAATAGAAGAGGATTAAATACGGGCTTGGAGAGGCTTTATCTCTCCCAAAGTCACACGTGAAACTGATCACCAGTATGGTGAGCTGGGCTCCAAGAAAGCTTTCCTGTTACCATAGCAGCAATGCTCTCGGGTTTATGGTTATCAGCTCTGAACACATGGCACTCATTTTCCAGGAGGGGTATGCATTCATGAGGCACAGTAGGAGAAGAAGGGGTTTGTCAGAATACGAACAAGCGTTGATGCAGAGTTTTGTTAACGTAAAGTATTCCTTTAGGAAATGGTTAGTTGCCGGGCCTCCATTCTTATGAGAGGATTAGTGACTCTATAGAAAAGGAGTAAGAAGCTCCTTACTCGGTGTTGACTTTCCATCCCTTGAGCCTTGTGAAGATATGGCCTTATCTTTTCTGCCCTCTGCCACTTCTAGTATAGAGATCACAAGTACTTTGTTTTGAAGGATGTAGCATCTAACAAAATCCTGGAAGTAGATAGCATCTCCCACCAAAGACCAAATCTGCTAGGACATTGGTATTGGACTTCCCAGCCCCACAAATGGTGAGAAACAGACTTATTTATAACTGCCCAGTATCAGGTATTTTGTTAGAGCAACACAAACAATTTTAACAGAGCACCTAAATGGAGTCTCAAAACAACTTTGAGGTTTAGAAGAGAAGCACATGGGACAGGAACCAAAAAGCTACGGAGAAACCCTGTCTCGAAAAAGAAGAAGAAGAAGGAGAAGGAGAAGAGGAGGAGGAGGAGGAGGAGGAGGAGGAGGAGGAGGAGGAGGAGGAGGAGGAGGAGGAGAAGCACATGGGAAAGAGAAACTCATGGGGTTACCATCACTTAAAATGGAAATATATAAGGAAAATGCGTGCATAAATGACTGGTCCTCTTGGGGGAAACAGCTTGTTTGTTCTGGGCTGCCCAGACTCAAAATAACCACACAGAAACTATATTATTTAAATCATTGCTTGGCCAATCACTTAAGTGTTTTGCTAGCTAGCTCTTATATCTTTGGTTAGCACATTTCTGTTCATCTGTATATTGCCAAGTGATTGTGGCTTACCAGCCAGGTTCCATCTGAAATCTATCTTTGGCGGGGCTACATGGCTTTTCGCTGACTCCGCCTTCTTTCTCCCAGCATTCAGTTTAGTTTTCCCTGCCTAGCTCTATTCTGCCCTATCACAGGCCAAGGCAGCTTTTTTATTCATTAACTAATAAAAGCAACACATAGACAGAAGGACCTCCCACACTGGTTAGAAAGTTGTACCTGTTTGCTGGAAAGGGTCGAGGGTGGTGCAGGTAAAACCCTGCACTCTCTGAAACCCTTTTACTAAGCGGTAAAACCCTGCACTCTCTGAAACCCTTTTACTAAGCAGTAAAACCCTGC
>JABTXL010001700.1:1009906-1020723 GCA_025134845.1 Neodon shergylaensis
AAACCCTGCACTCTCTGAAACCCTTTTACTAAGCAGTAAAACCCTGCTCTCTCTGAAAGAAACCTGTGGTTATTCTTTTCCACGGGAAAGTAGGACTCAACTACAATTGGAATTTTAAATATAAAAGTTTCAAGGATAATGTTAATATATACTATAATTATAATACTATCATTTGAAATAGTCCTTGTGGAATAAGGGGAAAATGTTAGTGGAGATAAGAGTAGATCACATTCTTAGATATATCAGTGTGTACCATACCCAGCCCAAGTGAGACAGCTTCTAAATACTGAGTTCATAGGTTAAATGTGCTAATAAAGTCCAAATATTTGCTACTATTTACATTCTCCCCATTCTTAAAGCATAAAAAGCAATAAATTTTGCCATTAAATATAAAGTTTCCCTCTAAGTAGATTTCACATGGAGTATTTTTGTTACCAAACCCTTCTTCCCCTGGTTGCACCGTGTGTTGCTGTTGTTTCTCCAAATCATGTGCTCAGTAGAGCACGTGCTTCAAGTCATGTTGAGAGTTTTGAACTGGTAAGCTGGAGAGCTTTAAAGACACCTGGCATCTTGCCTCCACACAGGCCCACACAAGCGTGCCCACATACACACATGCACACATGTCCTCTTGCCCCAGCACACACAGAAAGAAATGCTGTCCGTAGCACCTTCATTCATCATATTCAGAACTGAAAGCAATCAAATGTGCATAGAATGAATTTTAAAAACTCTTCTCACAAGCTGTTAGATAAGGTAAATTAAGTCTCCTAGGCATTCTATAGAAGTAAAAGAAGCCAGAAACTGGGAAGTTTAACCTGTGGTCTTCGTCTAGGTAGAGTTCTTCTTTGTACTGGTGCTGGTGATTTTGCCTGGAAGGGAATCTGATGGCAGCTTTCTGGAGTGATACAAATATCATTTATCTTTATGTAAGTGGTGGTACAGTGCAATGGTGCCATTGAAAATTCAGTTGAACTATACATTTTAAATTTATGTATTCTCCATTGGACTTCAAAAAAACTGTTAAATTTTGCAATGGTTTTGTGGTCAACAAAATATTGAATCATCCTCTTGAGACAGTGGGTAAAAACAACAACAGAAAATCTTGTCAGTTTTTTAAAAGTAAAGACAGAAAAGAGTGTGGAAGGTGCTGGTCTGTTTTACACCAGGCCCATGTTTATCCTTCTGCTGTACATGCACATGGATCAGGTGAGCAGCTACAGATGAAGCTTGTAGCCCTGCAGTGTATCTCAGCTGAGTGTCCGTCCCAGTAAGACCTAAGCTGCATCAGGGACCCTATGGGAGTCACTTGTCATGGGAATCCAATTTTCAGAGGCTGACAGAGATGGGAAGAAACTGTGTTCATTAAACATACTCCTTTAAAAACCTTTGGCTCATAATGCCAAGAGAACATAACGGACTTACTGAGAATGTAGCAAGACTTAAAATTATGCCCAGGATGTCATAGCTTTATCTCAGTAGATTCACAAATGTAATGAGTGGGAATTGGTAGATATGTGTGTCAGGATAAAACCATGTGGAATAAAGTATGTACATCCATGCATCTACAAGTGTATTGATTAAAATAGAAAGTCCACCAAAGAATCCCCAATGTCAGCGTCCGGAATGGTGAGGTGTGCTCTGGAGGTCAAGGTTTAGGGCAGAACTTGAATGAAGTAGGTGTGTAAATGCTTTCCGAGATAAACAGTGTATTGTAACTTGACCATTCTGATTGTAAGCAGGGCCAGCAGCAGTGAAATTGCAAACAAGGAGAGAAGATTCCATAATGTAGAAACTCCAATGAAAAACCAAAGAACAATAGAAAAAATGGTACTCACCACAGTCTTTCTAGGTCTGACAGAGTAATTGAAGTATCATCCAGCCGTGTTCTTGATGAATTCAGGCATGTCAATTACAGACACTGTCTTTATAAAAACCAGGTTCTACTAAATATTTTCATTGGCTGAAAGAGACCCCGGGAACTGAAATGCTAACACGCGTGTGTTGGATGATGGGGGATGGGGAATTCGCGCACATCAGCCTCCAGGGCAAACTGGCTGTCTCAGTAGATGGAGCAGGGCCATGGAGTTTTGAGTGGGATGTGCATAATCTTCCCACTCAATTCTTCCCTTCAGGGTTTCATCTCACGTCAGGTGACTGTATATCAAGCCCAGTGATGAAAGATTTAAATGAGGATGCTTACTTGCAGTTTTTGATTATACCCATAGAAGCCTAAACAAAATACAGAATTACGGCAAGCAATTTTGATGGAAACTAGGGACTGCTTAGAAAAATCAGTCACATTAGGTGACAGGGCCTGAAAGCAATCTGATATTGTCAAACAGCATAGGGCTCCGTTATGATTTGGGATTGGTCAGGTCTGGGTCCCTCTGTGTTTGACTTGGCCTTACCACACTGTGTCTTCCTTACAGTGGTATTGCTGCTGGCAAAATTAGGAGCCAGCAATAGACTGGGGAATTGTCACTTTGTGGGTTGTAGGACAGTAATGGCCACCAGTGGCATTCTACAGAAGGAAGTCGTGAAATACCAAGGTATTTCCAGAGGTACACCATGGAAACCAATGAAGAGATCTGTCTCTCAAGGCAGGCATGTACACAGGTGGTGATCCCAGCACTTGGAAGGCATCTTGCATAGGGTGATAGATACCATGATCACAACAACACTTATAAAGGAAAACAATGAATTGAGGTGGCAGTTTACAGTTTCAGAGGTTTAATCCATTACCACCTTGGCGGGGGAAGGGGGCAACTTGCAGGCAGACGTGGTGCTGGAGAGGGAACTGCTACATGTTGCTATCCAGGCAACAGAAGTAGACTGAGGCACTGGGTGTGGCTTGGGCATATATGAGACCCTAAAGTCCTCTCCACAGTGACACACTCCCTCCAACAAGGCCATACTCCTAATAGTGCCATTCCCTATGAGCTTATAGGGGCCAATGACATCCAAACTACCACACTCCATTCCCTGGTCCTCATAAGCTTGTAACAATATCATAATGCAAAATGCATTTAGTCCAACTTGAAAAGTCCCCATAGTGTATCACAGTCTCAACAATGTTGCAAACTTCAAGGTCTCTTCTGATATTCAAGCAATCCCTTAACTGTAATCCCCTATAAAATCAAAATGAAAAAGCTGATCACATACTTCCAACATATAATGGCAAGGACATACATTACCATTCCATAATGTAGGGAAGGGAGCATAGTGAGGAAACACTGGACCAAACCAAGACAGAAAACCAGCTGGGAAAACTCTAAACTCTGCATCTCCATGTCTGATGTCGAAGTGCTCTTCAGATCAACTCTGTTCAGCTTTGTTGACTGCAGCGCACTTCTTTCTTGGGCTGGTTCCAGTCCCTCTTGGCAGCTTTCCTTGGCAGGTATTCCGTGGCTCTGGCACCTCTTACAACTTGGGTTCTCCAGTGCAACCCAGGCTTCAACTTCCAGCTTCATGCAATGGCCTTGGCCTCAGTGGCTTTCCTTAGTCATGGGGGCAAACTCCACAGCCCCTTTCTTCTGTTCTTAACTCTATAGCCAGAACCACATGGCCAAAGCTGCCAAGTTCTGCTGCTGGGAATGGGACATGGCCCCCTCATTCAATTTCATCACCAGTTTTCTGTTTTCTCCCTTCACTGCCTAAGCTTGGCTGTCCTCAGCTGGATCTATAGGCCAGGCTGGCCTCCAATTCAGAGATTCACCAGCCTCTGCTTTCTGAGTGCTAGGATTAAAGACATGTGTGCCACCACACCTGATTCTAAGCGTCTCTTTAATCCCTTTTTACAAGTTGGAAATTTAGCTGGGTGGGATCTTGCCCTGAGGTTACCACTTTCTTTATTATATTTTTCAGTTCTTAGTCTGCTTATCTTCTTGAATACAGGACTTAGCACCATTTTACTTTCTGGTGCTTCTTTTTTCCTGAAATACTTTTCCCTGCTCAGCTTGCTCCTTTTCATTAAGTATCCTCAATAGAGGTAACATTGGTAACCACAGCACAGAGTCTACACTAGGCTGTTTTTAGATTTCCTCTGCCAAGGGAGTTAATCCAAAACTCTATACTTTAACCTCAGACAAACATTTTGTACAAAGGCAAAAAGTAGCCACATTCTTCACCAAAATATCACAAGAACAATTTCTAGGCAACGTACTAAAATTCTTCTCTAAAACCTCTTGAGTGAGACCCCCACAGTTCAAGACTCACTTGGCACTATTGTCTTCCATGTTCTACTAGTATGGCCCATAAGTAGAGCTTAAAGAATTTCACTGCTTTCCTAATGTCTGTCTCTTCCTTCCTCCTTCCCTCCTCCCCTCTCTGTGTTAATAAAGACAAAATGCATATATTAAATCTAGCAAGTAGGTTAGAGGAACTTGAGAACATTCTGAGTTTAAGTTGGTTAAAAGACAGACTGCAGTGATTTGAAGGATGAATTCCAGATAAGGGAATAAATAGTAAAGATTGATTTCACATTCCAGAATTTTAACTCCAAGAGGTACACAGCTGTTATCAGCTCCCGTGTCTCATCCAAACGAGTCATACATCAAATTCCCGAGTACCTCAGAATTATAACTTTATTTGGAAATTGAGCTATTCAGATACAAGTAGTTAAGGTCTTTAGAGTGAAGTGCAGCCCGACATGACTAGTACTTTTATACAAGGAGAAATTAAGACATAAGCATGAATTAAGGGGAATGTTGTATGAACGTAAAGTTGGCAGCCAGCACCCCAAGGAGGGAGGCCCGGGCATGTTCCCAGAGCACCATAAAGAGCTGCCTGCACTGGCTCCACATCAGACTCCCACTGCAACTCCTGCTGCAGAGCCATTGTTTTACCTTACCTGCAGTCCTAGGGAATAAATACAGCGGTGAAGAAGATATTTAGAAAAACAGAGGGTTGAGAAGTGCCAGTCTCTTCAAAGGGAGAAAAATTGAATGTATTTTCATTTTAAGAATGAAAGAAGAGAAGGGGAGGATAAAGAAGACGACAGCATAGTCACACCACCCTGAGTCTGCGGTGGTGGAGGGGACACGGTGCTGCAGGGAATAAGCTTTAGCCAGGAGTGGTAACTATGAGTATTTTGTGGGTTACAGATGTTTGTGCGCTATGGTGTGGATGCTGGGGACCTGTTCTCTGCAGGAGCACGAGGTGCTTTTAACCTCTAGTCCATCTGTCCAGCCTCTATAGCCAGGGGTTCTTAAGCTCATAGTCAGCAACTCCCAGTAAGATAGCATGCTTCATGCACTTTCAGTAAGATAGCATGTTACAGCATGGCTGCATGCACTCTGTATGTACATAATTTATACTAAGTTTCACCTACTCTTCCTGTTTGTAATACAATTAAAAGTAAGATGGAAGTTAATGGAAAATACAGATGACTATTTAACATAATATATACTCCACAAAATAAAAGAAAGGTGAAATTCTGGTTAAAATCAATTATGTCAATACCTGGTGTAAGAGATGTCTCTGGTCTCATCGATACAAGTAAGAAAAAGGCCGTCACTCTCAAAAGGAGCCTTCCCACCCCAATGCAAACATGTTTCAGGGCCCAGCACACACTAGTGAGGATATTCAGAACTGTGCTCCTTGAGGGTGCCCTGAGGAAGCCCCGTCTGCTGACAAGCAGATAGCATGCACTAGTCAGTGGCATAAAGCCACAGGGATCGGCTACTATGGCAGGAAGGAATCTGCACCATACTACACTATGCTAAAATCAACATGTCCTTAGACCTGAGTTCTTTGAGCTTTAGGGAGAAAGCTGTTTCCTTTCCTTTTCTGTGTCCTAGAGGGTCCCTGCATACCTTGCCTTGGCATCTTTTTTGTATTTTCAAAGTCCCCTGCACAGCATCTTCAAAGCTCCAGTTGCTACAAAAGGTAAATTCCTCATTACTGCCTCGCTGGGCCTCCTTTACCTGTTTAGAAGACTTGGAACTATATTGAACTCACCTAAATAATCCAAGGTACTTTCCCTATTTTTCTATCTTTGATTTAGTCACACCTGCAAAGTTCATCTGTCCAGGTGAGGGAACCCCCGTGTTCATCCTGGGGTGAGGGAATGTGATGTCTACCCTCTTTGTAGAGCAAAGTAACTAGTTTCTAAAACACCAGCATTAGTCAAGGACCTCACCTGGTCCCTAAGGCATTCTGCATTTGATACCAAGGTGAGTGAGCTTTGTCCTTTCCTGATAAGTCTTCTAGTGATGGAGGCGGATGCAGGAAGTGCACACTTGTGCTGTATCACCATCAAACAAAGTCCCAGTGGTCCAGGAGATGGGCATTGTTGCTTCTGGTTGGATTCTGGTTGGGTAATACTATGATAGAGGGACACAGGGCTGATGGGTGTGGAAATGGCGATTTGGTACCATGCAGCCTAGGACCGAAGAATTAGTAAGAGTTTATGTCTCTGTCTCTGTCTCTCTGTCTCTCTCTGTCTCTCTGTGTGTGTCTCTGTGTGTCTCTGTGTATGTCTGTCTTCTCTCTCTCTCTCTCTTTCTGTGTGTCTGTGTGTGTGTCTGTTTTCTCTGTCTGTCTCTCTCTCCCCCCTCTCTCTTGCTGTCTGTGTGTGTCTGTCTGTCTGTTTCTGTCTGTCTGTCTCTCCTCTCTCTGTCTTTGTGTGTGTCTGTGTGTGTGTCTGTCTTCTCTGTGTGTGTGTGTATCTCTGTGTGTGTGTCTATCTGTATGTCTGTCTGTGTCTGTCTCTGTTTGTGGGTATGTGTACCTGAGTGTAGGCACTCAAGAAACTCAAATATGTTTGGTCCCCCTGGACCTAGAGTCACAGGCATCTATAAGCCACCTAACACGGGTGGTGGGATCTGAACTTGGGTCTTTTAGTAGAGCAGTGTGTGCCCCTTGATTGTTGTTTTCATGTCCTAAGGATATTTATTTAGTTGATTTCTTAAAATAATTTTTTGAGATTATAGTCTAGGTACATTGTGTTTCCTTTCTTCGCTCTGATTAATACATCTACAACATAACTCCTGCACCCAAGGTTCAGGGATCGTTTCAGAAGAAGGGATAGGAAGACTGTAAGAGCCAGAGGAAGAGGGAGTTTGCTGTGAGACTATGTCTCCTAGAATTGTCAGGGTTTCACCCGTGAGATCTCACCAGCATGGCTGCCCAGACAATGACCTGGACAACACCAGTGCACACAGTGCACACTCTCAACCATTGTGCCTGCTCCCCAGAACTAGTAGTTGAGCAGTGTGTGGAGGACGGTATCCTTGTCCAGAAGTTGTAAAGGGAAGGTGTTGGCGGGGGAACTTCTGCCAACTGGAATTCTGTTTCCAGGTTCATATCTCTCATGCCCCCACATTACTGTAGAGACGCTCAAGACATCCCTTGCCCTGGTTGGTATCTCATGCCCTCACATTACTGTAGAGACGCTCAGGGCATCCCTTGCCCGGGTTTGTATCTCATGCCCCCTCACGTTACTGTGGAGATGCTCCAGGCACCCCTTACCCTGCTCTATGTCATCCCTCTCTTTGTCCCTCTAACTTTCTCGATTGCTGTGTCTTCTCTCATTTGCAGTGCCACTTTTGGGTGGCACGTGCCTTTCCATTCCGACATCTGGTCTCAGGGTAACTGACTTGCATAACCAGTCTCCTTCTCAATGGTGACCACACGGGTCCTTCAGGGAAGCCTCTATTATATGCTACCTTGTTTGGCCTTCATTAAATCTTGACACATCACTTCCAGTCCAACGTTTCTAAGGAGTCCATTGCTCAAACGTGATAACATTAGAGGAATCAAAAGATGTGGCTGTGGAATTAAAAGGGAGGGTGGGCATCTGCTACAAGAAAATGATGCAGGAGTCACGTGGTCCATGTAATTCTAGCTTCGATGGTTATTTAAAATCAAGCAAATTGAAATTAAATTAAAACTTCACTTCTTTTTTAATATTTATTTATTTATTATGTATACAATATTCTGTCTGTGTGTACGCCTGCAGGCCAGAAGAGGGCACCAGTCCTCATTACAGATGGTTGTGAGCCACCATGTGGTTGCTGGGAATTGAACTCAGGACCTTTGGAAGAGCAGGCAATGCTCTTAACCTCTGAGCCATCTCCCCAGCCCCCAAAACTTCACTTCTTTAATTGTACTAACTACATTTCAAATGCTAACTAGTGGACCATGGCTAGTGGCTACTTACTTCATGCTGGAGTCCCCTGCATTTAAGGCTGCAGTTCACCAAGCCTGGATAGCTCCCTGAGCTCAGCATAACATGGAGGACTCACTCCCACCCTGCCCTATTTCAATACTTTATCTATTTGGGAGCCGTCCCTGGGCCTGGGTGCCTAATTTACCTTAGATATGTGTGACTTTTGACATAATCCCTGCCAATGCTCCCCCTCTGCTGTCCATTGATACTTAGATATTGTGCTCCAACTGTATGGTAGGACCGTGCTGCCAAACGCCAATTAGGTGATGTGTCAGCTTCTGCCCCATCCTATATATTCCCATTATAGATCCCAAACAGAGCCGAGCTGTCTCACTGAAGCAGACTGCTGGAGGGCTATTTCCATCCTAAGCACAGACCACACGAAGCCCTGCACACTGACTATATTCTCTTTGTTCTCCTAGCCTGGTGACCATTGGACCCCACAACTCCATTAGACAGAGTATATGGAAAACATTTTCATTAGCACATAACACACAGAACAAAATGGGTTGATACACAGAGCTGCCATGGTCACAGTCTCCTTGGCTGTGTGCAGAGGTGTGTCTTAGTGTTCCTAGTGCTGTGCAAAGACACCATGACCATGGCAACTCATAAGGAAAACATTTAACTGAGGGGACTTGCTTACAGTTTCAGAGGTTGAGTCCATTATTATCATGATGGAGAACATGGTGATGTGCAGGTAGACTTGGTACTGGATAAGTAGCTGAGAGTCCTACATCTTGCAGGCAACCAGAAGTCAACTGAGATACTGGGCAGCATCCTGAGCATAGAAAACCTCAAAGTCCACCCCCACAGTGACGCACTTCCTCCAACAATGCCACACCCACTCCAGCAAAGCCACATCTCAAAATAGTGCCACTCCCTCTGATATTATGAGTTTATGGGGGTCAGTTACATTGAGACCACAACAGGATGGCTGTCTTCTGAGACTTACAAGAGCTGCACATGGGGATGGGGGAGTCTCTCTCATGACGCAGGATTACCCCATGTCCAGCAAGGTTTTTCAAAGTCCTGAAATTTAGTAATTCTATTACTAGAAACCTAGTCACTGTAGCCTCAGACGAAATCCTAACTGTTTCACATGTTAAGTGATATTTGGAGGTTTTACTAGCTACAGAATCATCCAGCTGTTTCCAGCCTTGTGTGATGCTTGTACTTTTCTGCTCAGCACTCCTCAAGTGCCACTCACCATTGCAGAAATTATGACATCCACAGTGATGGTGCCCATTTAAATTGCCAATAAGGTACCAGTTTACTGACATACAATGATCTTATGTGGTGGTATACACGTATCCAACTAATCTGTCATAATTTTTTGGTACAGCTGAAAGATGCATAGTATAGCCTTTCTATTTTTTCCTGGAATTAAGGCATTATATTATTTTATTTAAATTGTTGCTGAAGATTATATCACCTATCCATTTTAATTACAAGACAAGTAAGGGGGCCATTAGAAAATATTTGTTTAGAAGGACCTCGTCCCATTGAACAGGGAGTTCCCCTGAGGCCCTGCGCAGAGGAGTCTTCCTCTCTCACCTGCTGCCTCGACCTCTCCCCACTGGCCTTTTGCTCTCTCTGAGGCCCAGAAAATAAACAAGCTCCCGTTTCAGTCCCGCTTGCTCACTGTTCCCTGCCTGGAACACCGATTTCCTCATGGGCTCAGTCTTTCCTTCCACTTGACAGACCCCTCTCCCACTCTCTCCCACGCCCCTTCATTCTCCAGCCTCAAATCCTTCATCCCTCGCCCCAGCTTCTCTCACACAGTCTGCACTGAGTCTGAAGAGGCACTTGCTGTTTTTCCCCTTGGCTTTCCCCACACAGCAAGGACTTTGCCTTGTTCACCGTGAGGCCCAGAGTAGACACACAGGCGTGGTGCTCTGAAGAGATGACCTGGTCAAATAAGCACTTGCCATGCAGATGTGAGGACCTGAGTTTGACTCCGAGCAACCACATGTAAAAGCCACCTGTGACAATGTGTGCCTGTCACCCAGTGCTGGGGGGTGGAGGGCAGAGACAGGAGGGTCCCCAGGACTTGCTGCCAAGCTAGTCTAGCTGATTAGTGAGTTCTGGGTCCAGTGATAAACCGTGTCACGAGAAAATACAGTGGAGAGCAATTAAGACACCCAGTGTCAACCTCTGAGCCACAAACACACAAATACCTATCCTATCCCAACACATAAATCACCATTCAGATGGGAAGGAATCTTGAAATCTTCAAACAACATATTTAATATGTTAGGAACACGTATAACATGGATAGATACTAAGACTGACTTTCCTCTAAAAAGAAGAGAACACCTTTTATGATACTCAGATACATTAAATATTCCAGTACATTGAATAAAAAAATAAAACTTAAAATATTGTTGATTTACAAAAATACTCCAGAGCTAGCCATATCCAGCTTTCTTTCTTTTCAGTCAGTATTCCAAGTTTGCTATGGCCAGATTACTTTCTTTATACTGGCTGTCCCAGATTTTGCCACAGCCAGCATCTTTTCCTCATGCTGAACAACCCACATTTGAGTTGCTGTTCTTCCTGGGTCTTCTCCCCAGTGAAGCCGCAAGGCAGTTTTGAGTTTTGCTAAGTTGTATCCAGGAGCAGATTCACAGTTACCTTATGGCTT
>JABTXL010001700.1:1020733-1031252 GCA_025134845.1 Neodon shergylaensis
GTTGTATCCAGGAGCAGATTCACAGTTACCTTATGGCTTGTAGCCTGTGGTGCCTACAGAGGCCTAGGCTCCACTGTAGAGCCTGTCAGGCAGTTGTCACATCACTAATTAAACTGGAAGAAGAAAGGCATTGCATGTCATTTTCTATATCAGATGCCTGCGTGTTATGGGTGCATCTCCATGGAGAATTCATACATAAACTGACAACTGCCTGGGAACTCTACAAACGCTGAGGCAGGATGCTGTAAATAGGGAAACTGCAGCACACCAAAATGTGAGCTCTGTCCTATGCACTGTATTTTTAATAAGATATAGGAGCTTACTGCTTTTCTTATTCTCCAAATTATATTTTATTTTCCTCCCACAAAGTATCAGGTGTCTGTATCTACTTTATGAATATGGTACTTGTTGCTCCTATATCCAGGCACTAGACTCGATTGCTGCGAAGCAAAGGAGATATTTCTACTGTGTTCATACATATTGATACAATTTTAGATTTGTTTCCCATGTGCCCAGCTATCACACACATGAACTTTATTAGGCATGTTGCATTTTAATAAATATAAGATACAAGCTAAAAAGCATGGGTCTTGCTGGTCCCCAGTGCAAGAGCAGAAAGAAGACTTTGAAGAGATAAGGTTCTATTCCCTGTGCCAAAGGTCAGTGAGCCTGTGGACAGCTGGGCTTTCTGCATGCCTTCCCCTGAAGGATGCTGGGACCAGCAAGGTAACAAAGAATGTGGGTGACAGGAAGAACAGGCAGAACTAGGAGGGATGTCGAGAGTCAAGGGCATACAGACCAGAATAGAAAATAGAACTAGTGTCAGGTGTCATGGAAGTTTAACAGTGCAGTTGCATTTCTGTTGAACACAGCACACCATTCTGCTCATTCTTTAGCATGTCTATTTATATGTTTCTGTAGTCACTGCTTGCTATGAAAGTGTGGAAAAGCCCCGACTTGTTGCAGAGTGTAGAAGATGGGGGAAGGTCCTTCATCATAAATAACTTGAGAAGCGTTGAATAAATACTATAACGTCTGTATTAACTTTTTGATACATTAAGCAGCTATGCAAATAAGTCTACCCAAAGCATGTGCTCTTAGCAGCCCTAACAAAGAGTGCAGCTTGCAAGTGCATAGTTCATGCAGAAGCATCTCTGGTGTGGGAGAATTGTCTGTATTCTGTCAATTGTGTTTTAAATAAACAGTGATTGACCAGAAAGGAAGTATAGGCAGGTCAACCAGACAGGAAGTAGAGGTGGGGGCGATGAGAACAGGAGAATTCTAGGAAGGAGGAAGGCCATTCCTCCCAGTCCTCCCCAGACACCGAAGAAGGAAGATGTGACCTACCCTGCTGAAAAATGTACCGAGCCATGTGGCTGACATAGATAAGAAAAATGGGTTAATATAAGTTGCAAGAGTTAATAAGAAGCCTGAGCTAATGGACCAATCAGTTTATATCTAATGTAGACTCTGTGTGATTTTCTTTGGGGGCTTACTGGCTGTGGGAACTGGGCAGGACATAAACCCCAATGAGCAGTCCCTCATGTTACACATCTCCACATTCTGAAACATTACACTGGGGGTCAGATCATTTCTAAATTATCTTTCCATCCTGCTATGTCACTCCTTTATTTAGTGAATTTGTAGTATTAAATGGTTCAGGGGGTGGGGAATAGGCAGAGTCCAGTAACTAAAGCAGCAGAGTCAACATTAACATTCTTCTAGGAGGAGACCAAGAATAAATAAAAACCATGGTGAGCACATTAAAGAACCCAGTAGAGGCACCAGAGTGCCAGAGTCAGGACAAAACGGTGGTATCAAATCTACGGTAGGTCTCATAGCAAAAGTGATCTTTGAATAAAAGTTTGATGGTCATGAAGGATTACTTACATGGCTTAATGAAGGAAGACGAGTCCAGGCTAAGAGTAAAGCCCAGTGCAAAGGCCCTGGGACACCATGTCTAGGAAGATGAGGCCAGTGTAGTAAGGTAGTGTAGCAAGAAGAGGCAAGAGGAGATGAAATCAGAACACAATAAAAAGAGCCCTGATGTCTTAGAACTTCCCATGGCAAGGAGCTGACCTCTATTCCAAATGAATAGGGCACCAGAGAGTAAAGAGGCCTAAGCACAGGGGTGGTCTCTGTAAGATGGTCTCTCCAAGTGCCCTCTTTATAAGACGGTGGGGGGCCTAGTTCTGAGTGAGAAGTGATACGGTATGATTTATCGTGGTCAGGTGGTGAGGAGCGGGTGGAGTGGGTGTTTTCATAGTGGACTTCAGGCCCCACTGCATATAACATGGAAAAGAAAGGAATCCGTTCTAGAGTCTCATCTTCTTTTATGTGCATACTTAGTTATGTTCATTGTTCTATACAGTGGGTTTCATGGTGGCATTTTCATACAAAGTTCTTTGGGCAAATATACTCCTTAATTATTTCTCTCTTAATTTTATGATTTTGGTTTGGTTTGATCGTATGCATGAGATAAGTCATGCGATTCTGACTTTGAGTCTGGCTCATTTTGCTTGATATGACGATCTCGGGCTTCATTCGCTGTCCCTGAGAATGGTTTTGCTAGGTTTTCCTTTCCAGCTGAAAAATACCCCATACATGCCATGCTTTCTGCATCCATGTCTCATTGGCTGGTGAACATCAGGGCTGATCTCATTTGTTCGTGACTCTGCTGTCATGAACAGTCACCGTAAACATGGATGTGCAAGTGTGGAATGCTGACTTTGATTCCTCCAAGTTTATAATAGGGGTAGGTTTATAACCACGTGATGGTTGTATTTTCAGTTGAAGGCGCCCCGTGCTGATTTCATGTGGCTGTGGTGCTCTATGTCCCCACTGCAGTATAAAGGGTTCCTTACCCCTGAACTCTCACTAGCATTATGGAGAGTTTGTGTTATTATAGACCTGACAGGGCTGACGTGGGGTCTCAGTGCGGCTTGGTTTGTGTTTCCATGCTGTCTAAGTAGGTTGAATAATTTTTTTCATGTATTTATTGGGAATTTGGGTTCTTCTTTCACAAACTTTCTACTTCATTAATTCTTTTGGTGGGGGGGGCTGGAGAGATGGCTCAGTGGTTAAGAGCATTGCCTGCTCTTCCAAAGGTCCTGAGTTCAATTCCCGGCAACCACATGGTGGCTCAGAACCATCTGTAATGAGGTCTGGTGCCCTCTTCTGGCCTGCAGACACACAGACAGACTATTGTATACATAATAAATAAATAAATAAATAAATAAATAAATAAATAAATAAATAAATATTAAAAAATTAAAAAATTCTTTTGGTGGTTAAGTTTCTGAGTTCTTGCATATTCTGGACAATAGCTCCCTGTCAGATGAGTAGCTGTTCTTTCTGTACACCACCCCTTCACTATTTGCTATTTCTTCTGCTGTACTGACGCTCAAGTCATATTTTCTATCCTGACGGCTTCTGAGATGTGTTTTCTCAGAGAAAATACTCTGTCATGTATGAATACTACATAGAAGAAGCCAGAATTCTAGTAATGAACTGTGGCCTTCTTTGGAGCAGAGGTTGTGAATTTGCCTATGTCTGATCACAGGACAGCTCATCACTCCGTATATATGACAATCTTTAAACACGATATAAAAAGGGATTGTATGCCTTCATTTACACACAGGATGTGTGCATAATCTTCCCATACATTGTCTTGGACATTAATCAACTCTAGCACCCTAATTTGCCATCCGTTCAATATCTATGTCAATATAAATAATATTATTGGCCGTTGATTT
Organism: Neodon shergylaensis; assembly: GCA_025134845.1. NCBI lineage: Eukaryota > Metazoa > Chordata > Mammalia > Rodentia > Cricetidae > Neodon > Neodon shergylaensis. The sequence goes on from JABTXL010001700.1 coordinate 1,024,489, forward strand.
TTACTTCAGAGTAGGACTTGAATTTGACCTACCCTTCTGGTTTAATTATTATTTTTGGTTAATTGTGACTTTGTTAGAAAATCCACTTCTAAGAAGTTCAAGGTTTTTCTTTAGGTGTGTCCCAATAACAGAAACATAGCCCGCCTTATTTAACAGTAAATACCCGTAATTCAAGGGGCAAACCCTGGCGATTGATGCCAAATTGTTCTGAAGCAACAACTGCCTGAAGAGCCAAGGGAGTAAGCACACCTACAGAGCCCCACTCCACCAGAAATGCGCCTTTTATTTTAACTATGCCTCCCCAAAGTCTGAACTTAAGAACGCCATTTATCTCTTGACCCCTGATGTGAGCAAGCTCTTGCGTTTTGCACTGGTCGGTTCTCTGATCTTAACATAATTCTGTCAAGAAGCCATGAAGTCAGAACTCAGGGCTCTTCTTAGGCAGTACCTCCTTGCTCCCTGGCCCAATATCCTGAGGCCTGCAAATGATGGTCAGGTGAACACCGTTGAGTTTATGCACCTGGCCCAAGTCATCCAGGCCGATTCAGCGGGGTTCCAGCTCGGATTGCTGGATCTTAACCTCTTGGGTGTTCATCATCTCGCTACTCTGCCTCTTAGTCTAAACTTGCCCAATGATAATCACATTCTGCCTCCCACGTTTCCAGCTTCCCCTTGTACAAAACCCCGTGGAAAGAAAGATGAGGACAGAGTATCTCACCCAGTTTATATAGTTTACCAACCCTGGGCAAATTTATCCAGTCTGCAGTGAACTTCAAACAGCTAATTTCCAGCCAAATCTCCCATCTGGACAGCCAAAGTGGAAGATACAAACATCACCCTGCCAGAATCAGATGAAATACAACTGGGGATTCTTGGCATAATGACAGAACAGGGGTTCCAAGTCCCTTGCTGGTGTTGTTAGTGGTCTCTTATTGACACAACAAAAACACCTTCCTGGCAGAACTCACTAGAATAATGTGCTAGGTGGATAGTCTATCATCACAAGCCACCTTTTGGGTTTTCAGATAGAAGGACAGAGTTTCTGCAGCCAAAATTGAGCAAAGTTCCACCTCGACATCATAATAGTGCTTGGCACTGGTACCGGGAGCACAGTAAATACTAACTCAACCAAAATCAATTTGTTCAACTGTGGGACTCAAAGAGGAACACCAAAGCTAATTGTCTGGAAGGGCTTTGTCTGTCTCCTGTGTCCATCACCATCCTCAGCCATGGGTTCTTTTATCAACTCTTAGCTACTGGGAATGTCATGGACCCTTCAATCCTGAGAAAACCCAAGGGAGTTGGGGCCACATGTCAGATCTCTTCTGCCCTAGAACAAGAGTCTGTCCTGAGAGAAGGATCCAGAACACATTTCAGGCAGGTTTCCAACTTCAGAGGGAAAGGACATCAAAAGGGAGAAGAAAGGAGGAAATGGGAGAGACAAGAGATGGGCCAGAGGTAGAAAACATTAAAAAGTAGAAAATTGCTGGGCAGCGGTGGCGCATGCCTTTAATCCAGCACTGAGGAGGCAGAGGCAGACAGATCTCTGTGAGTTCAAGGCCAGCCTGGTCTACAGAGCTAGTTCCAGGACATACAGAGAAATGCTGCTGCTGCAAAAAAAAAAAAAAGTGTGGGGAGCAGTGAAAAGGAGGAAGGAATGCAAGCTCTCAACCACAGTTTAAGAAGACCCTCCAGAATAATTTGGTCCAGATAATCCTCTCCTATTTCCATGTCCTTAGCACTTAGGGAATTTAAAGATATATAGGCTTCAAGATAGTCATCTAGAAAGTCTTTTTTATTAATCCCCAGTGAGACTGAACCCCATGTCCTTGGAGGTCTACTGTCTTCCTTTATAGAACCCCTAACATCTACCAGATCCCATTTGTTTACCTGCCTGTGTCCTCTTAGCCCTGGACTGAAAGGCTATCACCTCTAACAGTTCTTTCTATTCCTGCCTCATGGCCAATACTTCATAGGTAGTAAATAAAAAAACCAAAGTATCATGAAGTAAGTCACTGGGTAGAGAGAGACACCGAGCTTCTGTGACTGCATACATACAAAAGGCTAAATAAGTCTGGGGAATAGAAGTGAAAACAGAGACCTGACAGGAGGTAGGTGCTCAGAGTGGAAATGTTTTATTTCTTGAACTAAGTGGTCCTTTGGAACCAGGGAAGTAGCTTCACGGAGAAGTCTGTGCCTCTTATGTGTGACCCTCTGGGTTCCAATCCCGTCACTGCAAACACATCTGGATCCTAAGTCCATTTTGCCTGTTTTCTATAGAACAATTATGGAGCTATATACTTATGATGTATGTGTATACGCACACACACACATATACATATTCAATTAAAAGTTACTGAGAGAAAAAAGGAAAGGAAAAAAAAAAAGAAAGAATTAGCTACTCAAGACCCACCAAAAGAAATTGAAGTGGATGGGAGATTCTAATTACACAAGGAGTTGCTTCTGTCTTTTTTCTTTTGCTGAGTATGAATTAAAATCACTTGCAAATTATGCAACAAGCCTCACCAGCATTCCCCAAACATCATTACTCCGTAGCACATTTTATTGCACTCTTCATCAATCATCCATCCTCAACAGATCAACACATCCGTACGCATGTACAAATTACAATCTAATTAAAGAAATCTACAGTATCATGTTTGATGCTATTGATTCCTTAAAATGTACGCTGGGAGGGAACAGAAAGATTTCTGTGAGTCAATAAACACTCAAGATGTCAGGTACTGAAAAGTGAATCGTGCCTCTGATTAATTGACTTTAATAATAATCACTTTATTTATATAGAGACCTCGCCAAGACATTCGGGGAGCTATAAAGTGAGCCATAGCCCATGATTAAAACATGATACAAACAATATATAACAAGCCTCCCTCCCAAAGTAAAACAAAGGGAGGAGATGGATAGGCTGGGATATGAAGGTACAGGAGAGGGTGGGCCATAGATTTCTTGTCTCGATGGTGATAGATGCTTCGTTGGGAAGAGGGGAGTTTCCTGGGATTGGCCAAGGCCTGTAATTTAATAGAGTTGCACTGAAATACTGGTCCGTGGGGAGTCAGTTCTCATCATGCAGAGATACACACACTTCCTTCTCGCAGTGCCTGGTGGCAGAAACTCAGATAGTAATAACATCTTTCCTGCGAGCTGCATCCCAGATATGAGTGGGATTTTTCATAATGATCCAAGCAGCAGAAGTTAAGGAAATCACTATAAATTATTCCTCACTTCTTGATGTGGCAAAAAACAAAAAGGGAAACCTAGGTAATTTTTTTTATCAGCGCTTGGTGAAGCGCAAGATCATGTAAACATATTTTTGAAAATGCTTATGAGGGTACATACAAACGTGGCAGCCCTAAGAGAACTGCAAAGGCACTGTGAGCTAGGCACGATTAGCAGTGGCTTTTCCTCTGGAAACCTTCCCCACCCACCCTTCCCTTTCTGTGCCCATGTTCCAGCACCTCATCCATGTAATGTGACTCACAACGTGATGATTATCTATGATATAGACCACAGAGGGTACAAATGAGGAGGAGGTGAACAGGGAAAGCCCCGAGAGGAGCAGTGATTGACATGCAAGCCACGGACCTGCGTTTGATTCCTAGAACCCATGCAAAAATGCAAGATGTGGTGCTCACATCTGTGATCCCAGTCTTCTACAGAGAGGTGGGAGAGGGAGAGGAGCACCACAGAGAGGTGGGAGAAGGAGAGGAGCACCACAGAGAGGTGGGAGAGGGAGAGAGGAGCACCACAGAGAGGTGAGAGATGATGGAGAGAGGAGCACCACAGAGAGGTAGGAGAGGGAGAGGAGCACCACCAGGAGGCAGCTAGTATGCTTGCTTGCCTGGAGTACTCAGTGCAACAGCCATGAAAAAGAGAAGGCAGAAAAGAGAACTGGTTCTGGAAAGGTTGCCCTCTGACCTCCACAGGCCTGCAGCAGCGAAGTAAGAAAATGGAAAGACAGAGCTTACTAAAATCACCTATAGGCAGCTGTTCATAAGGCTTTTAAAAATATTGCATTAATAAGTGTGTTTGTAACACAAATGAATACTCACATGCACACACACACACACACACATGGAGAGAGAGAGAAAGAGAGAGAGAGAGAGTCAGTCTTCATGGTTTTGTACCAAAGCGTTGGCAATGTGTTTTGAATACTAACATTAGTAAAAATCCTGAAAAGGCAGTAGCGCAAAAAGAGTCACATGGAATATTCTCATTCAGTTCTCAACCTGTGGGTCATGACTCCTTTGGGGGTCAAACGGCCCTTTCACAGGGGTCACCTAAGATCATCTGAAACACACATATTTGCATCATGGTTCATCACAGATGCAAAATGACAGTTATGACATAGGAATGAAAATAATTTTATGGCTGGGGGTCTCCACAACATGAGGAGCTGTATTAAAGGGTCGCAGCAGTAGGGAGGTTGGGAGTCACTGCTCTAGTAGGCTTGTTTACCTGTTGTTACACGTTATCTAGCCAGCTTTTAAAGATGGAACAGAATTAAAAGTGCAGCTTCACAAAAGGGCCGTGGCCATTGCTGAATACATTCTGGATGGGAAACTAGTTGGAGTTCTACTTCCTAATACCGCAGATTTAATGCATATTTAGATCAGCCATCTGAACTAAACAGAAACATGGAGAAAGATGCATCACAGGACAGGTAGGGGTGGTTTACAATAATCCTTAAGACTGATGGTTCGAGGTGGCACCGCCTCACTACTAAATCTACATAGATGCAGCTAACCAGAAAGATAAAGGACCACGGCTGCTAAAGGGGACTTTCCTCCAGTTAGAGCAAGGGCAGGGGATTCCTGTTGCTAAATAATTCCACCTAACCTCCAGTTAAACTCAACCTTTATCCTAATGCTAAGTAGATACAATGACATCAGCACCCGACAGATCCCATGCCGTGTGAAATGAAGCCGACATTTTTTTTGTACAAACCTTGCTGTCTAGCTTGGCTGTGGTATCTGGGTCCTTGTTTGATGGAAGCTGAAAAGATGTTCTGGCTGGAAGGGAAGGGGAGCCAGAGTTTACTGGGAATCCTTGGGCTCTTGGTGATTGATTGGTGGGTGAGGAGTCAAGAGAGCTGCTGCCCAGGGTTGAATAAAAGAGCTCCCATTCTTCAGAGGGCTAGAGAAAGATGGGAGAGACAGCATGGAAGGCTGCCATCGGCCTGAAAGAAAAGCCACTCTCTGGGAAAGAAAGCAGACATTTGGGTAAAGAAGGCAACCATATTCCACCCACTGAGCATAAAATCTGACATTAGGGAGGACACGGGGGAAAGAGTCGAGAGAAAGGGGGGCAGTAAAACGGAAACTTGGCATGCGTTTCCTTTTTGTAGAACCGCTTGTCCAAGATTCGCCCTTGTTTGGATTGCTGATTTGACCACCACCAATTTAAGGATTGCTGTGCTCAAAAAGATGCTTTTTGTTTTGTTTTGTTTTGTTTTGTTTTGTTTTGTTTTGTTTTGTTTTGAAAAGCCCACACCATACTCCAGCGCTGCTGTCTTATCTTCGTGTGCTTCTGCTTGCCTGCAGCAGCTGGCATTGGTGGCTGTCACGGGGGAAAGAAGAATCAGAGGAATACAAAGCGTAGGGTTCACTCAAGGTGGAGCTCAGTGCAAGCGGGGTCAGCAGGTGGCAGCTGGATTGCCTTGCTAGCGTTAGTTCCTCCGATATGAACAGTGTTGGTCCAGCTACAGCTTGCGTACCGTCACAGTTAGGAAGGCAGTTGGGCAAGACGACTCATCCAAATAAAAGACAGAATAGAAAATATCATCTGCAGTGAAATGAAGGTAGTAAAAAACAAATTATTTCATAAAACTTCTGTTATTATATGCGTATGTTTATATCCAAGTGTGTGCATTAAGCACAAGGCTATATGTATGTATATATACATACATACATTCATACAACATACACATAGTTGAACTAGAGTTACATCTCTTCACCCTCTTTTTCCTCTATCCAACCTCCCCCAATTTCCTTCCCTCAAGCCCCTTCTGTGTCCCCTCAAGTTGATAGTCTCTTTTTCTTTGATTATACTTGCTATGTGTGTGTGCACAAATACATATGAATAGAACATGCTGAGTGTATTTTTGCTGTTTGTGCAAACAGCACAAACATATATGACTTTAAAACCAACCATTCTGCATGGGGAAAGCAAAAAGGCTCATCCCTGGGATCTCCTAGGATCTACACCTCAGACAGAAAGCATCTGTGTGCGGCTGTATTTGACTTCACATGTAACCCTCTCCGAAAGCGCAAATACAGTAGATCTGCATGTGTTCAACTTGTAGCTTTTGTATACCACATCTTCGCTTTAGAAAATGCTTCTTGATGTCCTCTTTGGCATGCAGGTTTATCAGGGTGCTGTTCTTCTCTGAACACATTCTCTGTGGTGGAAGATGCCTGACACAGAAAGGACCCAGATAACTGAAGGTTGCCACTGCCGTACTGGACTCTCCTTAAGATAATACACAAAGTAGGCATTATTCCTAAGGGATGTGGCAGCTGCCAAAACTCACATTTACAGTGCACATATTGCAGTGTGATCTCCTTTAGTGTCTGGTAATCGTCAAAGCAGAATTTCCATTGGCCTATTTCAATCTTGAGTCTGATGGAAATGAGTGTCTTAGACTCATTTTTACTAGAAAATTGTATATCTAAGTCTATGTAAGTATACAGTTGGTACACATATTGTACCCCATCTTATCTCATCCATATACCCATCAACAGAAA
>JABTXL010001700.1:1037242-1081104 GCA_025134845.1 Neodon shergylaensis
CCATTTCCCCAGGTGTCACTGTGGACTAAGGGGGCAGGTGGGATGAAACATTTCCCCAGGTGTCACTGTGGACTAAGGGGGCAGGTGGGATGAACCATTTCCCCAGGTGTCACTGTGGACTAAGGGGGCAGGTGGGGTGGAGTGTTGGGATGTGGACAGAGAGAAGGAGATAATAATGACGGGTCCTGAGTTGGTTCAGTTTTGATGTTTCGTGACAATTCTAGACTAAAATCAAGACAAAAATAGGAAGAATTTTCTTCCTATCTTCTGTGGAATAGCTTAGAATTCTCTTTGTGTATGAATCTTGACTGTCTATTTCTGGTCTTAGAATACTTAGTGCTAACTTAGTAAATCCTTACTCCTGCTTATATTTCCCTATAAATATCTAAGGATGACATAGATTACATTTCCCCAAAAAGAAGATGCATTTTGAACACTTCCTCTTGATGGCTCCTCATTTGTCCCTTTCTCCCTACTATGCTACCTCTAGATAATCACGACATAATTTTGTCCCTTGTCGTGGCCCAGTATAACTAAACTAAATCAACTTCCCTGTGTTCTTTATCTTTCCATCCTGTATCTTTTCACATCTCCCTCCCTATTTGTTTGTCTTTCTGCTGCAGGACAGACTGCCAGTGTGTTTCAGTAGCAAACTCTGAGACCTACAGGCTGGAGACCATTTCATGCGTTGTTACATATAAATGGTCGATCGTTGGATTATTAAATTCAAAGTCAAACATTGTTCCCTTTTAGTTCTTTGAAGAAAGTGTATTTGTCTTCTTTCACAATTTTACTGTTCCCAATATCTGATTTTCCTTTCTTTTGATGTCTGAAATTTTCATCAGATCGCATTTAGAGTGCATTCAGCACAATGACTCTTATCCAGTAATGTCTTCAATTCTGGGAAGTCTTTATCTTGTCTCCTGTTCCATTTCATCTTTATCTGATGAACATCTATGGTGTCTGCGAGATGGTTCTCACCTTTCTGTCATAGCTAGCTGCTGTTTACTCTCGGGCTCTTTGTCCTTTCATGGAATCTTCAGAAAGATCCCTTTGATGTGATTTTCCAGCTCACTAATGTGTTCTTGGGCATGCTCAATTCTCCCATGTGGCCCACTGAGTTCTGTTATTCTCTCTTGCAAATGTCCCATCGGCTTGGTTCTCAGAATAGTCTTTCCTGCCGCACATCTCAAATATTCCTTCTTGTAACTTTGAAATTCATTTAATTATCTGTTTATTTAGCATTTGAGTCTATTTCTCTAACCCTATTTTATGCATAGTCCCACTTTATCTATAATTTTGTAGTGTTTCAGCTCATAAGGTCATCATTAGTCATTGTTGGGGTCATCTTCTGACTTGGTCATCGGGAAGCCTTCTGAATGCCCCACAGAAGCTCCCTGTAAGCTCTTGGACCTGCTCAGTGCTTGGAGGCTGAACTCTAGGTGCACCAACACAGGCTTCCTTGCCCTTGGCCTTCCCACTGGGCTCAGCCACGAGGAAGCCCTAGGCAGAGACAGTCGTGGATGAGGTCAGGAGCACACATCCTTGCGCCTTCCCTGTGCTGTCAGATGTGATCTTGGCTGTAGACCAGCAGCCCCATCCAGACAGCTTCTGTAAGGGCTTTATCCTTGTGGTGTTGATACCACTTCTAGCCTACTTGAGATATTGTAACATGCTAGCCACAAAACTGAAAATAGTCTTATAATTCATTTCCTCAAATTGTCAGCTTCAATATTGCACTGTTTCTCACTGGGACCCTGACTAGTACACTCAGTTAATAACATCATCTTGGGGAGAAGAGCAAAAGATTGTCAGGCTTAGGCTGGTGCTTCCCCATGTGAGGTAGGACATGAGGAAATCTATACTACATGATTTGGGGAGGTGCCTCGTGGCAGAGTCTCTTGTAACAAAATTCAGGACTCAGATACTCCTACGTCCCTCCTATATCCTGGAATTCTGTCCCTCTCCAGGAGAAGCTGGGCTGAGATAGATGCAGGGATGCTGTCAGTGTTCAGCTGTTAAGGAGTCTGAAGAGGAGCAAGATGCCCAGGTGCATGCCCGTCCACCCACACTTCCAGCGGCTCTTTACCCTCTGTGACTTCCAGATGTTCCAGGATATAGGATATAGTCTACCAGTCCCATGGCAGGAAGAGAAGAGGCAGGGCTGTGCTGAGGGCAAAGCTGGGAAGATAACAGAATTAGAATTTGTCCTACCAGCCTCTCCTCATTTACAACCTGAAAACTCAGTTCTTCTCCTGCCCTGTATCAGATGTAGTCACCTCCTCTCAAAGAGTTTGTTACAAAAATTATTAAGGTACACAGCGAATTCTGAACTCTTCTTCAACTCTTCTGGGGTTTGGTTAGGCAAAGAAAAGCACCAGTAGGATTCCTTTGGTCTGTAATTAAACATGGTTACTCAACAAATATTTATCTTTGGTTAGCATTGACAACGATTTTTTTTGCCAGGACATCCTCTTAACTGCCAGTGTTTAATGGATTGATAATGAACAAGGGTCAACTTTCAGAAGTCATTCCGTCTGTCTTCCCTAAGAAGAAAAACACTCACCACTATCACAAAGGGACAGATAAGAAATCTCTGTCTGCATCTAGGAAGGTTTGGGCTGCCTTCTCAGCTTAGACCTACTTCTTGCTTCAGCATGCCAGTGAACACTCTTATGTAGCAATCAAGAGATTGCTGCCCATCAATGCCTTTTGCCTACTAGTCTGTGAGTGTGTGTATGGAGGGGTGAGGGCGTCTTAGCTGAGAAGATAATAGAAAAAGTTATTACAAGGAAGAACTCAACGAACTATTGTATGAATTTTCTATGCTTAAGTAGCTTACATTCTCGCTTGAACTTTAAATGATAACTTGAAAGAAAAATGAGAAAGTTAAACAAGGAAGAGACACACGGCAACTACAGGATGTTAGAAAATAAATGCTAGACAACCTTTTGATAATGTCTGGCGATTGTAGATCCTATATGTTGGAGGTACTTGTAAGGGGTCTTGAGGTTGAATGGAATTAGCTAAGACATGTTGCAAATGTTACTCTTGGGATTTCTTATCTACACGATATTATTTATCCTGTTTCAAACAACAGTGACATACACCTGGGAGGTCTATCCAATTACCATGAGAATAATCAAGTACTAGCTGGATTTTATTTAAAAAGCACAACTCATACTCTCAACAGACCTCAGGAATTGGCATTGTTATTCATACATTTCAGAAAGGAAAGTGAAACTTAAGGTGGCCCAAGATCACACAGCTAATAGGTGCTTGCGTCAGGACCCACAGCCAGGACGTGTGGGTCCAACCATATGTGTTCCTATTTCCAAGGCAGATGCCACTTCCTTCTGAGACACTACATGATGCGGTTAGATTGAATCTATTTACAGGTTTATTGGCATGGCTAAACTACCACAGCTCTTGCAGTGGCTCACACTACATCATCAATAAATTAAATTGGTGCTCACCAACTCTAAATGTTCATTATAGAAACCTGATATCATTTTTATTCACGTAGAGTTCATTAGCTCAGATTTCTTTAACAGTGCTTTTAGGAACCGAGAAAATCCTTTCAGAAGAGCAAAGAGGAAAGAGGTCAAGTAGTGAAAAAGACGCCTGCTCTTTTGCAGTAGTATGTGGAATATTTATCCATAAACTCTCTTGTTGTTTTTAGGGAAAGTTAATCAAAATACATATTTTTGAGATGAGATAGTATGCTATGATTGAACTACATGGAGTTCAGCTTTTGAGGATTTGGTGAGCAGAAAATGTGGAGAGCGGGAGCCCTCTGAGCAGAAGCCATCCTGGCCGCAGAGAAAAATGAGCTTTTGTAGGCCAGGAAGAACTGTGGATGGACACACAGAACTCCCAGCGTCTCTGGTTCTTTTTAGTGACATCTCCTCGACTCTCTGCTGCTAATTTGCCAGAGGGTAAACATGGGACCAAAGTTCTGATTCTTCCAGGATTAATCATTTTCTCCTTTATCTGCATCACAGTTCTTTGATATAGGAGAACTTCCTTTTCCAGTTGGACTTGCTGTGTGTCCAGATTTCAATCAATTATAGTAAATATTGACTTGTAAGGTCATTGCTTTCCTGACAGAAGACAGTTACCATGAGAAAAAAATCCTACTTGCAAAATTTTTACGAGAGAGAGAGAGAGAGAGAGAGAGAGAGAGAGAGTTTTTAAAACCTTACTAAGAAAAAAAAAAGATTTGGATTTTTTCATTTTCTTATTTAACAATATTTAAATAATTTTCTTGTTTCTAATTTGGTTTTGCAGTGCAATTGTTGTGAATATAGAGTTTGAAATCAAAATTCTGAGCTGGTTTGTGGCTGCAACACTGTCTGATTACCTAATACTGGGTAAATTATAAAACTCCATTAAAGAAGATAATAAGTTCTATATATTATAAAAAGTTTAGTTCCGAATGGAATGGAATGGAACTAACCATAGCCCTAGCCCTAGCCCCAACCCAGCTCACTTCCAGGATTTATTCTTCCTCCTTGACAAGCTGTACACTTAGTTTTTTCGTGCTATATTTGTTGGCAAAAGGTTATCTTTAGTGGCAGGAGAAATGATTCAGTTAGTAGGGCACTGGCCTTGCAAGTGAGGACCTGAGTTTGGGTCCCCAGAACCCACCACAAAAAGCAGGATGTGGCGGTGCACGTGTGGAATCCCAGTCACGTGTGGAATCCCAGTCACGTGTGGAATCCCAGTCACGTGTGGAATCCCAGTCACGCATGGAATCCCAGTCACGTGTGGAATCCCAGTCACGTGTGGAATCCCAGTAACGGTGAGGTGGACATATTCCTGGAAGCCAAGTTCCAAGGCAATGAGAGACCCGGTCTCAAGCAAAATGTAGATGGTACTCAAGAAATAACACTGAAGTTTGTATTCCTACATCACCATGAGAGGCATGTGTGTATGCATCTGCACACATATGTGTAACACCCAACCGCATACTTTTAAATACCACACACACAGAAATAAATCAGTAAATAAAAGACTGTTTAGAAGAATAGTATTTCTCATCAAAGAATCAAATCCAGAGTTGACGCTGAGGTTTTGTTTCTCTCTTTAAGGTATTTGTTCCATATAACTCTTTGTTATTATTTATTTATTTTTTCCCTGTCATCATTTTGTGTCTTTTTTCAATTTTTTTTAATTTTTTTTATTCAAAAAAAAAATTTCCGCCTCCTCCCAGCCTCCCATTTCCCTCCCCCTATTATTTATTTTTTTTAAAAAAGAGAAAAACTATCTTTTGAAGTGGAAGTTAGTGTGTGCTGTGAATATGTTTTATTGCCACTGGTTAATAAAGAAGTTGCTTTCGACCAATGACTTAACAGAATATATATTGTTTTCTTTGTTTCTATTTTATTGATTCCAGCCCTCAATTTGATTATTTCCTGTCATCTATTCCTTCTGAGTGAGTCTGCTTCTTTTTGTTCTAGATGTTTCAGGTGTGCTTTTAAATCAATAGTGTAAGATTTCTCCATTTTCTTTATGTGGGCAGTTAGTGCTATGAACTTTCCTCTCAGCACTGCTTTCATCGTGTCCCATAGATTTGGGTACATTTCGCCTTTATTTTCTCTGAATTCTAGGAAGTCTTTCATTTCTTTCTTTATTTCTTCCTTGACCCAGGCATGAGTCAAGTGAGCACTGTTCAATTTCCATGAGTTTGTAGGCTTTCTACAATTAGTGTTGTTAAATTTGAACTTTAAACTATTTTGATCCGATAAGATACATGGGGTTATTCCTTTTTTTTTTATCTGTTGCTTTGTTACCAAGTTTTGATCAATTTTAGAGAAGGCTCCATGAGGTGCTAAGAAGAAGGTATATTCTTTTGTGTTTGGGTGAAATGTTCTCTAGATGTCTGTTAAGTTCATTTGAGTCATGAAATCTGTTAGTTCCCTTATTTTTCTGTTAAGCTTCTGTCTGGTTGACCTGTCCATTGAGTAGAGTGGGGTGTTGAAGTCTCCTACTAGTAGTGTGTGGAGTTTGACGTGCGATTTAAGCTTCAGTAATGTTTCTTTTACATATGTGGGTGATCTTGTATTTGAAGCATAGATATTCAGGGTTGAGACTCCGTCTTGATGAATTGTTCCTGTTATGAGTATAAAGTGTCCTTCTCCACCTCTTCTGATTGATTTTAGTTTGAAATCAATTTTGTTAGATATTAGAATAGCTGCACTCACTTGTTTTTTAGGTCTATTTGATTGGAAAATCTTTTCCCAACCCTTAACTCTGAGGTAGTGTCCGTCTTTGAGGCTGAGGTGTGTTTCTGGTATACAGCAGAAGGTTGGATCCTGCTTTTGTATCCATTCTCTTAGCCTATATCTTTTTATAGGTTAATTGAGTTCATTAAGAGATATTAGTGACCAGTGATTTTTAATGCTTGTTATTTTTTGGTGATAGTGTTTGTGTGTTTCTCTTCTTTTGGGTTTGCTGGTATGAGGTTATCTGTTGCCTGTATTTCTGTTTATTTGCATGTTGACTTTCAGAGTCCCTCTCAAGTCATGAGGGATAAGAGGGTCTAGGGGTGGAATGGGAGTTGTAACTTCCAGGGATGGAATGGGGGTGTTGGAGCAGCCTACCTGCAGGAAGCTTGTCTGCTGACTGGATAGAGAAGCTGAATGTGGTTTTATCTCTTAATGTGTCAGTGTGTTCCTGGTTTTCTAGGTATCAAGAAGTAAATTGGTCCAATTAGACAACCAATTTCCTGTGATTTTTTTGAGAACTTCTAGCTTGTGAATTTTAAGCTAAGAGGATTATCTCAGCTTATCAGAGTAACTGTTCAGCAAACACAAACCTATGTATGGAATTGTGACAGATATATGAGTTAAATATGACTGTTGCTGCAATGCACTAACTTGCAAAGTGCTTGTCTTCAGTTGATATTGCTGCCATCAAAGTCTAGATTATGTCCTCAGCGTTCAGACCTAAGGTTGGTAGAAACTGGGGGAGACACAAAGGGAATGCTTGTGAAAACTGAAGGGCTTTGGGAACAGTGTCTAAAATGCCCCAATGAAGTTGTCACAGAGGGCCCTAAAAGGCATTATTGGAAAGTTGGGAAATGGGGGTGCTTCTTATATGACAGCAGAATAGGAAATGTAACAAAGGGATGATTTGGTTAGTGAAGTGTCCATGTAAGGGGCTGATGTTGCTACATAGGATATTTTGGTTGCCTAGAGTAAAAATGGAGAAGAGATGAACCGAGTGTAATGTGGTGGGCAGAAAACATGGCAGGTAGAATTCTGAGCAGATGCAATGATCTCAACCAACCCCAGCACTGCACCAACCAGCAGAATGCCATGACAGCGAAGAAGGAATTTTACAGGTGTAACTAAAGCCTCTAATTGATAACTTTGAATTAATCAAAAACAAAAAACAAACAAACAAACAAAAAACCCAAAGATTATCCTAGGTGGGCATGGCCTTCACAAATGAGTCCTTAACAGGGACTTTTCACATTTTATGAGGAAGTGAACAAGAAAGACAGCTTAACTGAGAAAGAGCTTGTTTTACAAGCTTGAGGACACAACACACAAGTAAAATCCAGACGGTATAGTATATGTTGTAACCCAGTACTGGGCTATTGGGGAGGCAGCGTCAGACAAATTTGTGGCTCTCTGCCAGTCAGCCTAGTGGGTCAGCTAACCCCAGTCCTGGTGAGAGACCCCGCCTCTAAAAAGAGATAGATGGTTACACCTAACATTGACCTCTGACTTCTTTGCACACACGCACACACAAACACAGAGACACACATTCCTGCACCCATGCACACACCTGGGGTGGGAGGAGGGAGTAGTCCCATTTTATGAAGAGGCAGAAAGTGGCTGCATGGCAAGAATGTGAAAGTAATGCATCTTTCTGCAATCAACATACAGGACTTGGGAGCAAATCTTTCTTCAGCAGAGTCTGCAGATGGGGCTGCAACTTCCTAACGTTCTTCTGGGAAAACTACTCAAGCCACAGCTGATTCCTTATTTACAGAAACTGTCAGAAAATAATTGTTTATATTGATATATATATATATATTGATTTTTGTTGAGATCTACATTTTTCTCTGCTCTCCTCCCTTCCTCTCCCCTCCCCTTCTACCTTCTCCCATGGTCCCTTTGCTCACAATTTACTCAGGAGATCTTGTCTTTTTCTACTTCCCGCGTAGGTTAGATCTATGTATGTCTCTCTTGGAGTCCTCATTGTTGTCTAGGTTCTCTGGGATTGTGAATTGTAGGCTGGTTTTCTTTGCTTTATGTCTAAAAGCCACTTATGAGTGAGTACATGTGATATTTGTCTTTCTGGGTCTGGGTTACCTCACTCAATATGATGTTTTCTAGATCCATCCATTTGCCTGCAAATTTCAAAAAAAGAAAAGAAAGAAGACAAATAATGACATCTTGAAAGCACATCTATTCTCTACCTCTTAAGCTTAGTTAAATATTCTCTAGAAGAGATACAGTATCTGGGGATAGTGAGATTCTCAATAGTCAACGGTATCTACTACCAGGCCTGATCTCCGCTTGAGGCCCCTGGTAGAACGGGAGAACTCAGTAGCTATCCTCCGATCTCTATGTGCACACTGTGGCATGCGTGTACATATGTACACAAAGTAAATAAATAAAATGTAAATGGGTTTAACATGATTATATTTCATTGATACAGATATGAATCTCTCAAGAATAAAGAAAACTTAGTGAGAAAGAAGGCTTAGAGGAATAGCCAAACACTTAGGAGCACTTGCTACTCCTGCAGAGGGTCTGTCTTCAGAGCCCCAGCACCCATGTGGCATCTCACAAGCACCTGGAACCCCATTTCCAAGGAGCCTGATGCCTTCTTCTGGTGTCCACAGGCAGCAGCCACACACAGGATGTACATGCATTCATGAAACACGCACACATACGCATAAAATAAATGAATCATTTTGAAAGTGAAAAACATTTGTTTCTAAAGAAAAGAAAAAAGCTGCTCAGCAAGTATTTAACCCAGGACGCAGGGTGATGTAATGTGGGCGCTCACCAACCTTCTCAAACAGCTGCAGGTCCTGTGAATTCTCCCAGGTGCCCGGTAGGCACTGAGGCCTCTCGTTGGCATTAGGGTGCTGTTATGCACATCTTCATAAGGACTCGAAGCTGGTAAGGAATCTATCCTGATAATATGAGGGTATTAAAAATCTCTTGTAAAAGGACGAAACTCTAATCCAACTCATTTAAAACTTACAAAAACTTTAAGAACAACCAGGAACAGTTGATGGTTTTCAAGGAGGTGGTATTGGGTTTCTGTTGAGCCATTTGGTGACAATGTACCAGATTATTCCCCAAAACTGCTCTGGACCAGTGGATGTTGTCCACTTTCAGCCTTTCTGATATCTTCCTGACGTCTGATTCTTCCTCTCCTCTCTCAGGCCTGGTGCCAAAAAGAAAAAAGAAAAAGTCAAATAGCTTGTGTCTTGCTTCAAAGCTCTGGTGAGTCCACGCCACTGTGCAGGGGTTAACATTTGCACTCCTGATCAATTTTCCGACTGAGGTCCTCCTGACATCTTTACAGAGTTCTCCAAACATGAGGGAATAAGGAGGGAAAGGCAAGGCTGGGGGAGGGGAGCTGACCAATCTCCTCCTCGTTATACACTTGCCACCATCCTCAGGCTGAAGTACATATAAGTAAGATGAGCAGCATGTGAGCCTGTACGTGTGGCTGTCATTTTGACTCGTTTGAGCACCGGCATAATGCCTCACACACGGTTTACGGTGGAATTAGATGTCACCCAAACCTTTAACCACTTAAGCAATCATCTGCCTCAACGTCTTTTTTGAAACGCTATTCCAAGCCGACATTCAAGTAATTTTCTTCCTTAGCTGTTCTTCTCTGCGCTTGTACAGAGAATTCTTTTCCTTGGAAGAACGTTGTTCTTTTGTAAGCAGACCACTTCCCAGTTTGAAAGAAACATACAGAGAACTCTGTTAGCAAGTACAGAGGTCTGAAGAAAGGGAAGCACACTCCGGACACAGCACATAAACCGCTCACAGGCTGTGCCCTCAGCGTGGCATCTCTTCACACTTCAGCCACTTAGCAGCCCCCAAATAGCCAGCGCACAGGCAAGAGACTTTTGCACGTTCTTACCAGCATGGGCTCAGCCTCTGTGCCGATGGAGACAGAGAAAGGAAAGAAAAGTATTCCATTATACAGATGCATTTCTCTCAGAGACAGCTCATAAAAGGAAACGTTCATGGGGGCTGCACAATTTCCCTCTCCCACTCCACCATAAAATGCACACGTTCTTAAAATGAAAGTGCCAAGGAGAGTTGTCTAAAGTGTGTGTGTGTGTGTGTCTTCTTTCTCTGGGGGAAAGCCTTCTCATCTTTGGGTTTTCACCACTCATAAATTATCAAGTTATTTCTCACTTATGGCATAAATATCAGTCTGCTTGGTGTATGTGCCCACACATCAGCTGAGACTGAGGAGAGCTAAATTTACAAACATTAAATCAATCAGCAAGTGTGAATGGGTGAACAGCGTGGCACCCCGTAACTGAACAAGGCCACAGCATTCCTGTTAAGCATCAGTTTTGCAACTTCCAAAGTTTTTTATTTCTTCTAGTTTTATAGTGTTGCTAGAAGCCAGATGAATAACTTCCTTCTATCAGAAGAAGGGAACAACTACCTCAAAATAGGAAATGAGACACTATCCCAGGAGATAAAGCTACCATAATTCTGAGTGCCACAACCGTTGGAAGATATCAGGTTTGTAAAGAGGAAATGATACTTGCGGTTCATTTAACTTGTTATTAGTGAGAAGTCCTGGAACAGACAGGGCTGGCAGGTGTCTTGTGTGAAAATATCAGTTCTGCAGATGGAGAGAGGGGAAATACACAGAAACAAACAGATAAAAATACATTTCTTCTCTACTTCCTGTCCCAGGGCTCCCCTAAAACAGGCATCTCAGGACTAAGCACTGAGGACAGATTGATGATCCCCTTTCATTAGGAAGTATCTTCCTGTAGACACTTACCCCTAGCATTAACCAGGCAGGAAGCATGGGCGGGGCAATGAGAATAGGAGAATTCTGGGAAGAGGAAAGACTCAGTCTGCAGTTGTGACCCAGACACAGAGGAAGAAGATGAGAAAGCCTCACTGATAAAAGGTTCCAAGACACATGGCTAACACAGACAAGAATTATGGGTTAATGTAGGATGTAAGAGTTATTAATAAGGTGCTGGAGAGATGGCTCAGAGGTTAAGAGCATTGCCTGCCCTTCCAAAGGTCCTGAGTTCAATTCCCAGCAACCACATGGTGGCTCACAACCATCTGTAATGAGATCTGGTACGCTCTTCTGGCCTGCAGGCATACACACAGACAGAATATTGTATACATAATAAATATTAAAAAAAAGAAATAAGTTTAAAAAAAAGAGTTATTAATAAGAAGCCTGAGCTAATAGGCCAACCAATTTCTAATTAATGTAGACCTCTGTGTGTTTCTTTGGGACTGAATGGGTGCAGGACTGGGTGGTACAGAAACCTCTGTTCAACATACTGTGAGAAATCATTTTACTTTAACTAAAAGCAATTATTATGGCAGATAGACTGATAGCCTCAGTTGAGCTATCAATGGCCAGAACTTTTCCTAAGGACTGTGTATTGTGTGAACCGCTAGCAGATGAGAGATGATTACAGTGACATTGTCGAGGCTGTGTCCTGGATGTTCCTGTGCAAATGCAAACAAGGTCACGCATGAAGGAATCCAAGCAGCTGGGAAACACTCACAAGGTCTCTGTAAATGGCACTGGCTGGGGTAGAATGTGGCAGTGAGAGAGGAGAAATAAGCCATGACATTAACGGGCGATAGAGCAAACGGCCTGAAGAGGAGTGAGGATCTGGGTGGGACTGGTTCATTTCCCCACATACCCACCAACTCTCCACCTCTTTTCTGACGGAAACACCACTCTGTCTTTCTACCACCATCACTCTGTGTGGAGATACTGCCTTTCCACATGGGGTGAGAATAGGCAAGAACATACACAAATCACACAAGGAAATTTGTTTCATAAAACTAGAAAAAAATAGCACAGTCCATTTTTACAAAGGAATAAATAATGCAGTATATAAATAAAACCAGAGACTTGAAGTAGGAAATCCAAAAGGAGGAGAATATGTGATCCTAAATAAAAATGTATTGATCTAGAAAAGACAAGGGCATAAAAAGAAAACGTGAATACCAAAATAGATTATGCAAGTATATGAAAGTGTCAAAAATAATAAAAGCCAAACTCAGATTACATTTTCAATGTAATCAGGAATTATTTAAAGGCTATGCCTGTCTTTAAAGTCATGATTTGTCTCTGGGAGACTGCATTAGAGCTTTCACAACGGCTGGGTCCCTAGGACTGCGAAGTGGATCAGAACTTGGTTTCTACTCCACATTCTTTATACCATCTTTGTTCTGGAGTATGCACCACACCTAGGTTAGTATTGAGCTGCCTGTAAATTAAGAACTACTCTTGTGTTCAATAAGGAACAATAAGAGAACAGAGAGATATTATGAAGTAAAAATGTTATTCAATTACTAAGAGTTTGAAATTGATTTTTTTTTAAAGACCTGTGGGCCTGGAGAGATGGCTCAGTGTTTAAGAGTACTTGCTGTTCTTGCAAAGGACTGGAATTTGTTTCCCAGCATCCAAATGTTGGCTCACACCTGCCTAAAACTCCAGTTCCAGGGGATCTGATGCCTCTAGCCTACAGTAGTCACCAAACATTTTCTCTCTCTTTCTCCCTCTCTCTCTCTCTCTCTCTCTCTCTCTCTCTCTCTCTCTCTCTCAGCACATAAAAACATGCAGGCAAATAATAATACACATAAAATAAAAATAAATAAACTTTTTACAAAGCAGGAAAGGAAGTGGAACCAGACGGCAGCTGGGTAAGATCCGATCCAAGTAGAACAACTATTCATGCACCAAAAACCTGCTAAAGAAATCAACAAGAGACCACAGTGCCTGCTTCAAATGAAGCCAAATAGAAACTCATGCTGTAGAAGATGGGAAAAAAGAAGTCCTGTGCCAATCCTCCTCTAATCTCAAGCCGCAGCCTCCTGCTTCAGACAGGCAGAAACAGGAAGTCTAGGCTTTGAACCTGAGCCTCAGCACTGTGCTTACTACAGTGAACGCCAGTGTGCCCCGTGCTAGCGGATACCCGAAGACTGAGCTACTGACTTCATCTGCCCACTGACTGACTGCTTTCTCATTCCTCTGTGTCTCTGGCTCTTTTGCCTGTGCTTGGGACTCTTTTCCTCCTATTGAGTTGCCTCATCCGGTCGTGATATCAGGGTTTGTGCCTATTCTTATTGTAACTTGTTGTGCCGTGTTCAGTTAATATCCCTGGGAAGCCCACTCCTTTTTTTTCTTTTTATTTCTGATGAGAAATGGAGGAAGAGTGGATCTGGGGAGAAGAATGGTAAAAAGAGGCATCGGAGTGGTAAAGGGAGAGGAAACTATGGTCGGAATGTGATGTATGAGAAAAGAATTAAAGAGAAAAAATGAAAGAAAGAAAGAAAAATGCAAGATAAACACAAACAAACAAAAAAATCTCTCCCCTTTCTAGAAAGGTTACAGATATCCGGGTACAGGAAAATCAAAGACAATAGTCACACTTAATTCAAGGACGTCTATCCTAAGACAGTTTATAACCAAGCTTTTAAGGCAAAGATGAAGGATCTGTAGGCCTCCACAAAACAATAATACAAGGATGTTCCATTAACCTGAAAGTACATTTGTTAGCAGAAACTTTGCAAGCCAGGAGAAAGGGAGTGAGATTTTTCACAGCTAGGACGAAAAAAAAAATCTGACATCTGAGAATATCTTAGCCAACAAGGTTATAATTTTAGAAATGAAGACATTCCCAAACAAAAGACAAGAGCGCATCTCCACCAGATCCGTTTCTTCTACAAAATTCAAAAGTATATCAAATATCAAGGAAGTTTTAAAATGGAAACAATTACGCTGATAAATGAGATTATACTCTAAAAGTAAAGAAAAAAATTACACAGAAAAGGAAACAGACAATAGAGAGAAAAGCACAATCTACTGGAGGAAAACACACTCCGTCATATTTGAGCAAGAGTTAGAATCCAGAATATGGGAGAAATACCTCAAGCATACAAGAAGCAAAACGAAAAAGATTAACTGATGGCAATAGCTGTAAGTAGGAATTTTTCAAAAGATGATCTGCAAATTGACAGCAGGTACGTGGGGGAAATTCTCAGAATCTCTTATCACCAGGGAACTGCTAATCAAAGTCATAAGAAGATGTCACCTTACCCCAGTGAAATGGCTACTGTCAAGGCGATCCAGCCAGGCATGGTACACTTGGGAGGCAGAGGCAGGAGGATTTCTACAAGTTTTAGGTTAGTCCGGGCTGAAGAGTAAAGACCTTGCCTCTAAAAATAAAGAAATGGGTTGAGGGGAGGGGAGGGAGAAGAAAGAAATTAAAAAGAAATAAAGCCCATAAACAAGCAAACAAGTTAACAAATGGTCATTGAAGATGAGGAGAAAATGGAGCCTTTGTATATTAATGATTGCAATGTAAGTTAATTAATATTTACTTAGTGGTTAAAAATCTACTTAAGTTCCTCAAAAGATTAAATTTAGAGCTGCCATATGACCAAGGAATGCTACTGACTAACGTTTCACAAAGAAACAAGATCAGTTATATCCAAGGGACATTTCTCCACCTGTGAACATTCAAAATGATAGAGAAATGGCTAGGAAATGTAATCCACCCACCATCAACCGACGAACAGATAAAGAAAATGTAGCACATACAGATGATGGGAGATTATTTATTCATAAAATGAATGAAATCCTGCTATTTATGACATGCTCTAAACCAGAGAACCATGAAGTTAAATTAAATTCTACATGATATTATTCCTATGTGGGATTTACCTTTTTTTTAAGCAAGCTTTTACCATGCACTTCCTCTGCCAGCGTGTAGACTAGATTGACCTCACACACACAATCTAACTCTACCTCCCGTTTACTGGGATCAAAGCTATATGCCCGACCTTCTGTAAAATTTTAGGCAGCTTCTACCATAGAAGTTGAAGGTAGTGTGGTGATAGCCAGAGGCTGGGGAGAGTGATGGGGATGCACTGGGACAGGAAGGCCCACGGGTACTAAGTAACAGTTAGATGGAGCAGAAAATTCTGATGCGCTATTGCACGGAAAAGCGGCTGCAATAATAAACAGATAATACAGATAATAATATATGGTAAGTATTTAAAAGATGCGAGGACGGGATTTTGAAAGTTTCCACCATAATGTAATAATTGAATTATTAAATAATATGAATTATTTACCATTGAGGAGACAAATATGTTTAACCTGACTTAAACATTATGCAGCACATGCATGGGTTGAAATGTAACAAAATGTCTTAGAAACATGAAGAAATTAGTGTTTAATGGATTGACCAATAAAAGGGAGAACGTAAAGAAAAGCAAGGGACATTACTGAAGATACTACAAGAAAATTTTCCAGAGCTAAAGAGAGACAAATCTTTACACTGAAATTGCCTTTGGGGATGGAAATATAGCCCAAGGTGGAGATCTTGCTTAGATTTGTGAGGCCCTGGGATTTATGTCAGCATCACCAAAAAGAAAACTAAAGTTTTAAAATCCCCCTTTTCTGCTGTTCTGAATTATGGAGTCATGTGACTATAATTATAAAGCTATTACTACATGTTATGTAAGAGTGTAAATTCTATGGCACTAAAAGTACAGAAAGCAAGAGTAGATAAGGAGAAGCTGAACCAATAAAAACACGAATTAGAATGTCTTCAGTGAAGGTTGTTCTTAAGTTCTAATTTGAATGGAGAAAAGGCAATAGATAAAAATCAGAAACTTTCAAACTCCAAAGGTGGAGAAAAGATCACAAATACTTTCACATAAGAAAAAGACAACTAACAACGTTTTAAAAAAAATGAGACTCAGATTGGCAACAAAAACAAAAATGCCTTCAGATATGTAAGAAAATATGAAATACCGTGTGTACTGGAGGCGTGCAGGAAGTATGTAAGGAAATACGAAATACCGTGCGGTCTGGAGGCCTGCAGGAAGCATGAAATACGGTAGGGTCTGGAGGCGTGCAGGAAACTTGCCTACAAGGACAGCAGTGAAGAGGGCAGGGAAAAGGCGAGCCTGGAGGGAGCCCTGCTGCTTCCTGCTCCGTATCTGCTGCTCACTCCTGAGCGCCACAGCAATTTTTGTCTTTGCCTTGATCCTGTGAACCATTGTCCACATACAAACCAATCTCCCCGCCACTTCCTTTCTTTCTCCTCCTCTTAACTTCTGCCTTCTTCCTCTCCTCATTCTCTTCCCTCTTCCTCTACTCCTCGTTCTTCCTCCGTCTGCTTACAATAAGCTATCGCAGAGAAGAAAACTTCACAGCCTGAACCGTCAGACAGATTTCCATAGTTGGGGTGATGGACTTCTGGCCTGGGCTGGCTCACACGTTGTTAGCTCCTGCGCGGTGACCAGCCTGCCTAGGCACTGACATCACCTATCGCCAGGTGATGTGCACCTCTAAAAAGTGCCTCTCAGTTGGTCCCTCCTCTGGCTCTTCTTGCTTTCCTGTCTGTCTGCCTCCCTGCCTCTCTCCTCCCCCCACCCAGACAGCCTTTCCCCCATTATCCTCTCCTCCTCCCCCAATAAGACCATTGTACTAACTCTGTTGCAGAGTCCTGTTCCCCTAGGCGCGTACCTTGGCAGGGTCTGCCCAAGGTATCCACTTCGCCATTTTCTATCCTTTTACACATGTTCTCAAGTCAGGTTCTAAACTGAGAGACAAGGAAGGAAGCCAGGTAAACAAAGAATCAGTTTTCTTTCCCGTTGATGGTGAATCGCGGGGCGTGGCTTAGGTGTCTAATAAGAGGGAGTTTCTAGTCTGAATCCCAGAATTTTACCATCTCATCACAGGTACGTTGGGGCCACCTGAAAAAGCAGAGCTGTGCCTACGCTTTACCCTTGATAGAAAGGAAACCAACGGCATGTCGTCTGCAGTCAAACAAATTCCAGAGTGGAAAAGAAGAGGATAAGGCACAGTCACCAAGCCTGTCCTTAAAATTGCTCCTTAGGTAATGGCCCTTCTTTTGTTATGGATGAGAAGGGGATGCAGGGATTGCAAGGATGCTGTGGAGACAGATGTCCCTCTGCGAGGACTAAGACCGGTGTGGGGGGAATGCTGCTGTCGGGACTTTAAAGCCAGGTGGACTTGCTACTAGTGTTTTCTTTTTCAAGAACTTTAATGTAACATTAAGTCTGCCGCTGTGGAAAAAATTCCGCTAATAATGGAAAAATATCAGGAACCTCATTTAAAATAGAGAACTTTCCGTCTAGAGTGGGTCTAGGAAGTCAACACATATTCTTGGGCAAACCTTCTTTGTGTCTCTTTTGTGAGTTACAGGCAGCAATCTTATCTCTACCATGGGGCTCTACAGCCTGAACAATCATGCACTCAATTCCAGGTCACTGAATGCAGTTCTTGGCTAGGAACTTTTTGCAAAGGAAGGCTTCATTGGGTTTCGCCTGTTGTGGCTAAGATAATGCGACAGATGCCTTCTATAGTAACAATGAGTTCCTCTAGAAGTCATCTTCCATGAGCAGAGAGCTCACAATGGAAGTTTGTTAAAGCTTGAGTTCCTCTGTCCTATTCTGTCACTCAGCACACACTGCGATTAAATCCAGGAAGTTAGGGTGATACACTCCCCCTAACAGGAGATGGCTCAAAGAAGATGAGCCACGTGCCATACAAGGATAGTGCAGTCTCATAAGGCTGTGGTGTCTAGTGACATAACACTTGTCTTTATTTGTGTAGAAGTAATCCATGGTGCTTGTGCAATGATGAAACTAAGAATGTCTTTTTTTGGAATGTATTCCCGTTGTTTGTGAAAACGTTACTGCTTTTGACATTGAAGCTCCCAGCTCCCACAGGAGAGGTGGCTTTGCCAGACTAGGGGCTATTGAGAGAGGCATAAGAGATATTAGAATTATATATATATATATATATATATATATATAGAGAGAGAGAGAGAGAGAGAGAGAGAGAGAATTACATACTAGAATTAGACATTATTCTTCCAGCGTAGTTATAAGACCAAGATAGTGATAATATGACATAAATGTTTATTTTGCAGATCATTCCATGTAGTAATTAATATTTCATTTGTATTTTAATTAATAAAGCTTGCCTGAAGTTCAGAGACTAAAACAGCTGTCGATCAGCCTTACAGACCAGGCAGCGGTGACACACACCTTTAATCCCATTAACCATGCTACTAGTTATCCATAGAAACCAGGCGGTGGTGGTGCATGCCTTTAATCCCAGCACTAGAGAGGAATATAAGACAGGAGGAGATAGCTCTCACGCACAGTCTAATTCTGAGATTCCAGGAAGCAGGATCACCATTTCAGGCTGAAGTAGAGGTAAGAGGTAGGGCTGGCTATTTTGCTTTTCTGACCTTCAGGTTGAACCCCAATTTCTGTCTCTGGGTTTTTATTAATCATACTGCAATTCCACCTAATCGGAGTGTAGGCTCATCTTTATGCAAAGCACCCAAGAGCATCGTTTTTAAGAGCAATGCTATGGAGTTAATACAGATCTCTCCGCCTCCCCCCTTTAACAAGACAAAAAAAACTTTCCTGGCATACCCTATTTAGTAGTGAAAATGAGATTTGTCTTTACTTGTGAGAAATCTCAATGCCATCTGATAATTGTGGTTTGCATTGTTTGAAGTAATTAATTGTGATAGACAACCCCTAAATCTCTGGGGTTTAACACAATAAGAGTTTATTTCTCATTCTCATCACAGCCCAATATTGGCCAGGCAGAACTCTATCTGCTGTGACATCTGGAACACACACTCTCCAACGTTGCCTCTACTTGGGGGGGGGGCATGCAGAACGAAGGAAAGAGCCTACCAGCTCCGACTTGCCTCAGCCTGGAAGAGAAACAAAGACTTCAGTAAACTTAGCAATCTGGCCCTAACCTAACCGAGAGAGTAAAAGGGAAGTGGACAATGAAGATATAAGATCATTTTAGGGGGAAAGGAAACACCAAAATAAACACGGCTTTCATTGTCATTGTTAAAGGAGCCACCACGGAGAGATCACACGAGTATTTCGTATGCTGCTGTCACCGCACCTAAGGATGAATCTGAGGCCATACTCCAAATGATTAACACTTCTTTTTAGCAACACAGTCCTATTGCGTCCAGATTCTGCACTTTAAACTCTTATTATCTATAAGCCAAGGAGACAACCACTGGGTCTAAACTAATATTCAGAGATTCTGGAGCACCTTTTTTTCCTCTTTGCTAAAGCTGTTAGGGAAAGCTCATTTTGAATATAGGAGACTTAGGCACGATAAGTCATTTAATTTCAGAAACTCACCACCTAGGGTTATCATTTTGATTCTACTTCTATCAACAGGCATTGCAAAACCACCGGTAACACCTCTTAAGAGATCACTCCACACCACTGTTTAAGAAATTTCTGACGAACTCCAAGTTGAGGCAGATGGTGCCGTTCAGCAACAACAAAACCAGCCCGCACCAGTTTGTTGATCTCCTCCATGAATCACAAATCCCCGGACACTGATGAAGCCTGGGCAAACCTTCCCAAGCCCACCAGATGTGCCGTGATGTGTAGCCAGAGAAGCAAGTTACCCTGTGGTGAGAACTCTGTATTTTATGAGCAGTGGAATCACAGTGCACGCTCCTCATTGTCCTTTGAGATAGAAGTGGGGTTCTCAGAGCAAGACTGCCAAGAAGTTTGTTAGCGCTCACATTTTGTGCTCGAAGTTGCCATTGCTCTACCCAGAACACCTGAAGATGGACTCATCTTGTTAGGTTGCATTTCCTTTCCAGAAAAGCATTGCCTCCATGCTACCGTTAAAGAATTTGTCTTAAAAACAACAACACACGTAGACCGCTGTTTTAGAAATAGTGTTACCGCTTTCACATTCGTTTTCAGGAAAGTCAATGGCGCCAAGACCACTAGTGCACAGGAGCGTGTGCACATGCGTGTGTGTGCACATGATTCCATTTATGTAAATGTGTAACTAGCCCAGCTTTTACTCAGCTTTACACATTATATATAACTGAAGAATTTTAAATCATTATGTTTTGTGTGTATGTATGTATGTGATGTTCTTAAGACTGTTTATGCATATTTGCATATGTATGGATGTATATGTGTGCAGGTGTGAGTGTGTGTCTGTGTATGTATGGGTGCACGTATGCATGCATGTGTACGCGCGTGCGTGTGTGTGTGTGTGTGTGTGTGTGTAAACCAAGCACAGCCATCAGATGTCTTCCTCAGTTGCTCTGCACATATTTACTGAGGCAGGTCTCCTAGTAAAACGAAGCCTTGCCAGCTCAGCTGGTCTAGCTAGCCAGTTTAGGAGGCATCTCCTCTCTCTGTCTCCTAAGCGCTGGGGTTAAAGGTGGGCAAACACACCTGCCAGGCATTCTTGTGAGTGCTGGGATTTAACTCAGTTCCTCATGCTTGCTTGCATAGCAAGTTCTTTATCCATTGAACAATCTCCCTAGGCCCAATTTTAAAATTAATTTTAACAAAGAAAAGGCAGCAGTTTTGTATTGCCAGTTGAAGAATTTAGAATACCACTAAGTTTCTATAGATCATCTGCATTTTAAAGAACTTCCCAAAGTTTGATTCACTCTCCTCCCTGCATGTAGGCTTTGTCTCCGAGCTTTCATTTTTTAAAAAATTTGTTTATTTATGTATTTTTTTAAAAAGCTATCTTTTCTCATTTTACATGCCTCTCCCTCCCTTCTTCCTCTTCCTTCCACCCCTCACTTCCCCTATCCTACACCCCATCCACTCCTCAGAGACATGGGGAGTCAACAAAGCCTGGTACCTCACTCTGAGGCAGGACCAAGACCCTCCCTACTATATCTAAGCTGAGCATGATATCCCTCCGAAAAAATGGGTTCCAAAAAACCAATACAAGCAGTCGGGATAAATCCTGGTCTCACCGCCAGTGGTCCCGCAGTCCGCCCCAGCCATACAACTGCATCCACATACAGAGAAACTAATTTGGTCCTTTGCTGGTTCTCTCACTGTCAGGCTGGAGTTAGTGAGCTCCCATTAGCTCAGGTAGACTGTTTCAGTGGGTGTCCCCATCATGGTCTTGGCTTCTTTGCTCGTATTCTTCCTTCTCCCACTCTTCAACTGGACTTTGGGAGCTCAGCCCAGTTTTCCACTGCAGATCTCTGCATTTGCTTCCATCAGTTGCTGGATGAAGTTTCTATGATGATATTTAAGATAGTCATCAAACTGACTACAGGGCTACCTCAAGATCCAGCAATACCACTCTTGGGCATATACCCAAAGGATGCTCAATCATACTACAAGGACTTTTATTCAACTATGTTCATTGCAGCATCATTTGTAATAGCCAGAACCTGGAAACAAATGGCCCCTCAATCAAAGAATGGATAAAGAAAATGTGGTACATCTACACAATGGAGTACTACTATAGGTAATAAAAAACAATGACATCTTGAAATTTGCATGCAAATGCCTGTTACTACAAAAAACTATCCTGAGTGAGGTAACCCAGGCCCAGAAAGATGAGCATGGTGTGTACTCACTCCTAAGTGGATACTAACAAAGGATAACAAACCTATAGTCCATGACCCCAGAGAAGCTAAGTAACAAGGAGAATCATAAGAGAAACATATATAGATCCAACTGGAAAGGGGAAGTAGACAAGATCTCGTGAGAACATTGGGAGCGTGGGGGTGGGGGCAGAAGGGGATGAAGTGGGGAGGAGAACTTGAGAGAACAGGATGGTAGACATGGGGGAAGGACAGAGATGGAGAGCAAGGACAGAGATATTTTGATTGAGGGGCTAGCAAGAAACCTGGCACTAGAAAAATTCACAGGAATCCATAAGGATGTTCCCAGCTAAGACCCTAAGCAATACTGGGGAGCTTTCAATTCTTTCAACTATGAAAGAAGGAAAATGAGATTGTGTTCCTCACCCATGCTGCTGTATTGAATAATTAGGTTGCCTTCATAAAGAATTTAATGTCATTTTGCAATATTTGCTTTTCATCAAATGAGAATGTTGGGACGGGTGCTGTCCATGGTTCTGAGACTTGGGACTTGACACACAATGTAAGGGGTCTGCAGGGGCCAGCAAAGGAGGAGGTCTTCTCTTAGGTCAGGCGCTATTCGAAAGCTTATCATTGAGACTATGCTGGAGTGGCACCACTTACAGCTTACTTCACAATAGTGTTATGGTGGGATTAAGTGTTCACTACAACCAAAGCTCTTTACCGAAAGAAGGCATTTCATCAGGGATTCGCTTACAGATTGAGAGGAATCATCTGGGCTTCTGGTGTCAGATTGGAACTGCTAGCGCACCCCACCTTGTGGACTAAGCTATTACCAGTTGTTGGGTTCTCTCCAGTAAGAGAAAGCCATCATGGATTACACCAAATGCTGAAGCACCCAGCCTCAAGGAAAAAGCAACCACTAGGATCTCAGCTCTCAGGGGTGACTCTGATATTGCTACTATTTTAAAAACTTACTTAATATTAATCCGTGAATGCATAGCTTCATCCCACCGGTTCTGTTTCTCTAGGGAGCCCTGACTAATACAATGTCATATAGTAAATTGCAGCCTACAAAAAGCCCCGCAAGATCGGATGCATACCACACAACGAATGCAGGGACAGCATCTGGTAAGTTCCAGACCTTTCCATGACAAGCACAGGTTTCCACCCATTGGATATCACCCGTTCCGACTGCCGGATGGGGTGATTTTTGCTTGCACTAGTAAACAGAACACTTGGGGTGAGGATAGACAAAGTGCCACTTAGAAGAAAGGAAGATAATTTAGTTCAGACCTAATATTCTATATTTTTTTAGACTTATTTATTTATTATGTATAAACCTTCCTTCCATGTATGCCTGCAGGCCAGAAGAGCATACCAGATGTCGTTACAGATGGCTGTGAGACACCATGTGGTTGCTGGGAATTGAACTCAGGACCTTTGGAGTTAAGAGTCAGTGCTCTTAACCTCTGAGCCATCTCTCCAGCCCAAGGTTTGCCTTTATTTTTTTTTAGATTTATTCTAATATTCTATAATAATGTCTAAATGCCATATCTATCTGATAAACATCCCACGGAAATATCCAAAGCCAAGGATTCCTCACGTGGTTCAGTCTTCTACACAGAGTCCATTTCCAGAGGTTTGATGTAGCCGCCAAGTGGGAATTAATTAAGTGGAACTAAGACCCACATTATGGAGGTCTTAACATTCTCTCTAAATAAGGACATGAAAGATGGAAACAGAAAAGTGGGTAGGAAAGGAGGAATCCTCTGCTCAAACATTTTATTCTAGTTACATTGTATGTGTGTTGTGTGGGTGTGGTGCATGTGAGTGTACATAGCTATATGTACACGTGTAGAGGTTAGAAGGATCCCTTATCACTCTTCACCTTACTACATTGAAGCAGTGTTTCTCACCGAACAAGAAACTCACAGTTTAGGCCAGGCTAGACCTTCAGCAATGTCCTGGAACCTGTCTGTCTCTGCCCTGCCAATAATGTGATTACAGGTACAGATGGGTAGTCATACCTCATCTTTGGTTTTTGTTTTCCATGATCTCATTGTGTAGCCCTGGCCAGCTTGGAATTTATTTTTTAAACCAGCCTGCCCTTGAACTCACAGAGACCTGTTTGCTTCTACCTTCTACATATTGAGATTAAAAAAAGTGTCATCACCCTAACCTATGCCAGGCTTCTTGGGTACTTGGGATCCTAACTCAGATCCTCATGCTGGCACAAGCGCCATTCCTACCTACTGAACCAGCTTTCCAACTCCCCACACTTGCAATTTTGCACATTTTTTATTGTCCAACTATTCAGACATTACAAAGACTCAAATGTGCATCTAAAGTAAAAGGTATCTAGTTTGTGTATGTGGTGTGTGTGTGTGTAAAACTAGCTATTTATTGGACAAAATAACTCCCATGACAATATAATTTACTATTTGAAAGGACGGGGGTTCTTTGTTATTACTTTAATGCCCAGAGAACTGCTTTGTTCAGAGTGCACTGAAGGACACATACATCTTTTGAGTGTCAAATATCATATGCCTGCATCTTTTCCCGGTCCCTTACCTGTCATTTTATGAAACTTTTATGACAATTTGCAGACAAAGGCCAACAGTGTAGAGAGGAACAAAGAAAAGTTTCATAAAGAGCAGACCCAGCAGTTTAAAATTGGTTGAGAAATTCATCTCTCGGGCCCGAGAATGGCAGAGCGTGGATCCTGGTGTCATTGGAACAGGTGAATCATAAATATGAGCTTCGAGATCCTTGGTTCCTGCTCTTGCTGGTGCTGAGTCTGCATCAGGCAGCAAGTGCACCTCAGAATCTCACAGCCAGCATCTCATCTACGATGGTTTCTTTACCCGAAGGACCAATCTTCTACGTCATACCCTTCTTTTACAGATAATATTGCTATCAAATATTGCTAATGAAAATAATTAGAAAAGCAAACAATAGCTATCAATAATAATAGTCTACAATGAAAATGGCACACTGAAATGTGGAAAGACCTGTGACTTCTCCTTCGCGGTCACAGCCTACATCTGTGGAGGACTCTACTCTGTGCCAAGAAGCATTTCCTAGAGTTCACTTACTTAATTATGTCTTTAATCCTTTTATAAACCCCTGGAGTTCCATATCGCATCTTTAATTCAGGGAAATAATAAGTTTGCATCACAGAATTGTTGGAACAAGTCCAAGCACAGGGAAACACTCAGTAGATATGAGTTTCATTATCCAGTAGTCTATTTTCTCCACACCTTAGCAACTTGTGGACTTGTTTTGAACCCCATTTCTGGCTCTGCTGCCCTTTCTCATGGCATCATAAAAGTCACAGGCCACATTTTAGTGCACCCCACTTTGAACGAGAGGATTTGGGTACATTTAAGCCTCCTTCATACAGCCTCTTTTGGACACTTCTCCTCTATCTTACCATTCCTTTCTGCTGATGTTTCTGCCATACTTTCCTTAATAACTGTCTTGGTATCTGAAGGATGCACTTGGGGTTGTAAGCTCCTGTTTCTGTGGGCAGCAGAGTGGTCTTTATAGGGCAGTGTCCTGGTGCTGCACACTTTGGAGTAGCCTTTGGGCTTGAGTCCTAGCTCAGCGGTTACTGATGATGAATTTGGAGTTCACTAAGCATAGCTTCAGTTTCCTTGTTTGTGACATGGAAATAATGAAGGTTTATACCTTTTGGGTTTATTTAATTTTATAGCTGTTACATTTCCTTTTTAATTATAGTTTTGTTAATTCTCTAAAAATTGCATGCACTGCGTTTTCGTCATATTTACCCAACTGCTACCCTAATTCTTTCCATACCCATTCTCTCCTCCCTACGGCCCCAACTTCTTGTCTTTTCTTATAATAACCCATCAACTTCAATTTGTGCTGTCCTGGGTGTGGGACCATCCAGCGAAGTGATGTGTGGCTGATGTACAGGCACTCCATCCTAAAGAAAACCGACTCGTCATTCTCCAGAAGATAGGGAGTGTTCGTAGCTCCCCAGCTAGGGGTGAGGAATCAGGAGCCCCTCCCCTCTCCATACTGGGTGCTGGCTGGCTTGACCCATGCTGGGTCATGCTTACTCTCAGTGCTTTCGGCTAGGTGTGATGTTCTGCATTAACTACCACCCAGTGCACAATTCTGCTAAATGGGCATAATGCACTGGATTTATTTTTAAATAATACAATGCACGGAAAGGTTGTAGCCCCCCTCCCAACAGAGCAGAAGGAATGCCCAGAAAATCTAGTAGAGATTGCTGGTTTTAATAATGACAGTGTTTGCCTTCCTAGCGTCTAGCCCACCTCCTGAAATCAGTCTGAACTCACCATGATTCCACACTTCCCCTGACAGTGACCTGTTCAGAATTACCAATTAGCGGCTGGGGAGCTGTGGGAAAGACTTTCTTATTCCCAGCGAAGAGCTGTAAAAAGAACTATGGCTCTTAGAAGGTGAGGATTGTTTTTTTTTTTTCTTGTACTCTCTGTTATTGTCATATCGTGGAAGTTTATATGTTTGACAAAACGCATGTTTGAGAAAATTTTAAGCTAGGCATCTTCTTCTCAACTTGATAATCTCAAATGCAGATTGTATTTGTAAAGATGTAAAGTCACAATGAGAGAGTGCAGTACGGTAGGGCCAAGTCGTCGATAAATGCCCCATGGTTTGCAATTACATTGCGCTCTGCCCTTTCTTTGTCTATAGGACTTGTTCACGTCTGTTGTTAGTTCATGGTTAACAAAAGCACCGATCTAGGCAACAAATGAAATTGATACAAATTAATCCTAATCTGCAAATGGCACTTGAAAGGTGGTCCCAGAATTCAGAGTGTAGCTTTTAGACATTTTTACTGGAATAGATGCTCTCACGAATCTCGTGTCTGCAAATACCACATCTGCTCTACCGGGCAGCTTTTAGCAACACAGGTTTTCTTGTTGTTGTTTTTCAGTTCTAGATCACATGAGTTCAATATAAGGACGCCAGGATTGGTTTCCGGTGGAGGCCTGCTCCAGGCATCTCTTTCATGAGGGCATCAACTCAAATGGTAGTGTTCTTGTCAGCTCTTACCAGAAGAAGAACTTGGAACACCAAGCATCCAGAACTTCTACAAACTGATAGTAAAGCTTGTTTGCTTAAAATGGGCCCAGATTGAGAATATTTATTACCACGAAACTGGCAAATGCCACAGATTGGGGCTTCACCTTCAACAGTCTCTAGAGAGCTGCTGTTCAGCACAGCCAAGGGCATTCAAGTCATCCCCCTGCCTCAGGCTTCAGAAAACCTAGAACGCACTGATAGAGAAAAATGCTTATCTTTCCTGTATTCTCAATTTTAAGGAATGCAACACAACTTTATCGTTAGGGACTGGCAGAAGTTAATATGTCTTGAAATGCACACTTGGGAACATGAAACATGAAGTAGACTCTTGAGAAGACTCGTACATCCCCAGAGTCATCTGCAATGTTCCTCCTTGTCTTTAATGTTGAGGGCTAATAGTCTTTTACTGATCAGCATATATGCACGCATACATAATCTCACATTTCTTTTATAAGACTCTTTAGATACTGTAGCTTGTGGTCTGTATGAATTGAAGGCTTTGTAAACAAATTTTGCATATATTATGTATATATAATTTCACATTCTAGGGAGCTAATGAATGCATTTTGAATGAGGGAATAAATCCTTCTAATAGGTGAAAACTTATTACTTGTGTTGACTTTTAATTAATACTATTAAGGACTACTTAAAATTTAATTGTGTGTTTAGCAGTTTTATTTAAGTAGAAGGCAATGAAATTCTAACCACCATCACCACCTCTCTCTCTCTCTCTCTCTCTCTCTCTCTCTATCTCTCTATCTCTCTCTCTCTCTGTGTGTGTGTGTGTGTGTGTGTATCTTCCCTTCCTCTTCTCCTCCTTTCCTCTCTCCTCGTTGGTGGTGTTAGGGATCTAATCCAGGGCCTCTTTCAAACAACTTACTGCCGAGCTATGACCTCACAACTAACCCCTTTAAAAGTCCTGATTTTATAACTGACCAAGAGTAAAATAAGTACATATGGAGGCTTCCCAGATACTGTAGCAATGACGTAGCACATATGCCTTTTTATTCATTATGTAAACAATGTTGTTTTTAATCTCATAGTACATATTACTAGCTTACAAACTCTGCAAAACAAAGTGAATTTTAAAAGCTCATTTAAAAATGAATGGTGGGTTAGGTTATTTGCTCACTGTGACACTTCTTTTGGGAAGGATGGATCAATAGAAAAAGAGAGAATCTGATAAATTCATCAATCTGTTTAGTGGATTATATGAAACAGCAGCACGGCTTTCCAGAGCAACACTTTCCAAAGTCTGATCCACCATGCCAGGAGCCTGAAGACCTTTTCAGAGAGTCTGCAAGATTAAAACTCATTTAAAAAACAATATCTTGCATATCACCACAGAACCTTAATCTGGCGATGGATGGAGATAGAGACAGAGACCCACATTGGAGCATCGGACTGAGCTCCTAAGGTCCAAATGAGGAGCAGAAGGAGGGAGAACATGAGCAAGGAAGTCAGGACCACGAGGGGTGTGCCCACCCACTGTGATGGTGGAGCTGATTTAATGGGAGCTCACCAAGGCCAGCTGGACTGGGACTGAATAAGCATGTGATCAAACCGGACTCTCTGAACGTGTCGGACAATGAAGGCTGACTGAGAAGCCAAGGACAATGGCACTGGGTTTTGATCCTACTACATGTACTGGCTTTGTGGGAGCCTAGTCTGTTTGGATGCTCACCTTCCTAGACCTGGATGGAGGGGGGAGGACCTTGAACTTCCCACAGGGCAGGGAACCCTGACTTCTCTTTGGACTGGAAAGGGAAGGGGAGGGGAAGTGAGGGATGGGGGAGGGAAATGGGAGGAGGGGAGGAGGTAGAAATTTTTAATAATAATAA
The DNA here is from genome assembly GCA_025134845.1 of Neodon shergylaensis. Taxonomy (NCBI): domain Eukaryota; kingdom Metazoa; phylum Chordata; class Mammalia; order Rodentia; family Cricetidae; genus Neodon; species Neodon shergylaensis. The sequence goes on from JABTXL010001700.1 coordinate 1,065,824, forward strand.
TAATAAAAAACATTCGGTGCTGTCAGTCTTTTTACCAATGTTTACATTTGCCTTGTTTGAGCAACAGATACCTTAGTACAGGCCAAGGTGTGTTAGTCATCACAGAGTTCACCATCACGCACTTGGAGTAAAGCAAAATCTAGGTCCCTTTCAGAACATCCTCAGTGAAGCAGTAAGATGACACACTTTGTGGAGATTATGAGGTTTTAGTCTGTGAGCAACAGAATACGCTCACAGGGCACTGGAACCCAGTATACTTCTCTTCATCCAGGCCAAGCTGTTTTGATGGAATATTCTTTTCATCATTTTAATCGTAACACATAAATTACGTCCTTTGAGACCCATCAAAATAAGCTAGATAAGCCAGTCACAAGGGAAAGCTGGAGGTATTTGTTGCCAGAGTTCAAACTTTCAAGTGAAAATTAAAATTTTGGAAAGTTCATGTCTGCCACCACGAATCAATAATTACTACAAAAAAGTGAAAAATGAAATATACAATAAGTTGCAAGCAAGATCCGTGCAATCCAACAAGACATTATTTTTCCAAACGACTGTAATAGGATGGGTTTATAAAATGGATAAAAGATGATTTAAAATAGAAATTGGACAAATAATTTTCAATGTGATAAAACAGGAAGAATTCATAGATGGGGTTTATGTTGTAAACCATCCTTCAAGCCACTTGCATTCACTGAGATCTGCAATTTTGTAGTATCAAAAGTAATACTGCATTTACATAAAAAGAGATTAAAACAGTCTTACTTTTCCAAATAATGTGTTTGAGGCCCAATTATCTTTTTATACTTTAGCCCAAAGTAGAAGGTTGAAATAGATGGAATGCAGAAGCAGATATGAGAATCTAGTTATTTTCATTAACCCAGATGCTAATAGACTTGCGAAAGGAAAAATTACATCGCTAAACTTGTTTTAGAAAAATAGTTACTATTACTAGCAATGTTTTATTTAACATGTAGTCGATTCACTTTTATTTTTCAAAGATTTGTTTACTTATTTTATTTTATATGTATATATGCTTCACATAGTACATGGCTTGGTGCCAGAAGAGGGCATCAGATCTCCAGGGAATGGAGAACGCTGTTCATGTGGGTACTGGGACTTGAACCTGGCTCCTCTGGAAGAAAAGCCACGGTGCTTTTAGATATTGAACCACATCTCCAGCTCCAGATTCATTGTTTTTCAGTGATCTCATAGGAAATTTTTTTTTAAATAATACAAATGTTTTATTTAATAGTCGCAGGTCATTATGGGCCAAGTGGTGGATACTCAGGACCCAGCAGGAAGGTCAGTCAGCGCAACCTCCGAGCCTCTCTTTCTGACTCCAATAGGGTGAGCACGTCTCCCTCGCGAACGGGACCTTTGACATTTCGGACGATGGAGCGGCTGGTGTCATCCATAAATTCCACACATACCTGCGTGCACTGTCCCTGAGAACCGGTCCTGCCCAGCACTTTGGTCCTACCCTGGAGAGCTTGATGGGCTGCATGCGACTCGTGTCCATGATGGCGCCGTTCAGGCGGAGAGCGGGAAATATTTTTAAAAACATCTTTAGCTAAATACTTGTATGTGTACAATACATATGAATACACTGGTCTAAAAAGCAAAAGTTATCATGGAGATTGACTGGTCTCTAACAGTGACGTGTTGACTCAGTTTGAGCTTTCCACGGAGATTAAGGGGTGAATTTCAAGGCAGAATTCACAAGCTGCTGTGTCAGGATTATTGAAAATCGTATTCATGGCAATCAGCGCCTCTCTGTGGCTTCAGTTCCCCTACGTTAAAGCATGCTCCAAAAACATCCCACAGAAAATTCCAGAATAAAACAACGTACGTTCCGAATTGAACAGCATTCTAAAGAGCAATATAAAATCCCATGCTCACCCACCTGACCTGAGGTTTTCCTCTCCAGTGTTTGTTGCTTCTCTGGCAGGTTTATGGGTCAGGCTGCTATGAGATCAACTGGTGAGTCAGTGCGTGAACACCAGCTTTGGTGCTATCGGTGGTTTTAGGCACTCACTGCGTACCTCAGAACACATAACTTCAGATAAAGGGAGATTGTTCTACAAATACAGAGAAAATAAATATCCATGGATCCTCTCCACATTCCTGAATGGAACTGGGCAGCATGGAGGAGCTAGAAAATCCCTGCTTCATACTGAGAAAGACACACAAAATCCTGAGCTGGTCCAGACACCAGAGATCTATGTCCAGGCTGGCTACATAATCATTCAAAACGTGAGATCCTTCTTGGAACTTCAGTTTATTGCACCATTTATTGAGCCCATGAGTTTCCATGAAATGACGGCTGAGAGAACTTCAGACATAAGAACATCCCACGTGCTATCATTTCTTAAGTGTGTCCACAAAAATGAATGACTGCCAGGCATGGTGACACATTGGCTTTGACTCCAGTGCTTGGAGGGTAGAGGCAGGAGGATCCCTGTATGAGTTCAAGGCCAGTGAACGCTACAGAGCGAGACCCTGCCTCCAAAACAGAACAAAATGACTGAAGTACATGTTGGGCCACAGTACTCTTAACCTGTAAGAACAGTTCCAAGATCAGACTTTTAAAAATACATTTAGGTTGATCTATCATCTATCAGTTTGTAAAAACTCACTGGTGATACTTTTGTCCTTAATGTGTTTTAAGTGAGTTCTGAACCCAAAGTGCATTTTCTCAAAAGAGCAATATCTGAAAAATAAGTCCAAAGGAAAACATTAGAAAGATAAATTTAGACTGACCCCCAAAATAAATAACAGTTTGCAACCCATATAAAATGAAGCTGAGGGTCAGGGGCCCCTGAGACATGAAAGCTTTTTAAAATGAGAGATGATCTTCCTGCTCGGGTGTTGAAGCAGGAAAGAGACATACAGCCCTTTAATGTTTTAGTCAGCCCCAAAGTCTTATGCTCCATTCCCTCAAACCCCTGAAGGCAAGGGCCAGCTCAACATCTGTAATCCTCACACAGAAGCAGTTCTACTTTAATCTGTTTCTCACACAGATACTTTCAACTGCTGCTGAGCCTCTGCCCTTCTTGGGAAACAGCAGGGCTGTGGTTTCCGACACTGACTCTTGGTGATACATCGAAGCCATCCAGTAACTCCTGATAGGAGCCACGGCGTGTTTCTTCTTCCACTGCAAATGCTGTGTATCACCTAAGAAAAGACAATTACCCAGTTAAAAGGAAATGTGGACGAGCTGGGAGAGAGATCAGCTGGTAAAGTTCTTGCTTAGGTTCTGGGTTTGATCTTCCCAGAGCTCATATTGAAGCCGACAAAAAATGGTGATAGAATTGTAATCCCAGGGCTGGGGGGTCAAAGATAGGTGCATACCTGGTGTCAATGGCCAGTCAGCCTGGCATGCTTTCTGAGTCTCAGGCCAAGGAGAGGCTCTGTCTCAAAAAATGGTCACACCTGAAAAATAACACCCAAGGGTGCTCTCTGGCCTTCATATGCATGAGTACACATGTATATGCACCCCCATACATCTGCATGCACTCCCCACATACATGGATGCACCCTGCAAACCTGCATGCACTCCCCATACACCTGCATGCACTCCCCACACACATGCATGCACTCACCACACACCTGCATGCGCCATACACACACCTACATGCACCCCACACACCTGCATGTACCCCACATACACCTGTATGTACCCCCACACCTGCATGCACTCCCCCACACCTGCATGCACCCCACATACACCTATATTTACCCCCACACCTGCATGCACCCCCTCACAATCTGTATGTACCCCTACACACATGCATGCATCACACACACACACCTGCACGCACCCCCTCACAATATATATGTACCCCTGCACACCTGCATGCACCCCTTACACCTGCATGCACACCCTCACATCTGTATGTACTGCTGCAAACCTGCATGCACCCTGCACCCCTGCATGCACCTTCCACACCTCTATGCACTCCCACACACATCTGTATGTACCCCTGAACACCTGCATGCACCCCCCCACACTTGTATAAACCCCTGCACACTTGCTTGCACCCACACACACCTGCATGCACCTCCCCACACACCTGCATGCACCCCCATACACCTGTATGCATAGTCCCACAAGTGCACCTACAGACAAACATACACTTAGAAATATGGCTAATATTAACAGGTCATATTTATTAGATCTGTACACATCAAGTGCTTATCTCAGTAGTGGTCCTAGCAGTGTGAAGAGGGACAGGCACTAGCATATGCATTTACCATAAAAGGCAGCATCACAGAGAAGTGGGCACTTGTGCTTGGATCCAGTCCTGTGACCGAGCCATTCCAGGACTTGGGTTCTCACTATTCTGTTTTCTTACCCACAGCACCAAAAGGAAGAATAATGATCCTGGGGAAGAAAGGAAGGGAAGCCCTTGAGTAAAATATTTAAGGACAAGTGACACTCTTCAGAAAATTAGTTTAATATTTGATAACACTTCTAGCTTTTATTAAAAACTCACTTGATTTACGCTTGATTGGCTTAACATCTAGTTTAATTTGTTGTGCCTTCATTTACAAAGGGCAAAAAGCTGCCTTTACCTGTTCCCTTTGTAGCTGTATTGGGGCAAGCTCTTGGGATTTTTCAGTATGATAGAGCTGTATGTAAACAACGGTGGTGGCTGGGAAACAGCTTAGTCAGCCATGCAAGTCCGAGACCAGAATTTATAACACTGTTATAGACCATCAGAGCCTGTTGTTTACAACATGGCCAGCTGTGGAGGTGTTTACTTAGTCTCAGGTCCGAGAAGGCAGGGACAGGGGACTCCTGGGAATTCCAGGCCAGCTAGCTTAGCCTACTGGTAAGTTTCAAGGAAGCAAGAGACCCTAGATAGATGTGGCTTTCATATACATGTGCATACATCACCTGTACCTCTTGCACACACATGGACATGTGCACATACCTACCACACATACATACATACAAATATACATACATACATACATACATACATAATACAATGACCTCTGAGTTCATTCTATATACTTAAGAACCACTGTAGCTCTTGTAGACAATATCTGAACAATATTTTCTTATCTTACATCTGAGAGGAATAGAGGGCTGAAGAAGCTAAGAGAATTATGCTTTAGGATTCATTTTAAATGAACAGGGGCTGGGTGCTCTTAAAATGACAGCTTTGTTTGTGTGTGTTGTCTACCCCGCTCACCCTCACACTTCAAAGCAGAGACTGAAACCACTACTCTCATGTCTCTTTTTGTCTGTGTCCTCCCGCTCTTCCCCAGTGAGGTCCTTCTAGCACTTGTACGCCCAACACTGACGTTTCTTTTCAGACTAAAACTTCCTGAAATCATGTGGGAATTGCGTGATCGTGGACTCGAGTGGAGCAGAATAAATGTGCTACAAAAACCTGACAAAAGAATCTAAGTAAAGTAGCTCAGGGGAACGTCAACAGCTAAGGGGAGGGAGGTGAGAGATTGATGTCCTGGCAAGTATGCATTAGTTCCTTCGTTCCTTCTGGGGGACATCTTTCATTATTATTAAGCTTCGTCTCAGGGAGTAGAAGGGCTCTACTGGGGATTGCCAGTCAAAATTTATAAAACAGTTGGATTATAGAATATCTGAGGACAGAGCGGCTTTTGCTTAAAATTGAACACACGGTAGACAATCAGTGTCTACTTGGTGACATGGCTATGAAGCTCAAAGGAATTCAGAGGAAATATCTATATGGCTGTAACTTACTCTATTTGTAAAATAAGTAGCATTGTTCTGGCGTTTTTGCAATCATTCCCACCTGCTTTTCTCAGCTACGCTGTCCGATTGGCATGGCCAAACTGTTAAAGGACAGACACATATCCAGAGACGCACAGGGGTGTGGAGGGTTGTAGCTCAGAGGGAGAACATAACACCTGCCCTCCAAAAGCAGATGATCCAGATTTGTGTCTTATCCCATGAACTTAATATAAAATGTTAAGCAAAGTGCTTCCACCAATGAGTGAATCCCAATTCATAAAATGTTTCTATCGGGTTGCCTATAGGCACTCTTTGGGGCATTTTCTTGATTAAAGGTTTCTATAAGAAACGGAAGGAGGTACCACCACTGTGCAGGAAGTCCTGAGCAGGAAGTCCTGAGTTGTATAAAAAAGCAAGCCAAGAAATCCATGGGTAACAAACCAGCAAGCAATGTTTCTCCTTGTTCTCTGCTTCAGTTCCTCCCTCCAGATTCCTGACTTGAGATAATGCCCTAAGTTCCCTTCATGGTGATTCTGTAAGTGAAACAAATCCTTTCTTCTCCAAGTAGACCTTGGTCCGTGTTTTTATGGCAACAGAAGCCTAACTAGGTCAAAATTCTTAGGCTTGATTGAAGGGCCTTGTAGCCAATATATAATTTCTGAACTGGGTGATTGCTATCTTACAATTCATTTCCACAAACTCCTTTCCTCAAGTCTTCTCTTCCTTTTCTTTAGAAGTACTCTTTCCATTAGGGGCTCAGTGACAGAGTATTTTCTTTTCTAGCATATAAAAGTAAGGCTCTGGATTTGATCCCCAGCCACAAAAACAAGTAATCAAGGGTTAATAAGTAAAACAGTGACAGAAACCTGTGAATAAAACCACATCATCAAGATCATTTTTACTTAACCGTCCATTGGTGTGACATTGCTATTATAGTCTCAAAGATTCCTGTTTATTTCCACAGAAGAGTTGCAAGCCTATTAGTTTATTTCTATGCTGTGATTTTTATGTTGCCCTCCACCCATCAGAAATTATTATACTGTTTATTAGATATATCATATATATTACATACATTATATATACCAAATATATTATAATATGAAGATTAGTGATAGTTTGAGTAGTTTTAAATTCATAATATTGTTCAGAAAGGAGATAAGGGATGTCTTAAAAAGGTAAATTTGAGAGTTATTCACAAAACAAACTTTTTTCTGGGCAGAGTTTCTCTATATAACTCTGGCTGTCCTAGAAGTCTCTCTGTATACCAGGCTGGCCTCAAACTCAGAGATCAGCCTGCATCTGCCTCCTGAGCACTGGAATTAAAGGCATGCACCACCACCACCCGGACTGTGTTTGTTTTTAAATGGCATTCTATAAACAAATTAATACAAGCATATTTTGAATCATTGGCATCTTACAATTAAAACTGCTGGTTCAAAGCCCACAGCCTGAGCTATGTGCCTGCTTCCAATAGAGTCAATGCCAAGAGGGACTTCTTGAGTTGCTGCCAGGCAATAAGAAAAGAACACTGGTGGCCCTGACACACTAAGGACCTCTCTCAAGGAAGGCAGAATGGCCTCTCATTAGGGTGTGTGAACTGGATATCCCAGTAGTCTAGTTAGAGGGAAGTGGACAGAGAATTGAGTCATCAAGTTGCATCATCCCAAACTTGAATGACCTTTCATCTTAGCAATAAGTTCCATATTGATGTTGCAAGTGGGACTTAATTTCAAACAGCACAACTCACTGTATAAAATTAGAGTATCAGCTTGGCTTGGTTTTGCCACTTTGTATCCTTAATAAAATATATTAATCTGAAGTAAATGAATATATAATAACTTTACATATCCTCATACTTATTTATTTAAGTATACATTTAAAAAAAATCTCAACTTTGTTCCTCACCGGAAACAAGTTACATATGTCTCTTTGTTCCTTGGTTTCTTTTTTTTTTCTTTTCTTCAGGGTTTCTTTTTTTAATATTTATTTATTTATTTATTTATTTATTTATTTATTTATTATGTATACAATATTCTGTCTGTGTACATGCCTGCAGGCCAGAAGAGGGCACCAGACCTCATTACAGATGGTTGTGAGCCACCATGTGGTTGCTGGGAATTGAACTCAGGACCTTTGGAAGAGCAGGCAATGCTCTTAACTGCTGAGCCATCTCTCCAGCCCTGTTCCTTGGTTTCTTAATAAAAGGAGATAATCATGTTATGAACCTAAGTAGGTTTTGTGAGGATTGCTTAATGTAATGAATGAAGTACCCAGGGTTATATCTACCTCTTTACTTTTACCAGTGTTACAAATAAAGTTTAGGTCAACCCCAAGGTTCACGGGGATGCTTTTTCTTTGAAGATGTAGCTCTTTCCTTTCTAAGTCACTGTTAGAAGCTTGGTGAATGGTCTTTGGCTTCTCAACAAACAAGGGTCCAGGTATTATAATCAATCTTTTGGGAGTAATTTGTAGTACATATTATGCCCCTAATCCATACTTTCCTTTCTTCTTTTGTTCATATCCTTAACTTACAAGCTCTTGTTCAATTTTATATGTTTTTTACGTATATCTCAAGTCCATTTGGGAACAGAAGACAGACATAAAAATCAACCAAAGTGCTTGTTAACTGTTGGTCTATATGATAACAAGGCATTTAAAAGACAAGGCTGACTGGACATGTTACCACACACAGAGGGAATCTCAGAAGTCATTTCCTGGACCATGAGGTTTTCTCTCAGGGATAGAAGTATAATCTCATTGATGGCAGCTGGTTCTGCACATTCTACAAAAAATAAAGTATTTGCTTAAGTTCTTTTAAACAAATTTGATGTTGGATATTCCTCTATATGCTGCGAATATGGCTTTTTCCCCATTGGTAAATAAAGAAGCCACTTTGGCCTATGGCAGGACAGAATATAGAAAGGCAAGAAATCAAAGCAAAGATAGAGGAGGAAAGAAGGTGGAGTCAGAGAGATGAAATATATCTGCCCAAGAAGCAGGTAGTAACAAACCACAAGCCTCGTGGTAAAATATAAAATAATACAAATGAGTTAACTTAAGATGTGATAGTTAATAAGAAACCTGAGCTAATAGGCCAAACAGTGTTGCAATGAATATAGTTTCTGCATGATTATTTGGGTCTAGATGGTCAGAAAAGCCCAGTCTCCATTAACAGAAATTTGTCACCCAACGTAACATTTTCTTTATGTTTCTAGAAATCTATTGGACAATTAGTTAATTTAGGAGACTAAAAATCTGTCTCTTTTAAGTTTAGATTTTTAAGTTTCTGGTAGTTCACGTTTTGACAGAAGGAAGGTCGTGCCCTGTGGTGAAGAGTCTACCATCCTTGTTCAGAGAACAGAGCACTGTTTGTGATGGCAGCTATACAATTCCTGTTTCCTGATCTTTCTCCTCCATTTTTTCTGGGCTAGGTTTCTGCCTCTAGCATTTTGAGAGAAATGAGTCCTCCGCAGGGGAGTTTTTGCTGCTTATAAGGATTTGTTAAGTGAGACGAGAAATAACATGATTCACCAGGTGTTGAAACTTGCTACTTATAGTCCCTGGGAAAAATACCTATTCGCGTATTCAGAATTGTTACTTTTAAAGCAATTAGCACTTCACAGTAGAAGTTGAGATGAGAGAGAGGAAGTGATAACTCCACCTACAGCCTCATCCATATCCATAAGAATGATTACTCACCAATTTTAATTTCCTATCAGCCTGACCTTCGATTTTCATCTACTTTTTTCTACCATCTATATTTCAATAATGTATACTAATTAAGAGGAAAAATAGGACCTCCATATAATTACTTTTATTTTTTCTGGTTCATAATTCTAATTTTTATTTTTAAAATTTACTTAAAATTATATGCACCATTCCCTTTCTATTTCCACCCTCCAACTCCTCCCATGTAGCCCCTTGCTCTCTCTCAAAGAGCAGCTGTTGTTATTGTTGTTGTTGTCGTTGGTAGTGGTGGTGGTGGTGGTAGAGGTGGTGTGTGTGTGTCCTGAAGAATGTTGAGAGTGGGAGCAGAAGTCTTCATCAGGGAAGAGACCCTGCCCTCATTGGCTCTCCAATACCATGGTCAGTCTTCATATCATACACATACAAATAGCACTACGCAGACCAAGCAGATTGTATCTGTATGGTAACTTACGTTGTTATTGTTTGACAGGGTCTCTAGCTGGTTACCCTTCTCACTCTGCCTCCCCTGCTAGAATGATGTGCTTACCTCTAATTACAACTTCCAGGTATTTCTCATTCTCTAAGTGAAGGGTTTCTCTTTTTATTAATTTCTGTGATCTCTACCTACTGGTTTAGCTATAGTCTACCATCAGCATCTGTGGCTTTGTGTGATCAAAGTCTACCTTCTGCAGAGGCATATAGATGGTTATAAATGGCTTCTCACAGTACAGTCCTTTTCCAACACAATCAGTAACACTAAATTTCATGTGGACTGGCATACAATAATTTTGACATATAAAATTTTGAAGTGGGGACTGGGACGATGACTCTGATTAACAACCACATTCAGTTCTGCGGTGGGCCTAGGCTTGGTTTTCAACATTCACATGGTAGTTTACAGCGGTCCTTAACTACAGTCCTAGGGGATCTGGAGCCCTCTTATGGCTGCTACAGGCACCAGACACACACACAATACACATACATGCATACAAGCACTGTCTTAGAATTTCTACTGCTGACTAGATGCCATGACCACAGCAATTCTTATAAAAGAAAACATTTATTTGGGGTGGCTCACTCACAGTTCAGAGGTTTAGTCCATTATCATCGTGGAGAGGAGTATGCTGGCATGCAGGCAGATATGGTGCTGGCTTCTTCTTGATCAGAGGCAACAGGAAGTGGAATGTCTGTCACACTGAGAGAGGCTTGGGCAAGAGAAATCTCAAAGCCTGCCCCCACAGCGACTCACTTCCTCCAACAAGGTCACACCTACTTCAACAAGGCCAGACCACCTCCTCATAGTGCCACTCCTTATGCGCTTATGGGGGCCAATTACATTCAAACTACCACAGGCACATATGTAGTGTGCATACATGCATACAGGCACACATACAGTGCATATACATGCAGGCAAAACACGCATGCACATGAAACTAAAAAAATCTTTAAAAATAAGTTTTGCTGGTCAGATGAGATGGTAAAGGCGTTTGCCACCAAGCCTTATGGCTTGTTTTGGATTCTCCACACTCATATGGCAGAAGGAGTGACATTCTTGTTGTCCTCTCAATACCATGGGTGCCACACACATTTTCCCTGATCTGTGATTCAAGCTAGTAAAAAATGGTGTGTACTGAGTTGATCTGAATAATAATAATAAAGGTACCTGATGTGCTTTCTAACGTCGTCCCTCCATGTTTGCTAGATTATCATCCCAGTACTACACACGCCCTTAGAAGCAAAGCTTTTCAATCCAGGACTGAAATGCTCTAACCGAGATAAATAGCGTTTGGAAAACATTAGATAGACCCAGTTAACAGAACCATGTGGCTTGTTTTGAGAAGACACTCTTACTACCCCTGATGACTTGTTTCGAAAGAAAAAAAAGTGCAGAATCATTTACTAGAATTTATTTTTTTCCTTAAAATGTGACATTAAGCTTTTATTTGCATTTGTCCAGCGGATTCCCACTGGGAATCAACTATCTGTATAATCTCTCGATGTCTAACTGGCTGCTGGTCTTTCGTTAGTCTAGGTATTACCAGTAGTCTATAGAATCACTGTGTATCAGTGCCCATAACTGTTGTGTATACATTTTCCTACTCAACGGATTATCTGAGGGGTGACTTAATGACCAGTTGTGGATCAGACTGTCTATATTCAAATTCTAAGTTTATCTACTTTTGTGTAATATGAGGTCATACACTCATCATGTGAAATTGGCTGAAAATATTACCTATTTCATGTGATAGGATGTAGATACATCAATCATGTGGAATGGCATTTATCACACAATAAGCCTATTTTTTATTTGCTGTCATAATGTTTGTAATATATTTTGCTCCAAAAGTCTTTTAAATCATTATATAGACTCTGTTTATTAGTTTACTTAATGGCTTCTAAAGATTGCCTCTATCCACTTATGCAAACCAATGGCTTTTTGAATTTAAATCTATATTTATTTCAGTGTGCTTAGAGAAGTAAGAAATGAAGTTTGTGATTTTTCTCTACATGACTAGCCTGCTGTACTTATATTGTCTATATTAAATAAACTCTTCCCTCCTCTGCTATCAGGCTATCTGTATACCTGGTTTTTCTTTTCTCTCCACTGATTCCATTACTTCCTTGGTTTTTTATTATTGTTTTTTTATGAAAGCATTATAGTAGATTTTGATAGGCTAGTCCCATTTCAAGATTTCTTTATCAGTAGAGTCTTCTTAGTTATTCTCAAATATTTCAAATTTACCTGTCAAATGTTATTCAGGATATATATCATTGTTATGTTTATTACTAATTTGTATATGAATATTTTATGCACATGAATGTGTGTCTATATGTACATGTGTGTGCCGATGTGTTTAAGTAAGTGTGTGCACATGCCTGCATATGCATATTTGTTTGTATGCATGTGGAAGTTAGAGGACACAAATACCTATTAATAACTTAATAATAGCATCAAAATATTAATATTGATATTGGGTGACATCTTCAGGAATGTCATCTACATCCTCTGAGACACAGACATAAATTGGCTGATCAGAGAGCCCCAAGGTTCCTTATATCACTCTGTAGTGCCGGTATTGATTACAAGTTCAGACCAGTATAGTTGGCTTTCTTTTTTTCATGGGTTCTGAGTATTGAACTCAGGTCTTCATGTGTACATGGCATACTCTTCTCCAACAGAGCTGTCTCCTAGCCCTGAAAACAACATTTTTGACAGTAGGTTTAACTATGAGATTTGAGTTCAGTTTTGGCTGTCATTTACTATCTGTCTCTGGCAACAATGTATAGTGTAACATGAAACTGAAACTTTGACCACTGCACTGCAAAGCAATGCATTGAATACTTACAGTGCTTCTGTTTCTCTGACTTTTGTTTCTCTGTTTTGTTTCCTTTTTAAACAGTGTAGCATTAAACACCAGCTGAGTGGGAGATACCTCAGCAGTATGGACTATTCATGGGGTGATAGCACAAATGCTATCTGGTCTTTGTAATAAAAACACGGAGTCAGATATAGGGGTTAATGCTGGAAGATCAGAGAAGCAGAGAGGCCAGACACTAGAGAGTTCTTTTATCTCTACCAATGCTCAGATAAAAGGGGTGATCTTGTCCTCAGATTGTCTCCTCGGAGTGCATCTGTCTCCATTAAACCTTGGACTGCCTTGAGCTACTGTCTCCTCCTGCCCTATATCCCTCCCTCCACCCAGCCATATCACTCCTTCCTCCTCCACCTCCCTAGTGCTGGGATTAAAGAAAGGCACATGATCCCAAGTGCTGTGTGGTGAGCTCTGTTTCTCTTTTAGAGAGATTCAATCTTGTGTAGCCCAAGGTGACTTAAATAGCAGTAAAACTTATTTTTAACACCAATAGAGCTTACTTGGTTAAAGACAAAGATCCATATTAGTTTCCACATGTTTGATTTTAGGGGTTGGGAATTTGGCTCAGTGGTAGTGAACTTGCCTGTCATACATGAAGCCCTGGGTTTAATTACCCATAGGGCAGACATAGTGATGCATATCTGTAATTTAAACACCCCAGAGAATTTAAGGTCAGCTCAGCTTATATAGGGAACTGGAGGCCAGCTTGGAATGGAATACATTAGATCCGTGTGTGTGTGTGTGTGTGTGTGTGTGAGAGAGAGAGAGAGAGAGAGAGAGAGAGAGAGAGAGAGAAAGAGAGAGAGAGAAGCAAAAGAGAGAGAGATAGACAGACACACACACACAGAGAGAGGCAGAGAGAGAGAGACAGAGAGAGAGACAGAGAGACTTTAGCTGGAGCACTAGTCTATTGAAGGTCATTTTGAGGTCAATCATAGTTTGCAATGCTGTTACCCTTCACAGTCCTCTCTTCTGTTGTTGGCCATTGTCAACATTGTCTTCTTCTTTCTTTCCTTTTCCTTTGACCCGGGTCACAGGCCTGGCAGGACATGGTGCCATGCTTTTATCAGTCACCCACTGGTGACTCACTCTGAAATCCAGTGAGAACCCTTGTCACACAAGCCCAGTACTAATTTTCCCAGAAGGCACTGTTTAGTGATATACAATATTTAGGGTTTGTTTCCCAAAGTAAAAGTCCTGACCCCAAATAATCCACCAACCTGTCAGTCCTTGCTCAACTTGTCCACCCAGGTCGAAGGGCTGGATCCCTGGATGGAGGGGTGTGGTTCCTTTCCCGGGAAATCTTGGTCCCCGAGCCTTCTAACTGGGAAGTACTTATCACTTCCAATCACATGGAGTTTTCAGACTGTGATCCTCTCCATGGTACCTGCATGGCTCTTAAAGGAACTGCAGTTCACCTTCCAAGGGATTCTGTGGAGGATGCAAGGTGGCTAGACTGTGTTCTCACGAAGAGAAAATGAGGAACCACCCTTTTATGACATGGAGATGCAACTGGAAGAGAATTTCTGAGCACTATTTGAGAACTAGGCGTGAGAGGACCATGAAATGTCCTTTGCCAGTTTTCATAGCTTATGACACTCAAAGGCCTAAGCCAACTCACACTGACCAGAAAATGACTGTGAACACCGCTGACTTGAATTCCACCTTTACTAGAAAGACAAGCAGCTAGCAATTTACACCACTGTGTGTGTGCTCAATTACAAGTTATTTTTAAAGGAAAGACTTTTGTGATTGTCAGTGTGTCAAGAACACTGGAGTAAGGTTGTGTAGACTAAATATTCACAAGTTGAGTTAGTGAGTTGTGAAGAACTTGTAGACAGTCTTTTAATTAAACTAGGGAATTTCTAAGAAAGGAGGAACAATTCCATAAGATATTCTGTGAGTCTTAGTAAAAATAATTTAATGTAAAAATCAATTGACAAAACTCTAGATTGTGTTTGAGAAATCTGATGCTTTAATGGTTACAAAATTGGTCACTGTTAGGATAAAGTTCTATGCATTGGCTGTTTATGCTCCATGTTCTTGTGAAAAATAATAATAGTGACAATTTTAAAGGCTTCAGTTTATCCAAACCACCATTTGTGTGATTCATAAACTACTAGTTCATCGTGTTTGCAAATAAATTATATCTGTAATGTCCAATAATTAACTTACATTTGTTAGATTCATGAATTTTATCAGGACTATTTTATTGAATTTTTGTATTTATGAGTTCTCATGAAACAAAACTCAAATGTGTGTTAAAATAGTATGAGCTAATGAGAGGTAAATGTGCAGGGGACTGAAGTCACCAGTGAGGGCCAACTGTACACGCAGGGGACTGGGGTCACCAGTGAGGGCCAACTGTACACACAGAGGACTGGGGTCACCAGTGAGAGTCAACTGTACACACAGAGGACTGGGGTCACCAGTGAGAGCCAACTGTACACACAGAGGACTGGGGTCACCAGTGAGAACCAACTGTACAATCAGAG